>OY757024.1:70877176-71198683 GCA_963580285.1 Lucinisca nassula | reverse complement strand
CATATGTTAAGATGTTAAGTGTTCAGCCGGGAATCGATACATCTTCAGGGGAAGCAACTCTTGCAAAGGAATTTGCTGGGGTCTGCTATGTTAGGACCTTCTTGTAATGAAGGAAAAGCTCTAGAGGGAGCAAATTATTGCCTTTAAGGGTACAACCATTTTTCAGAGGGGCTATACGTTTACACGAATGTCAGCAGGAAGTCACAGAAGATGTCTCCCTTTGAAAATTGCGAGACAATGCCAAGTGTTTCCATTTCCCTGGATTCACATGTACTAGCAGATATTTCACAATTTATTTGCAAGGGAGACAAATTCCGTGTTTTTTTTTTTTTTTGGTGCCTTTCTATAAAAGAACGAGTCCGCTCTTGGTCCCCGACTGTAATGGGCATTCTTTCGCCAGAAACTGACAACTGCCCTTCTTGAATCAGTGGAAGGGAAAGAACGTAAAGATTTCATGGTCAATATCCGCGTCCTAATTACCAATCAGACGCCACCGAAGCCGAGACAGTGGGGGAAAATTACCGTAGAAATCATAATCAATTTCCAGGTAAGAAGCAAGCAAATCTATTGAATTTATAAACCTCAACTACAGCAAAATTTACGACGTCATACGATATTGTAAAATAGAAAATAGTAATTTTATGGTCTCTTTTCTATATGATTTATACACTTTTTTTCATCTACACCATGCCTGTTAAGCTTATATAGTCCATTGGAATGTCCAGTAATATCGGCGAATCATTACGTTTACGTAAGTAGCTTCTAATTAAGCTAACAAATGCTAAGTTTTGTTTTAACACTTTAAGTATCAAACAGTTCGGCGTAAAGTACCAAACAAAATGGCATTCAAAATTTAAAGTGCTAAGCAAAATGGCTGATCAGATAATATTCTAAATTGAGGAATGGTGTTCAGAGAAAATGAGGCTTGGTCTTTCATGTGAATCGTGTGTCAAGGCAAGTCTCATTTTGTGGCTTGACATTTCATGTGAATCGTGTGTCAATGCAAGTCTCATTTTGTGGCTTGTTATTTCATGTGAATCGTGTGTCAAGGCAAGTCTCATTTTGTGGCTTGACATTTCATGTGAATCGTGTGTCAAGGCAAGTCTCATTTTGTGGCTTGACATTTCATGTGAATCGTGTGTCAAGGCAAGTCTCATTTTGTGGCTTGACATTTCATGTGAATCGTGTGTCAAGGCAAGTCTCATTTTGTGGCTTGACATTTCATGTGAATCGTGTGTCAAGGCAAGTCTCATTTTGTGGCTTGACATTTCATGTGAATCGTGTGTCAAGACGATTCACATGAAATGTCAAGTCCCTTTTTGTCTGAAAAATAGGAAAAATATTGTAAAATGTCGTTTTTTTACGTCATGATTGACACTTCAGACATTAATGAATTTGTCTCAATTTGTCTCAACAGGTATTTTTGCCCCCACCCATCAAGGCTTGGAGAAATAGATTCGGTTGCACGGTGCTTCCACGCAGAGCTGAAACCGACTGTGCACGTGAGAAGTGGTAAACCGCTTAGAAAATCTAAGCCTGCCCAGGTAGAGTGGTGCGAGTTGGAGCGTCCATGCATTTAAACACTTGGTTTCATTGGGCTCCAGGGCTTGAGATTTGAGATGTCATTTCATTTCATTGTCGGGTAAAAGTCCCACAGAATTGGAGGCAACGTCTCCAAATGAGCTACATTGTGTTGACGGGGCCGTTAAACCCCAAATCAAACAAAATCAAATCATACAAAAGTTTCAACAGGCACTTACTGTAAGGTTGGTAATATTTGTTGTTCTGAGTTGTTTGCAGACCCAGTTCAGTGTGTGATAGTAGCCGGGTGACTCGTGGCGGACGAAGTATGATAAATATGTCATGGCGGAGAGCTCGTCCAGAGCCTCGTTCGCAAAATCTTCGGGGGTGATAACTCGAGGTATATTAAGGTGGTCCTTCGCTAAAACCATTGCTTGGCGACAGTTCTCTACTCTAAAGAGGAAAACAATTTAGTTTCTTTTAGTAACGGTATTGTAAATAACTGGCCTCTGTGACCTACTGGGTAACAGCACTGTCTCTTAATCATTCGGTCTCTCATTGACTTACTTGTTTGTTTGTTATAAAAAGATCCGATCAAAACTGAAGGGGCTACGGTGTTGACAAGGTAAAAACATATTGTTTAAACTAAGTCAAAAGCAGGCATTTTCTGTAATCAAAGGGATATACTCAATGATAAATAGGCTGACCTCACCATCCGAGCTTTTATCCCAGAATAACTTACATGTAAGTTTCAAGAAGATCCGATAAAAAACTGAAGGGGCTATCGTGATGACAAGGTCAAAAGTAAGCATTTTCTGCAATCAAGGGGGACATAACTCCTATGATAAATAGACCAACCTCACCGGTTTTCAAACTCATTCGAGCTTTTATCCCTGACTTGCTTATAAGTAAGTTTCAAGAAGATCTGATAAAACTGAATGGGCTATGGTGATGACAAGGTCAAAATCAAAGGGCTGTAACTCTATGATAAATAGGCCAATCGCACTAGTTTCCGAACTCATCCGAGCTTTTATCCCTGACTTACTTGTCAAGTTTCAAGAAGATCCAATCAAAACTGAAGGAGCAGTGGTGATGAAAATGTCGAAAATAAGTAATTTCAGCAAAGTAGGTGATATAACTCTGTGATTAATCGTCTGACATCGCTAGTTTTCGAAGTAGTCCGAGCTTTTATCCCTGACTTACTAACCTATAAGTTTTAAAAAGACCCGATGAAAACTGAAGGAGTTACGGTAATGACAAAGTTAAAAATAAGCATTTTCTGCAATCAAAGGGACGTAACTCTATGTTAAATAAGCTGGCCTCAGCAGTTTTCGAACTCATCCAAGCTTTTGTCCCTGGCTTACTTACATGCACATGTAAGTTTCAAGAAGTTCCGATAAAAACTGAAGGGGCTATCGTGATAACAAGGTAAAAAATTGGCATTTCCGGCAATCAAGGGGATGTAACTTTATAATTAATGGGCCGACCCTCCAGTTTTCGAACTCATCCGAGCTTTTATCCCCAGTGTACTTATATATACGTTTCAGATAGATATGATCAAAACTGAAGGTGCTACGTGATGACAAGAATTAACAACCAAAGTTTTCATTCGATTTCGATAATAAACAAATGCCATCAATGCCCTACCAGAGGCATGCTACAGACAAGAAATAATTGAGATCAGCCTGTAGGCTGCAGAGATATAACTAGTCAAAAGTGTGGGCGGACGACGGGCGACAGAGGTACTACCGGGCTGCATGATGCTTCCACGCAGAGCTGAAACCGACCGCACACAAAGTGCTTGTAAACCGCTTAGAGGATCTAAGCCTGCTCAGGCAAAGCGATGCGAGTCGCACCGTCGATGCTAATAAACCTATTGGTTGCATTGGGCGACGGGCTTGAGATGTCATTTAATCTCAATGTCGGATAAAAGTCCCACAAAATTTGAAGCAACGATTCCAAAATGACATAAACAGTGTTGACGCTCGTATTGTCTTGTATACTTCATCAGACATAAGAATCTACGGCCCCCGTCCATCGGGGGTTGAAACAAGAGGCCCATGGGCCACTACGCTCACCAGAGGTCAGGTGGTTTATACCATATTCAGGCAAGGTGCCCATCTTGGTCATGTGACAACAATACCACGAATAATGTTTAATTGCCTTACCCCCATAGAGGTTTTTGCATGTAATTTGGTTTGAATCAGCACAGCTCTTTTACTGGAGAAGAAGATAAAAATACTGAATCTGAGCCATCCAAGACAAAGGTCAGTAATGACCTTGACTTTTGGAATTAATAAACTTCCATTCAGCTGATTGTAAATACCATTTCTGATGCCACTAGCTAATATACAATCAGAAAAATCCAGTGTTTTGCCGTTTTTCCATACAAATGTCTAAGTGACCAAATTTGACCTTGACGTAACACAGGTCAAGGTCAACCAAAGTTCATCATTTGAAAAAACTTGGTAGGGCCAGAGTCCCTGGTGATGCATACCAAGTTTCAAGATCATTTGCCATTCGGGTCTTGAGAAGAAGATTTTTAAGGGTTTTTACCATATATGGGCATGGTGGCCATATTGGTCATGTGACCCAGTCCTCACGAACAAACTTTCGTTCCCCCATTCCATAGAGGCTCCACATGTAATTTGGTTTCAATTGGTCAAGTAGTTTAAGTGAAGAAGAAGATAAAAATACTGAATCTGAGCCGTCCTGGACAAAGGTCAATAATGACATTTACCTTTGGAATTAATAAACTTCCATTCAGCTGATTGTAAATACCATTTCTGATGCCACTAGCTAATATACAATCAGAAAAATCTAGTGTTTTGGCATTTTTCCATACAAATGTCTAAGTGACCAAATTTGACCTTGACGTAAGACAGGTCAAGGTCAACCAAAGGTCATCATTTGAACAAACTTTGTAGGACCAGAGTCCCTGATGCTGCATACCAAGTTTCAAGATCATCGGCCATTCAGTTCTTGAGAAGAAGATTTTTAAGGGTTTTTACCATATATGGGCATGGTGGCCATATGGGTCATGTGACCCAGTCCTCACGAACAAACTTTCTTTCCCCAATTCCATAGAGGCTCCACATATAATTTGGTTTCAATTGGTCAAGTAGTTTAAGTGAAGAAGAAGATAAAAATACTGAATCTGAGCCGTCCTGGACAAAGGTCAGTAAATGACCTTGACCTTTGGAACTGATGCACTTCCATTCAGCTGATTGTAAATACCATTTCTGATGCCACTAGCTAATATGCAATCAGAAAAATCTAGTATTTTGCCATTTTTCCATACAAATGTCTAAGTGACCAAATTTGACCTTGATGTAAAACAGGTCAAGGTCAACCAAAGGTCATCATTTGAACAAACTTGGTAGGGCTAGAGTCCCTGATGCTGCATACCAAGTTTCAAGATCATCGGCCATTCGGTTCTTGAGTAGAAGATTTTTAAAGGTTTTTACCATATATGGGCATGGTGGCCATATTGGTCATGTGACCCAGTCCTCACGAACAAACTTTCGTTCCCCCACTCCATAGAGGCTCCACATGTAATTTGGTTTCAATTGGCCAAGTAGTTTAAGTGAAGAAGAAGATAAAAATACTGAATCTGAGCCGTCCTGGACAAAGGTCGGTAATGACCTTGACCTCTGAAACTGATAAACTTCCATTCAGCTGATTGCAAATACCATTTCTGATGCCACTAGCTAACATACAATCAGAAAAATCCACTGTTTTGCCGTTTTTCCATACAAATGTCTAAGTGACCAAATTTGACCTTGACGTAAAACAGGTCAAGGTCAACCAAAGGTCATCATTTGAACAAATTTGGTAGGGCCAGAGTCCCCGATGCTGCATTCCAAGTTTCAAGATCATCGGCCATTCGGTTCTTGAGTAGAAGATTTTTAAAGGTTTTTACCATATATGGGCATGGCGGCCATATTGGTCATGTGACCCAGTAATCACGAACAAACTTTCGTTCCCCCACTCCATAGAGGCTCCACATGTAATTTAGTTTCAATTGGCCAAGTAGTTTAAGTGAAGAAGAAGATAAAAATACTGAATCTGAGCCGTCCTGGACAAAGGTCGGTAATGACCTTGACCTCTGAAACTGATAAACTTCCATTCAGCTGATTGCAAATACCATTTCTGATGCCACTAGCTAACATACAATCAGAAAAATCCACTGTTTTGCCATTTTTCCATACAAATGTCTAAGTGACCAAATTTGACCTTGACGTAAAACAGGTCAAGGTCAACCAAAGGTCATCATTTGAACAAACTTGGTAGGGCCCGAGTCCCCGATGCTGCATACCAAGTTTCAAGATCATCGGCCGTTCGGTTCTTGAGAAGAAGATTTTTAAAGGTTTTTACCATATATGGGCATGGCGGCCATATTGGTCATGTGACCCAGTCCTCCCGAACAAACTTTCGTTCCCCCTTCCCATAGAGGCTCCACATGTAATTTGGTTTCAATTGGCCAAGTAGTTTCAGAGGAGATGTTGTTTGAAAATGTTGACGACGCAGACGACGACGACGACGACGACGATGACGACGGACGACGGACCATGCTTATACTATAAGCTCCCCCGGAGCCTTCGGCTCTGGTGAGCTAAAAATAGATGGGTTGCATGATGCTGCACGCAGAGCTGAAACCGACCACACACGAGTACTGGTAAACCGCTTAGAGGATCTAAGCCTGCCCAGGCAAAGCGGTGCGAGTCCATTCTTATAAATAAACTCTTGGTTTCATTGGGCGACAGGGCTTGAGATGTAATTTCGTCTCATTGTTGGGTTAAGTCCCACAAAATTGGAAGCAACGTATCGCGGCGTCTGATAGGAGTCTACACTTCTTGCCAATGTCCCAGCACAAAAGCCGAGTCGACGTCACAACGACCGACAAAAACTGCGCGGCTAGCCGTTACTGGCATTTTGTACATATGAGCGATAGTCACCTGGGGCCAGTTGTTCAAAACTAACGATGTCGTTAGTTAACGTATCGTTAAAACTTTGATCATTAAATATGGCAAATATGCTGAAATTTTTGCTGAAAAAATGTGAGCAGCTTTTGCTGCATCACATTTTTCAGCAAAAATACCAAAATTTACGATATTGTACTTGCTAGAAGAGTTAACTTGCAAAAATACCAAAATTTACGATATTGTACTTGCTAGAAGAGTTAACAATACGACCACTAACGAGCTTGTTAAGCTAACGATGCTTTGAACAACTGGCCCCTGAACATCAGAAACTCGAACTGTACCAGTATGAAACAATCACTCGTGGACGGACCTGTATTTAAGTAATTATAGAGAGAAACAGCATTACCTATTATGTCGACTCAGAGATTTCCAGTCAGGAGCTGTGCCTGGTTTCAAACGATCTATTAAAGCACTGAAAATAAATAAATAAAACAAAGCACTACCGATTGTCTAACAGGGTAGGCTGAATGTCTAAACTTGAATCTAGACCATTATTAGGAAGGCAACGCACTGAATGTAGTCCAAATGAAACAGATACATTTGCTTTATTTGCTTCAGAATAAAATCTACTACAGGAAAACAGAGAGAGAGAGAGAGAGAGAGAGAGAGAGAGAGAGAGAGAGAGAGAGAGAGAGAGAGAGAGAGAGAGAGAGAGAGAGAGAGAGAGAGAGAGAGAGAGAGAGAGAGAGAGAGAAAGAAAGAGAGAGAGAGAGAGAGAGAGAGAGAGAGAGAGAGAGAGAGAGAGAGAGAGAGAGAGAGAGAGAGAGAGAGAGATAAAAAACGACTCAAACTAGGTGACTCATCATTGACACATTGCTGATTCAAACTTGTCCTGGAGTCCATGGGAAAATCTTCCCAAAAACGTAGCTAAAAAAGAAAAACAAAAGAAAAAGGAATAATTTAGGAACATTTTACTTATTTTATTTTGAAAATAAATGTGAGTACTCATTAAAATCGCCTCATGGAGGCGATTCTAATATTCTAATGGGTAAACCAACATACCGCATCATAGTAAAAGAACATACTGCTATCATAGTTTATAGGCGATAAAAAGAGATCCCTTAATTTTGCCCTTTTTAATTATAAAACTTTTTCATGCTCAACTGACTTGAGCACACTGTAAAAAATGAAAGGTAACATTACACCAGAACTGGTGGCAGCTGAGCTGCCACCAATTTTGGTGTAAGTTATCTCCATTATCTCCATTGTATGCTCGGTAACTTTTCGCCGATTTGCCGGCTATTAATCCAAATATATGGTGAAATTTAGCACTCGAAGATCGAAGAAAAGTTGACACCATAGTGTAACTGATCTCCACTACTGGTGTAAATGTACTATTGAAGGAAACGTTTCCGTTGCGAGGTGGGTGTATTGTTTCCTTTGTTAAATCGGTGTAACAATACACCAATAATTAAGACTGGCTACACCATAGTGGTCATTTAACAGTATGTATCATAATTATTTATTCTTTTTTTTTTTTCATTGGTATAGAGCTTTTTAGACTCCGATACCCTTTAAAAAGGCACGTTTGATACCCTTTTCAATGGGTAACATTTACCATTTTTCAATGGTAATGTCAGAGTTTCTGTAAAACGCTAGTGTAAAATGTTGCACTTTCCATTAGATTTTGTATGAATTCTTTATTTAACAAAAATCGTTTTATACTGAAATACAATTTATCTTATTTTAATCTCATTTACCAGGATTTTCAGTACGCATGAAATAAACCTGTAATCAATATTAATAATTATATAATTTGTATGATATGTATGCCGTTTTGAGCTATATGACATGAAAGAGAAACAAAATAACGTATGTTGTACGTATGACGTATCTTGTATGACTTGTTACACGATTGGACAGGAAACGTTAACTTACGTTAAGGTAGAACAAAACACCAGTATAAATGCAAACACACACCGATAAGTTGGAAAGACAACGCGTTCAATGTGTAATTACTTTTTACACTGAATGTAAGGAAATGTTATCCATCATTAGAAAAAATATTACACCGATATTTAATTACACTGAAAAAAGTGTAATGTTCACAGTTACACCGCCCTTAAAAAAATGTAACCCTGTAGTATGATTAAAATTACGCTATTTAGTAGCAAACCTTACACCATTAATAATGTATCATTTCAAACACGAAACGTAACTCTTGTTTTGTAGCATTGTTACACCAAACACCAATTTTGCAGTGCTACACCAAAGTTGGAGTAAACTATACAAGTTATCAGTGTATTGTCACTCAAAGTAACACTTTACACCCAAAATGGTGTATGGTTCTAGCTCACACAAGTTTTAGTGTAAACTTTACTCTGCCTTTATGTCGAGTTAACACTTATTTTTTTACAGTGCATGAAACTTTGCCATGCTCATAAAGTTTAAACTAGAAATATATACGACGATTTTCCTATTCAGATCATTAGAGAATATTGTACGAGATGTCCGGCTAATAAATTTTAAAATGCCAACAATTGTTGGCATTTTAAAAAATATGCACAGGACAAATTTCGTGCTCAAGTGAGTTGACCATGAAAAAAGTTTTATAACCTCGGGCCCTGACCTTGCGCTAACATTAACCCTCAGAGACTTGAAGAACCCAAGTCTACAGGGAATATAGACTGACCCAGAAGAGTTCAAGCCATTGTTCGACTTAGTCCAATGTTGGAAAGAAGGAAATTCTGAAGGAAATTGGCAACTTACTGTAACTTTATTCCATCATTCCAGTCGGACGTAAAGTTTGAAATGTTTTGGTCCGGAAGTATGTTCTGGAACCATGTCGTCATTAGCTTCTTCGGAGGAGCCTTGGTTTTCTTCCCTGAAATCTGGTATCGCTGAATCAAGGACCAAATGAGACCGAGTATTATCTTCACGTTACCATTAACAACATCGTCGGAGCCTGTGAAAATACATCAAATTACTAACAGGACTGGTCGATTTAGTTTGTTTGTTTGATTTGAGGTTTAACGTACCCGTCAACACTGTAAAGGTCATTTTCAAGAAGTCGCTTCCAATTTTGTGGGACTTTTACCCGATATTGAGATGAAATGAAATCTCAAGCCCTTCCGCCCAATGAAACCAGTAGAGATTACAAGCATGGACGGACCGACTCGGACCGCTTTGCCTGGACAGGCTTAGATTCTCTAAGTAGTTTACCAGTACTCGTGTGCGGGTCGGTTTCAGCTCTGCGTGGAAGCATCATGCAGCCTATCTATTTCTTCAAGCCCCGATGGGTGGGGGCCGAAAGACTGGTCGATTGTCTGTAGGTTGAGAAAAATGACCCTGAACAGCGACTTAGACTGTTTCGCTTAACCCTTAAATTTTTGTATTTTAAGGGGAATGGGAACACCTGGCAGATTTTCACGCCATTTGTCAAAGGGAGACAACTTTCGGGACTTCCTGTTCGCTTTTCTTTTAGCCCAAGGGGTCTACTCTTAAAGGAAAGAATTTGCTCCTCAGGAAAGAACTTGCTCCTCAGGAGCAAATTCTTTCCTTTAAGAGTTGACCCCTATTGACATTGGAGACAAAAATACTTTGGCAGGAGTTGCCTCCCCTGAAGGTGTTCCCATTCCCCTTAAGCTAACAGTGAAGACTCTGATCAGACGCCGCATTCCGTGGTGTGTGCTCTGGGTCAACACTGTTAGACAATGCCCCAGCACATGAGCCTAGTCAAGGTATTTACCCATTGTATGTTAGTGGAATCTTCCACTGCTTTATGTTGGACAAGTCGATTTGTCATATAAGGGGTGGTAGGCCTTTTGTTTTCGTCCTTTATTCTATTTTAGATGGAAAATCCTGTTAGCAAATAGTGCAGGCCCTGATCAGACGCCGCGTTCTGTGGCGTCTGATCTGGGCCTGCACTGCTTGCCGAGGTACCCCTTTAGAGGTTTTCGGTCTGCAATGAGTTTTTGTACCGCACTCCGCGGTCACAGCGAAAAGAGTTGCACGGATATAATTAACCGTTCCAAGATCTCGTACGAACGTTAAATGCCGGTAAGTGATGGTCACGGGGACAAAAGCAATATAACTTAGATCCAGTCAGTAACTTTGGATCGACTAATAAAGAATCGACCCAAGAGTATTTACTAATCTCTGTTTTCAGATGGGTCAACACATGAATAAAGGACCATAGCAGTCTCCGATTTATATTCTTTGAATACGCGTGTACAGCAAAGTAACAGGGCTAGACACTTGATGTCTTGCATGAAGCTGTTTCAAGTACCTGCTAGCAGCGAAGGCACTGCATGTGCAGTCTCGCCTGAGCCTAGGCTGCTCGCATATGCGTTAAGTACTTTTCCGCTACACCGACTTATATATACGGAGTTTTTTTGTACAGCCCTTTCAACATTATTTTTCTAATTTCGAGCCGATCGTTAATCAGAAGTGGGCGAAAACCCGAGTGCCCGGAGAAAAAACACATGCAGGGATTTACCTTGGTATTTAATTTTAGGGGTCCAATGGATGCGGATGTCCAACAAATAGGGATACAACTTCAAATTTGAGGGGTCCAGATTTACAGAGTACACCTGAACCACATACTTATTGATGCCAGGCATTGCCAACTTCAGTCCCAGTTTTAAAAGTAAGTTGCATCCCAGTGGATGCAGAAGAAAATAATTTAGGGGTACAGAATGAAAATAGGTGTATATGGGTGCAGGATCCTGCAACCGGTAAAAACCTGCACCTGAACTTCCGTTGCAGAACTTGGCGTCTCACATGTGGCCCGAGCTATGCAAGTTCAAACAAATATCGGGAGTTAATAAAGCTAGATTGTACTGTAAATGGCCGGACGGTTTTATGGAATGATAAATAAATGTCGGATCAATTGCATATCTCCTTAATTAACACTTTGTGTCTGTGTGCGTCTTGCGTACGTGCGTGTGTGTGCATGTGGGTGTGTGCGTGCGAGCGTGCGTGCCTGCGTGCGTGCCTGCGTGCGTGCGTGCGTGTGTGTGTGTGTGTGTATGCTCGTCGGCGTGCGCGTGTTTCTTTTTGCATAGAACCAAGAAGAAAACAAAACTGAAAAGATTTACTTTTCTTTTTGTATGCTAAAATTTACACTTCAACACTATGATTTTAAATCAAAAATTTTTACTTGATACCCGGTCCTGTTTGTTGTTAGAACAGTGAGATAACCTATTTCTGTTTTTATGGGGAACTGGATCAACCGGCTGATATTCCGCCATTTTTCAAAGGGAGACAATTTTCGGGACTTCCTGTTCACTTTTCTATATCCCAGGCCCACCGAAAAAGGGGTCTACACTTAACGGAAAGAATTTGCTCCTCAGGAGCAAATTCTTTCCTTTAAGAGTTGATCCCTACTGGCATGGGAGACAAAAACACTTTTGCAGGAGTTGCCTCCACTGAACGTGTTCCCATTCCCCTTAATTCAAAATGTTTCCGATATTCTTTCTCTGGTAAAATACCACCTCTGTGATTGTTCAAAAGTGGTCGTAATTACACCCATATGTGATCTTAATATGAGAACTGCTTAAAGACATGAATTGTGTCAGTATTCTTAGGTCTATGATTATGCTGGCGGACCACGGTTAATTTTAGTATCATATCAACAAGTTTACAACTGATATAAACGAAATGCGAACGATATTTGAGTGAGTACTTATGATACTTTATCTACAAAGTCATTTGATATGCTTCTTTCAGTGGCGTTATCGTGTTCGGCTACGTTGCTCTAGCGTAGGCAAATGTCCGGTTAAGGGGAATTGTTTGTCTGAGTTGAGGTTTCGACGCTATTTATGTCATTTTGGAGACACTGCTTCCGATTTTATGGGACTTTTACCCGACATTGAGATTAAATGACATCTCAAGCCCTATCGCCAAAAGTAACCGCCAGGGTTCAAGGGACGGTCCGACTCGCACCACTTTGCCTGGGCTGGCCTAGACCGTCTAAGCGGTTTACCAGTACTCATATTTGGTCCGTTTCAGCTCTGCGTGGAAGGGCCATGCAGCCCAATCTCTTTCTCCATGCGGGAGCTCTAAGGAGAATGGATACCAGAATGGATATCTCGGAGAAATTCTCCACCCGAAAAGTGTTGAAACTATCTGATTACTGCCCTTCTAAACCCATACATCACGAAAACATGCCTATATAATTTTGACCCCCCTTGAATCCCACTTTTATACAGTAAAACGGGAGGTTTAAAGGGGTATACATTATATTCCTTATTTCGGTTCTAAAATTAGAGCAGAACTAAGAAAATTATTATAATATTCCATCTTAAAATTTTCGTTTTTCGGCGGTTAAACTTTACAATGTATTTCCGTGATGTAGTGTGTGTGTGTGTGTGTGTGTGTGTGTGTGAATTCGGGTTTAACGTCGCTTTCAACAATTTCTCAGTCAATCACGACGGTGTCTGGTTGCGACAGGGAGCTCAATGCTCACATTTATAGTGCTGCCTCAATGAAGTATCATGTCCCAGACACATTACATGATACCACACCTAGTCACATTATCCTGACACTGGGTCGACCAGTCCTAGCTCTACCCCGTAAATCTGAGTGCCAAGCGAGGAGCAGCTAGTACCATTTTTAACGACTTTGGTATGTCGCGGCCCGGGATCGAACTCGTGACCTCCCGTTCCCCGGAGCGGACACTCTACCAACTGAGTTATCGGGGCCGGTTTTCGTGATGTAGAACAGACCTCTAGCATCTACGTAAAAGCCTATGTAAAGCTACAATGCGATGCCCAATGACGTTACGACGCTACCTACGAGTTTACTTAAGAAATAGATCAGGTCTAGCAGCGAATTGTTGAGTAATAAATCACACGGTTTGGATAACAGCTGTAAATTAGATCAAATCACGAGCGCGTAGCGCGAGAGGTTTATCTGCTTTCAACTGACCGATTAAATGTTGTTTATCACTCAATAATTCACACGCTAGGGCTGATTGTTTTCGATTCTAATACACTAAAAATCGACAATAATTTTGTTGTTTCCCTCAACTTCCCAAAAGATTGCGTCATTGTTAGAAGAAATTCCGCCAAAACTTTTGACTGTATCTTAGTACTTTTGTAACGTTCTGGCTGAGAGAAAATGACGTTACGCCGTCTCGTCTAACATCAAAGGATCTACTAATGACGTCATGAAACGGAGGTAATTGACGTCATGCTCTTCTTCCCCGTGATTTATTGCAGAATAAACCACAGTTCCTTTCCATTGCCTATACAGGCGTGCTGTGTTAGAATATAAGAATCTTATATGGGTGTGAGGGGTGGATGGAAAAATCCGTCCCGAGGGACACTTTCCGGCATCACGAGGCTTGCCGAGTGATGCCGGACAGTGATCCCGAGGGATGGATTTTTCTATCCACCCCTCACACCCATATTGGATTCTTTTTCTTGCATACCTTCCATTTCTTAGCGCGGATTTTTAATGCTGCAATTACTTCGGTTACCAACGTCCGCCATATTGTGTCGACACTGCAGGAATGTTTACTGATGTCACGTAACGTGCTTTGACGTCAACCTTAACGACGGCGCATACGAGGTCGTAATCAACCAGTGCATTTATCAAACACGCGATTATATTCGATTTTGGGTCGGAACACCAGGGTCAGAACATAAATTTCTATCCCACTGTAAAATCACGGATTTCCTTGTCTGGTGTGCAAGAAATAGTTAAAAATGACTGTAAATGTAACGGTTACTCACTGTAATCATCATTCACGGGTTTCAACGCCAAGTGACGTTCTGCAATAGCAGAGCCTTATCTAGACCGGACGCCAAAAGGAATATATGATACATAACGGTCAACTTTTGACGTCGCACATTCACGGTTTAACTTCGACGCCACGTAGATGGCAACATGTTTCACAGTCCGACAGCTAGGTCGTCACAGGATGGTCAAAATAAAAGCTGACACCCGATGGTTGAATTTTGACGACTGACGACGTCACGACAAATGCTACATCGGGTATCAAACTTCCACTATGACGGCCAAGCGTTTTAAAGGATACTATGAAACGAGAGTAATAAATGACGGTACGTCGCTGACGTAATTTTTGGGGATAACTGTACTGAAAATTGTCATTTGGGGAGGTAAATCGGGGGTTTTACGGTCGGAAATTTCGTTTTACGGCAACGCGTTAGCGGAGCCGTAAAACGTAATTTACGACCTTTAAACCGACGATTTACCTCCCCACATGACAATTTGCAATACAGTTATCCCCATCCTAATGCACTTATTCGGTCGTTAAGATAAAAAATGTACTATTTTGCACAAGACGGCATGCGCAGTAAGCTGCATAAAACCAAATGCCAGCCAACAAAAAGCGACGTTACGTGATGACGTCGGGTTTCCGACAGTAGATCGCAGAATACACCGTCGCAAATTTTTGACGTTATCCAATAAGACGTCGGGTTACATACACAGATTCATTAGAATAGAATGTATAAGGTGAAAGCTAAAACGATTACTCACCTACATTTACCAATTTTACGTGATCGTCTGTCACTGCTTTTAACGCTAGAGAAACGTTCTGCAACATCTGTATCTTAGAAGCAGCCTTCGTGTAGACTTTTCCTATCTTCCGGAACTGGAGAGCTTCGACCAACGCCACCAAGCAGACGCCATCGCAGAGATCAGTAAGGATATTCTGTATTGATCTTCCGCTTACTTTTAGTTGTTCATTTATCCAATTGGTGAAGGTCTTTTCTTGAATCAAAATCCACTGATCATCCACACCGAACTGAGCAACTTGGGGCGGGGGTTCCCACCCGGTATCCCCCATTTTTTAAAACGATTTTATGTTAGAGTATCACAGTGTTTCACACTATCAAATATGTTTATTTACATTTGAAATTGTGTTAGATTCAGGTGTGACACACCTGTTGTATAGAGTAGTTATTCTTAAGATAACAATATAAAACTACTTGCATTGATAAATCCGCCGCAATCTAAAATCGATGTTAAGTATACTTGGCGTCCATTTTAACCTCATTTTAACCCGGCTCGTGGTCAAATGTATAACTCAACTAGGAACCGTTTGGTTTTCCCTGAAGCAGCTTTGATGATCAAATCAGCCGGGACCCGGCAAAACCAAAGTCGAGTTATTTGTTTTGAGGTTTTGCGTCCCCGTCAACACTATTTAGTGAACTGGGACGTTTAATGTTTCGTTTATTACCCGCAAATCCCTACAATACTTTAAGCAAGCAGTGCAAACCCTGATTTAAGGTCACGTCTATATTAAGAGGAATCGGTACATCTTCAGGGGAGGCAATTCTTACAAAAGTAATTTTGTCTCCAATGTCAATAGGGGTCAACTCTTAAAGGAAAAAATTTGCTTCTGCGGAGCATTCTTTCCTTTAAGAGAAGATCCCTTTTCAGTGGGACAGGGCTCACAGAAAAGCGAACAGGAAGTCCCGTAAGTTGTCTCTCTTTGAAAAATGGCGGTAAAATCTGCCAGGTGTTCCAATTCCCCTTAAGATCTTATTGTATGCATATGTGGGCTTACCACATACCTTAGATAAGATAAGTTATTTCAGATGGAGCCCAAACCCAGCACATGAGCCCAGTCTATTCGTAACAGATAACCTCTTTACATAGCACTCCGACGCCATAGCGGGGCTATAAAATAAACTTTTACCTAGATTGCGTGCATAAACTGTTTCAGCGATCAATGACACGCAAGTGGGCAATGGTATTATTATTCTAACTCATTTAGTTACATTTGGTCGATTGAGACACCCACGCCCCCGACCCCACAAAAAACCGATAAACAATGCCGATGACTAGATTACTGCATTAAGTGGATGGCGAAATGATTCCATCTGGCTAACACGTACGTAAATTAATCAACTTATAGTTATCGTATTTTCCCTCTACATCAAGAAAACGTGTTTATATACTTTTGACCCCCCCTTGAACCCCACTTTTATACAGTAAAACTGGGGCTTACAGGGGTAAACCTTATTTTTCTAATTTCTGCTGTAAAATATAGATTGTGGGTAGTAGTTAGAACTGTCTCGATGAGGTTTTTCTAACGGATACCCACAATCTATATTTTGAGCAGAAATAAGAAAAATATCACGTTTTCAGCTTAAAATTTTAGTTTTTTTTTTTCGGCGATAAAGTTTACAATGTATTTGTCGTATAGCCGTGTTTTCGAAATGATAATATGGGTTGTGGGTACTCTTTAGAACCGCCTCATAACTCGTTTGAACCGCCTCCATTAGCGGTTCTAACAAGCACTCACAATCTATGTTTTGGATTTGAAATGAGAAAAATATAAAAATATTTCATCTGACAAATGGTTGTTCTAGAGATATGATAGACGCCATTTTTAGCACACGGGTGGGACCGCCGCACACGTCCTCTGGTAGGTTTTGTTAGGTTCTGGCTCAAGCCACACAAACTGGAATATACTGAAATAGCTTCGGCCCCCGCCCATCGGGTCTTGAAGAAATATATGGGCTGCACGATGCTTCCACGCAGAGCTAAATCCGACCCGCACACGACTACTGGTAAACCGCTTAGAGGATCTAAGCCTGCCTAGGCAAAGCGGTGCGAGTCGGACCATCCGTGCTTATAAACCATATTAGTTTCATTGGGCGACAGGACTTGAGATGTCATTTAATCTCAACGTCCGTTAAAAGTCCCACAAAATTGGAAGCATGGTCTCCAAAATGACCTTTACGGTGTTGGCGGGGACGTTAAACCCCTAACTTTTGACAGTGTGTATGCGCGTGTAGTTCACTTGTTCAAGTGGCGCTAACATCAGTATAAAAAGTCCGTGAAAATAGAAGTGAAGGCAATGATAAGGAATTGAAAAACCCGAACTTATAGAAAGAAATGCGGGATTTACAAAGGCATACATTATTTTCCTGACTTCTGCTCCAAGATATATGTTGTGGATATTTCTTATAACAGTCTCAACTATTGCAGGCAAAATAAGGAAAACAAAACATCTAAGACTTGTCACATTATGATAACACATCCATGTGATATAGCGGTTTCTTTCAGATCTCCAAAACTGTTGATTTTCCGGTGTATATTTTGATAGTTTTAGGTCACTTGAGCACGAAGTGCTCATGTTGAGCATTGTCCGTCGTGCGTCGTGTGTCGTGCGGCGTCAACAATTTGCTTTAAATGCTATAAACACCTTCTAATCCCTAAATTGGGCAAATTGCAGTCAACTTTCATTGCTTTGGTGACCCTCTACCAAAATAGCTAAATTCGTTCCGCTACTCTGAACAATATGGATGCCACAGCTAAAAATAATAATAAAAATCTTTGAACGACCTTCAGGCCAATTGCATTCAAACTTCATAGGAATGTTGCTTTGGTGACCCTCTACAAAAATAGCTGAAACAGTTTTGCTGCGATGAAAAAAAAAGTCAACAATTTAATTTAAATGCCAACTCCTACTATACTCTTGGGCCAATTTCAGACAATCATACTAGGAATGTTTCTTAGGTGACTCTCTACCAAACTAGTAAAAACAAATTCCGCTCTGCTGATCAAGATGGTCGCCAGAGAAATATCATTAAATGACAACTCCTGCTATATCTTGAGTACAATTTTATTCAAACTTCATAAAAATGTTGCTAATATAACCCTTTACCAAAATAGTTACAATGAAAAACGGTTCTACTCCGATGAATAGAATAGCTACAAGAGCGTAACAATAGTAAAACGTCAACAATTTGCTTTAAATGCCAATTCCTCCTAAACTCTTGGGCCAATTTCATTCAAACTTCACAGGACTGATGCTTATGTGAACCACTACCAAAGTGGTCAAAATAATTCTATTCAATTTCGATCAAACTTCATATCAATGTTGCTTACTTGACTCTCTACCAAAATAGCTGAAACAGTTTCGCTCGGATGATTAAAATGGCTGCCGGAGCTAAAAATAGAAACACATCAACAATTTGCTTGAAATGCCAACTTCTCCTAAACCCGATGGCCAGTTACAATCAATCTTCTCTATAAGAATGTTGCGTAGCTGATCCTCTACAAAAAGACCTAAAATGGTTCCACTCCAATGAGCAAAATGGCCGCCAGAGCTAAAAATAGAAAAATCTTTAAACAACTATTCTCTAAATCCGTGTGCCCGATTCATTCAAACTCCATAGGTATGTTGCTTTGGAAGCCCTCTGCCAAAACAGCTAAACCGCTTTGCTGAGTACATATGGCCACCACAGCTAAAATAGAAACTGTCAACAATTTGCTTTAAATACCAACTCCTCTTAAGCCATTGGTCCAATTTTAATCAAGCTTCACAGGAAAGTTGCTTAGTTGACCCACTACCAAAATAGCTAAAATTGTTTCTCTCCGATGAACAAGATGGTGCCCAGAGCTAAAATAAAAAAGAAAACTAATTTAGCAACAACTGCTCCTGTACTCTAGGGCCAATTTCTTTAAATCTTCATAGTAATGTTGCTCAGGTGACCCTCTACTAAAGTAACTAAAATTGTACGGCTCGGATGAACAAAATGGCAACCAGATCTGAAAACAGAAATCATCAACAACTTGCTTTAATGCCAACTCCTCCTAACCCCCGTGCCAATTTCAATCAAACTTCATAGGAATGTTGCTTGGGGACCATCTACCAAACTAGCTTAAACCATTTGGCTCGGCTGAATAAAATGGCAGCCAGAGCTAAAAATAGATAAAAAGTTCAAGAATTTGCTTTAAATGCCAACTCCTAAACTTTGGGTCAATTTGATTCAAACTTCACAGGAATGTATCATAAGTGACCCTCTACCAAATAAGCTAAAATTGTTCTGCTCTGGTGAACAAGATGGCCACAAGAACATTCAGAAGCTATGTGACATCTTGAAATCAGGTGAGCGATTCATGACCATCTTGTTCTTATTTCTATTCAAAATGTAGGTTGTGGATGCTCGTTAGAACCGCCTCATTCAGGCGGTTCCGACAAGTACCCACAACATATGCATAGGAACAAAAATATCTCTTTAAATCCCAGTTATCTCTCTTAGTGGGGTTTACGGGGTGATTTCATTACACGGAATTCTTTACGTAATGATCGGGAAAATGTCCTAATGATACAATAATATGCTCTCTGCATGAAGTACCAACCATTTATTCCGTCGTTATTTGGCTTTCTTAACATTGCGATAACTTCTTTCTATCCTTTATACCTCCAAAATGGCTACTTTTCCGCTAAAAAATGGTAATATTTTTTCTTATTTATACTTCAAACATAGGTTGTGTTTGCTCGTTAGAGCCGCCTCAACGAGGCGGTTCTCACGAGTACCCACAGCCTATGTTTAGGAGCAGAAATATGCAAAATAAGGTATACCCCTGTAAACCCCACTTTTCTCTATATAAATTGGGGCTTAGGGGCTTGTTATCAAGATGACTTCTTTGTCATTCATTTTCCTCTTCTGTTATTTTACTTTCCCGACAATGTATCTATTTTCGTTTTATTTTAATTGAGGCCATTGCGAAAACACACCTATACAAATTCATTGTAACCTTTATCGCCGAAAAAATGAAAAGTTTAAGATGAAAATTTGTGATATTTTTTCTTATTTCTGCTCAAAATATAGATTGTGGGTATTCGTTAGAACCGCCTCATCGAGACGGTTCTAACGAGCACAAACAATCTTTTATTAAGAGCAGAAATAAGAAACAAATAAGGTTTACCCCTGTAAACCCCAGTTTTACTATATAAAAGTGGGTTTGAAGGGGGTCAAAATTATATAGGCGTGTTTTCGTGATGTTTACGTCCCAGTCACATCACTTGAACATGTACTCTGAACCCCACTTTACGTATATAGAGAAAACTGGAGTTTACGGGGTATACATTATCTCTTTTGTTTCTTTTCCAAGACATAGATTGTGGGTTTACCCGTTAGAACCGCCCAAATGAAGCGGGCGGTTCTACAAGCACCCACAAACTATCTTTGCAGAATACATAAGAAAAATATCACGGATTTTCATCTATGTCGAACGGGTGTGTTAACATAATGAACACTATTTAGGTCATTTTTGGAGGCGTTGCTTCCAACTTTGTGGCACTTTTCAAACCCTACCGTTCAAGCAAACAAATAGGGTTTATATACAGGAACGATCCGACTCGTACACTTTACAAAGGCAGAATTAGACCTTCTAAGCAGTTTACGGGTGCGGTCGGTTTCAGTTCTGCGTGGATGCATCATGCAGCCCAGTCTATTTCTCCAAGCCCCGATGGGCAGGGACCAACGATATATAATATACTGCAGATCTGTAATCTCAAAAAAGTAAATATCTTCTATCTGTTATGCAACAAATGAGCGTGACGAGTGATGTCACTTAAAAGCCGCGTTTTATGACGTCACTCGTAGATTCCTTGACGTTTATTTTCTCTTATCAAAAACATCATACAAAGACATACATGCGTGTGATACAGTAATAAAGCTGATGGGATTTCTTCTAACAATGGCTGATGGTTGGGAGAAATAGACAAAAAAAGATATATATTGTCGATTTTTATTGCATTAGAATCGAAATATGTTGATCAGCTTGTGTGTGATTTGATAAGTTATAAATCACAGTTTGTCTGTAAGTTGCATTAGAGAAATTAATCGATCTACGCGCTCGTGATTTGATCTACTTTACAACTGGCTCAACAAATCACTGATAGAGGTGATCTATTTCTTAAATTTGTGGACGCCTTCTGCTATAGAATGGAAATCAATGTGTTGACAGATTTAACCCATATGTGCCTTGCGGCCCATTTTTGGGACGTTGGCAAAGAGTGTTGACTCAGATCAGACGCCGTAGAACGCGACGTCTGATCTGACTCTACACTATTTGCCAAAAATCCTTACATTTCTTACAAAACATTACCACGAACTAAACAAACCTGACACCCCAATAACTGGAAATGGACCACTCCAACTTGAACTTATTCATTACGATAACACATCCGTGCGTCATAGTGCAATTTTTTACATCTCCAAGACGGCCAATTTTCTGATGAAAATGTGTGATATTATCCTTAATAATACTCTAAACATAGGTTAAGGGTGCTCGTTAGAACCGCCTCAATGAGGCGGTTCTAACGAGTACCCACAACCTATGTTTAGGAGCAGAAATAAAGAATATAATGTATACCCCCGTAAACCCCAGTTTTCTCTATATAAAGTGGGGTGTAAGGGGGTGTTCATTTCACGGACTTGTTCACGTGATGATGTGGGAGATTCCATTGTCGCATATGGGTTAATAAGCTATAGCTCATGGTTTGTTTGTTTGGTTTTATTTGGAGTATAATGGCCAAGTCAACACTATTTAGGTCATTTTTCAGCCGGTCAGTTTACTTATCCATACTTTCCCTGGGCATGCTTATATGTAAGCGGTTAACCAGTACAGTGCACATTCTTTCGCCAGAAACTGACAACTGCCCTTCTTGAATCAGCGGAAGGGAGATAATGACCGTAGAAAAGATTCCATGATCAATTTCCACGAAAGAATGTTGCCGACCCCGGCAGGTATCAAACCCACGTGTCCTGTTCACCAGTCAGACGCGCATCCGACTGAGCTACCGAGGCCGGAAAGCTAGATCATGGGGAAAAGGGTTCTTATCACATCGGCGATCGGGAAAGGTAGGCATAGGTGCACTATTCCCATAGCCTTTTTCTGCTCCTAACTATGTAGAAGAGACCTTGAAGTAGACCATCCGTCTAGCCATATCTATCTACTGGCTGTATATGGGACCCCCGCTCATCGGGGCTTGGACTGCATGATGCTTCCACGCAGAGCTGAAACTGGCCGCAAATGAGTACCGCATAGAGAGTCTTACCCAGGCACAAGTCCCACAAAATTGGTAACAGCGTCTCCAAAATGACATAAAAGTGTTGACGGGGATGTTAAACCCCTAATTCAAACAAACAAAACTGGCTGCATACACACGTTCTATGAACATAAGAATGATATCAGGTCCATAAGTCCATGTAATGAACACCCCTGTTAACCCCACATTATATAAAGAAAAATTGGGTTTACGTGTGCATGTGTATTCACCATTGTCTTATTTTTGCTCAAAACATAGGTTGTTGGTACTGTTAGAGCCGCCTCCATGAGGCGGTTCTAACAGGTACCCACAATCTATATTTAGACTAGAAATGAGGAAAAATAGACAAAACAAATTGAAATAAGCTAGATTTAGCGATATGAAAGAGCAATGCATTTTTAGCTCATGTGAGTGTTATTGTCATGTAAAGCGCCCCTTTTCCCCATGCGTCAGCTCTTTTCCATATTTACATAAAACAGTAGCTGATAAAAATACCAAGGACAAGTGTATTTTGATATTTCTGGAGTTTGTTCTTAAATATAGTACACGCCTTTCCTAGGGAAAGATAGGAGCGATCCGGGTCAATGCAAGATAATGATTTTTTGGGTCAACTGTTTGTCCAGCGACCCAAAGAAGCACAGTAGCTTTTCTTTGTTACTGTCCACGTGACTATCACTGATATGTATGAAATCCAGGTAACGGTTATTTATAGAAAGTAGCCGCGGTATTCTCATCACTGTGAGGTCAGAGTCGGTTATCTGGAATCAAGTGTTTGAGTTATCATACAGTGTAGTCCCAGATCAGACGCCGCTAAACGCGGCGTCTGATCAGAGTCTACACTGCTTTGAGTACAGGAAATTAAGAGTTAAACGAAACATACCCGTTCAGGGCCAGTTTTTCAGCCTACAACCAACCAGTGCTGTCAGTGCTTTGATTTTAAATTGTCTCACCTAGCTTTATTTTTACGATAAAGGCATAGGGAAGGGTCTATAAAGAACGAAAGAAAGAAAGAAAGAAAGAAATAAAGAAAGAAAGCAAAAAAAAGAAAGAAAGACTATTTTCTGCTTGATTCATTCCAGTGTTATATATCGTTTCATTTAAGAAAGAAAGAAAGAAAGAAACAAACAAACAAGGTTTTTTTTTCAGCTTGCTTCATATCAGACTTATGTATCGTTTCAGCTAATATAGAAAGAAAGAAAGATTCATTCCAGTATTATTTACGAAAAAAAGAAAGACTTTTTTCTGCTTGATCCATACCAGACGTATGTATCGTTTTAGTTAAGAAAGAATAGAAAGAAAGAAAGAAACCTCTTTTCCGTTGTTTTCTTTCGGTTCATGAAATATACCAGAGTTATAATGTAACAACGAACTTCCGCGCATTCCAATATAACACATCCGTGTGCTCAGATCTGTGGAACTATCACTCCATATCATGACGATGGCATAGTACAATCTTCATATCTCTAAAACGGTTATTTTTCTTGTGAAAATCTGTGATATGTTTACTATTTTTACTGCAAACATAGGTTGGAGGTGTTCGTTAGCACCGCCTCATTGAGGCAGTTCTAACGAGTACCCACAAACTATGTCTTCTAACGAGTACCCACCAACTATGTATCGAAAAAAAAAACAAAAAAAAAAACAATGTATACCCCCATAAACCTCAGTTTTCTCTATTTAAAGTGGGGTTTAGAGGGGTTCTCATTACACAGACTTGTTGACGTGATACTTCAGAGGATTTTTTTCAATATTAAACATAGATTGCGTTGATGCATTTCCATCGAGTGCCCAAACTCTATGTTCCTGAGCAAAATAATGGTAAAAGAGTATAACACTTTAAGGGGGTGGTTTGGTGAGGCGAATGTAATCTTGGGTCACTGGGACGTCCAAATCATTTCGAAAACCATTACGTAAACACGCCTTTACCAATACATTGTAACCTTTATCGCCGAAAAAAGGAAATTTTAAGATGAAAAATTGTGATATAAATTTCTAATTTCTGCTCAAAATGTAGATTGTGGGTACTCGTTAGAACCGCCTCGATGAGGCGGTTCTAACGAGTACCCACAATCTATATCTTAGAGCAGAAATAAGAAAAATAAGGTTTACCCCTACAAACCCCAGTTTTACTATATAAAAGGTGGGTTTAAGGGGGTCAAAATTATATAGGCGTGTTTTCTTGATGTAATTTTCACCCCCTTGAACCCCACTTTTATATAGTGAAACTGGTGTTATCAGGATATAGTAAAACTGGGGTTTACAGGGGTAAACCTTATTTTTCTTATTTCTGCTCTAAAATATAGAATGGGGGTACTCGTTAGAACCGCCTCGCTGAGGCGGTTCTAACAACTACCCACAATCTATATTTTGAGCAGAAATAAGAAAAATATCACAATTATTCATCCCAAAATTTTCATTTTTAGGCGTATAAAGGTTACAATGTATTTGTATACATGTAGGCATGTTTTCGTAATGTGATATTGGCTTACATTTGTACGGAACCCGGGAAGGGACATTATTTTTTAATTTTATTATGTTGTGCGAACAAGATAATATCTTGAGCGGACAAGATATTATCTTGTTCGGACAACATATTATCTTGTGCGGACAAGATATTATCTTGTTCGCACAACTTAATATCTTGTCCGCACAAGATGATATGTTGTGCGAACAAGATAATATCTTGTCCGCACAAGATAATATCTTGTTCGCACAACTTCCCAAGATCTATGTTGTGCAAACAAGATAATGTGTTGTGCGAACAAGATAATATCTTGTCCGCACAAGATATTAAGCTGTGCAAACAAGATATTATCTTGTACGCACAAGATAATATGTGGTCTACACAACATAGATTGTGTTGTCCGCACAAGATTATATCTTGTCCGAACAAGATATTATCTTGTGCGCACAACATATTAAAAAAAAATATGTCCCTTCCCGGGTTCCGTACATTCCGTAAGGCCTGCTGTAATTGTAGCAGGTAAAGGTAAAGGAGAATGTTGTTGCTTCCTCTGTTTCTACATTTCCATTTTTCTCTTTCTCCCCTGTTCGTACTCTCATCTCCTCTATCGTCTATTCAAACTCTTTTCTCCCCCTTCTATAGGAAACGACACGAAATGACCCAAAAGGGTTAACATGGCGTACAACCCAAACACAATAACTCAAAACACCCTTTTCGCTGGCGCCTTGTAAACCAGGGATCACAGGATCGATTCCGGGCTTCACCAGACTTTCCGATGAGTCTTTAAACCGAAGTCCCATCTCAGTGTGACCTTAGCTGTTGGTGAGATGTAAAACTCAAACACTCATTCACTCACTCACCACTTTCACTGTATAAATAGGTTTTCACCGGAGTCCAAATGTTGGTTTCCTTTCGCTCCAGCATTTCAGTTATTTCATGCTGTCGAGTCCTCACATCGTTGTTTCATCTCTGTTATCATTTAATTGCTTGAAGGTGTTGCACTGAGGAGTTAGAAATGAACAAATTATTTGTCTTAACCACGACAGAACCAATGGCGAGGATTATGACCACGTAAAATCGATTAAAGCCCCCCATCCCAGCCCCAGTAAAAGAAGAAGAAGAACAACAACAAAAAAAAAACAAAAAACTTTTACTGGCCGTTCCAATGTGGTTCTGTGTTGTGGTTTATTATTGTTAGAGTTCGTCTTTTCATGTTTGTATTGATAATATCTTTTTTATTTTAGATAGTCGTTTGAACATTTCACATCACGGAAACACGCCCATATAATTTTGACCCCCTTCGAACCCCACTTTTATATAGTAGAACTGGGTTTGCAGGGGTAAACCTTATTTTTCTTATTTCTTCTCTAAGATATAGATTGTGGGTACTCGTTAGAACCGCCTCATCGAGACGGTTCTAACGAGTACCCACATTCTATATTTTGAGCAGAAATAAGAAAAGTCACACAGTTTTTCATCTTAAAATGTTCATGTTTTCGGCGATAAAGGTTACAATGTATTGGTATAGGCATGTTTTCATAATGGAGGGAAAGTAACTGTCGTTTTGGCTTTCCGCTTGTGACATTTTCATTATGGTGATGATGTTTTTTCATATTTCTACATATATTTCTACAGGATTTATATGCATGGATGGATAGACTTACGCAACTTTTAGACCCTCTAAGCGGTATACCAGTACTCGTGCACGGTCGTTTTCAGTCTGCGTGGAAGCACAATGTAGCTCAATCTATTTCTCCAGGCCCCGAAGGGCGGGACCATATGGTACCAATGTATGCTGGCCAATAATACAAGCACATTACGCATTTCAAAATAGAAACCTGCTGGGGAGACATTCGGTTGGTTTCAGGAGTGCAAAAGCAAAAAAAAAAAAAAAAAAAAGGGAATAACAACGAAAATAATAATAATAAAAAACACCAAACGCTGAGATAGCATCTATTCATCTCCCGCGCTATTGACATCCAAAATAGAGGCAATACATCAAGCTTCTGTTCATTTCAAAACGAGAACACGCCTACACAGATACATTGTAACCTTTATCGCCGAAAAAATGAAACATTTAAGATAAAAATTGTGATATTTTTCTTATTTCTGCTCAAAATATAGATTGTGGGTAAATGTTATAAGAACTGCCTTATCGAGGCAGTTCTTACGAGTATCCACAATCTATATTTTAGAGCAGAAATAAGAAAAATAAGGTTTACCCCTGCAACCCCCAGTTTTACTTTATAAAAGTGGGGTTCAAGGGGGTCAGAATTATATAGGCGTGTTTTCGTGATGGTCCCATACGAGTCTGGTTTCCTGTCTTGAGCACGTACGTGTTCCTTGTTTCATAGCTTCATTCAATTTCACCATTACTTCATCATTACGATAACACACCTGTGTGGTATAGTTACTTGAACTGACATTTTTAAGACGAAAAAGTTTTACATTTTTCTGATTTCCTGTCATAAGATAGATTCTGGGTGCTCGTCAGAATCGCCTCATCGAGGCGGTTCTAACGAGTACATACAATCTATGCCATAGATTCCGGGTACTCGTTAAAACCGTCTCATTGAGGCACTAATAATGTGTACCTACAGTCTATGTTTTTAGCAAAAATATGGAAAATAATTTATTTAAGTGTAAACCCCACTTTTCTCTATATAAAGTCGGGTTTACAAGGATGTTCATTACACGGACTTGTAACATGATGACTGCAGCTGGTGTGAAGTGCCTTGTGGTGGTAGAAAACACTTCTGCGTGCTTCTTCATAACTGGATTTTTTATATTTATTACCGTTTGCATCATCAAGCTCATTTCAGGTCTTAGAAACTGATACAAATGTCCCTGTTAGTAGCTTCCGCGGTGTAGTGGTTACGATACTCGCCTTGTTAACCAGGGGTCGCAGGATCGATCCCGGGCTTCTCCTGACTTTCGGGTGAGTCTTTAAACGGAGGTCCCGTCTCCGTATGATCTTAGATGTTGGTGGGACGTAAAACTCAACCACTCACTCACAAATGTCCCCGATGATGCCTTATTAGCCGAAACAGGAAGTTTGAGTGGTGATTTTACTTCCTGCATGTATGTTCATTGTTTCCAAAGATAACCTTTTTACCTTTAACAGTGAAACTTCGATCATTCGGACAAGGATGATTCGTTTACCAAGCCTAATTCGAACTTGTTCTGATGTCCCGAGACATTCAGAAAAACAGGCCTCTACTCGTTCAAATGCACTGTAAACTTTACCGCCGAAAATACTTAAATTTTCAAATGAAAAATTGTTATATTTTTCTTATTTCTGCTCAAAATATAGATGGTTGGGTCTCGTTAGAACAGCCTCATCGAGGCGGTTCTAACGAGTACCCACAATCTATATTTTAGAGCAAAAATAAGAAAAATAAGGTTTACCCCTGCAAAGCCCAGTTTTACTATATAAAAGTGGGGTTCAATTGGGGGGGGGGGGGCGGGGGCGGCGCGTGATGAGAACCCCCAAGAGTTCCAGATATCCATGTACTTAGATTTCTTTGATTTCGTCTTGAAAAAAGCATGTTGTATGAACTCATTAGAATCGCCTCTTTGAGGCGAATCTAATGAGTACACACAACATACCTATACGCCTCTATGAGGTGAATCTAATGAGTACACACAACAAACCTATACGCCTCTATGGGGTGACTCTAATGAGTACACACAACATACCTATATTTTATAATAAAGGTTCCTTTTAAAAGGAAAGGCTTGTCTGGTTTTAAGGGCACTGTTCCTGGTGTATATGTAGCCATATTGCCGCCACATGGATGTATGAGTTGATGTAGATGAAAGTACTGGTGAGGAAGCAAGTTGCACTGTTCTTGTTAATGGGACATAGACTTTTGATGCAGTGTACTCAAAGGCAATATATGGTTTATCTACACAGTGGAATGGACAAACCCATGCGGTGTCAATTTTCTATGTGGCACTACCCTGACATTTATTGGAAGACATATTTCAATGTTAAGGTAACTGAGGCATTGACATGTGACCCAATGATCACATTCTCACTTTTGACCAACTATGATAGTAAGGGATCATTGTGATGACCCTGTTTTATTGAAATTTGCTCAGTAGTATCTGAATAGTAGTTGGAAGAAGACATTGTTAACAGAGAGACAGGAGGAATAATGGACTTATGGAGCACGGACGATATGCGATTTGACAAATGGACAAACATAACAAAATAAATGTCCCTAACAGATTTATGAGAGACAATAATGTGGTAGAACACATCATACATACTGTTTGTTTTGCTAGGTTTTACGCCCGTTCAACAATCTTTCAGTCATATACAGGCGGGTAGTTTCCTAACCATCGTTCCTGGAAAGTACTAGTACTAGACTCCGATCCTCCGACACAAACTACCAAATGTTCTCACATAAACGATCATGGCCGGTAGCGGGGCTCGAACCCATGACGCTCCAGGTCAGCGACCTTAATCACTGGACCACGGAGGCGGTCTTCCATACATACTGAGTATACATTCATGTCATGTGGCCAGTAAACATGTAATTGTTAGGAGACGACACAAATGTACATACAAGGGAGTATATGATTCTAAAATCAATCCGGGAATAAGAAAAATATTGATCGGACACGATAAAAAAGACGTTTTACCTTTCACCTCTAAGTATGGCCTTGACCTTTGAGGTACGGACCTGGGTCTTGCGCGTGACACACTGTCACATTATGGTTAATATTTCTGCTAAGTAATATTTAAATCCATCCAGGTATAATAAAGTTATCGATTGGACACAATAAAAAAGACGCTTTTTTGACCTTTTATCTCTAAGTATGACCTTGACCTTTGAGGTACGGCTGTGGGTCTTGCGCGAGACACTCCGTCACATTATGGTTAACATGTCTGCCAAGTAATATTTAACTAGAATTGTTTTCTAAGAAAACAGATGTCCCCCCACCACACTCATTATTTTTTTAACCAAATCCATCCACTGGTTCAGGAGATAGAGTGCAGACAAGGCAATTTTCAACAGTCTAAGTCCCGTGGTGACCTTGAAAATTAGGTCAAGGTCACCAACATCTAATCAGTTCTTAAGACCAGCCAACTGATATAATGTACCAAGTTTGATCAAAATTTATCCACTGGTTCAGGAGAAAGAGTGCAGACAAGCCAATTTGTAAAAGTCTAACTCCCGCTGTGACCTTGAAAATTAGGTCAAGGTCACCAAAAGCTAATCAGTTCTTAAGACCATCCCACTGATATAATGTATCAAGTATGAACCAAATCCTTCCATTGGTTCAGGAGAAAGAGTGCAGACAAGCCAATTTTTAAAAGTCTAACTCCCGTTGTGACCTTGAAAATTATGTCAAGGTCACCAAAAGCTAATCAGTTCTTAAGACCATCCCACTGATATAATGTATCAAGTATGAACCAAATCCTTCCATTGGTTCAGGAGTTAGAGTGCAGACAAGCTTTTTTGGTCTAAAATTTGACAATGGTTTCAGCCCTGTGACCTTGAAAATTAGGTCAAGGTCACCAAAATCTAATCAGTACTTTTCCCCCTCCCAATGGTGTATCTGTGTAAGTTTAATCAAAATCCATCCATCCATTCAGGAGATAGAGTGCAGACAAGAGGCAACGCCGACGCCAACGCCGACGCTGACGCCGACGCCGACAGGATCCGCACCAAAACCAATATGTCCCCTCCCTTTCGGGTGGGGGGGGGGACATAAATCCATCCAGGAATAACAAAGTTATTGATTGGACACGACAAAGACCCTTTTTTGACTTTTAACCTCTAAGTATGACCTTGACCTTTGAGGTACGGACCTGAGTCTTGCGCGCAACACTCCATCACATTATGGTTAACATTTCTGCCAAGTATATATTTAAATCCATCCAGGAATAAGAAAGTAATGGAGGATAAAAAAAATTGTGGACGGACAGACAGACGAACGGACAGAGTGATTACTATAGAGCACCCACACTTTCAGTTCGGGGCCCTAATAAGTTTGTACATATCCATTATGATTCAATGGAGGTTTCAGGCAGGTAAATCATAATTTTCAGTAAATGCTATTATTCTAATTGCTCACATGAAATTATTCAATTAAATTCGTGCAGGTAATTGAAAATGTGGAAAGTATAATATTCACCTTTATGTCCAATATGTACTCGCACATGTTATTGAAGGTAAAATGTATTGACTGTAGTGCTGAGTAGACCGTGGCCTAGTGGATAAATTCGCTTCGGTGTTTAGTTAAACTTTCGCACAGAAACGATAGCTCTGTCACTAGACCATCTCTCGCTAAACTGGTACCCTGTATTCTATTAAAATATGCGAAAACTATTGAGCTATAAGGTGAGGGAACCAGAACACCAGAAACAGCTGACTGTATCTCTGATTTTTGTTTTAAAAAATAGCTGAGGATCCAAAATAACATAGAAAGAGAAGTCTAAAACCGGAGCCACTTTTCCAATCTAACTGGCTTGCAGCCGTCGCTGCAAGCCAAAAAAAAGGCAAAAATGTGTCCTCGGGCCATCCCTATAAATTGGCATTATGCCTCATTGCCTGTCGTTTGAGTAACCGTCTATAGTTCGAACTACCCCTTTCTCGAACAAAATTTCATGGTCCCGAAGGTATTCGAGTAATGAAATGTTAATTTTTTTTTGGCTTCCAATTTCGATTGGAAGCCATTTAGATTGGATTGGTGATACCGCAGTTTATTTCTAACCGTCTTATGACGTTAATAGGAAAGCCGTACAGATAAGACGGCTCTCCACATATTTACGCAGTGAAAACTCGTTGGGAATAAACAGGAATATGCAGCGCCCGTCGATGTCTATTTATAAAGCGTTTCCAGATATCCATTTATAAAGCGTTTCCAAGAAGTCAAACCAAGAAAAAAAAGTTACCTACTTTCACTTTCGTCCTTTTGACGTAACCTCATAATTACCCACAGTTGCCAAAAAATAGTCCACTTTTGTACGTTTCTAAGCATTGGGATGTCATTTTTTGTGGTAAGTTTTACAAAAATGCATGTACGTTGAGCAAACAGTTTAGATCTTTTTTTTTTTTTTTTTTTTTTTTTGGTTTGGGTTTTACGGCCCTTTCAAGATTATTTCACTCATATCGAGCCGATCGTTAATTAGAGGTGGGCGAAAACCGGAGTACCCGGAGAAAAACCACCTGACCTTCCGTTGCAGAACTTGGCGTCTCACACGTGGCCCGAGCGAGGCTCGAACCTACGGCGGTGAGAGACCTAATGACTAAGAGTCAGCGCTCTTATCCACTAGGCCACGGAGGCCCGTCAGTTTAGATCTTGATCACATGCGGCGTCTGATCTGGGTCTGCACTATTTGCCAATGTCTCAAAAAGGGCCGCTAGGCATATATGGGTTAATTCCAATGTAAAAAGCAGGAATACTTGATTCCAGTTTCCCATTTCCCGGTAGGATGGTTGCCGTATTCGACGTAATAAGCGTTTGTTCAGACTGGGATCATTATAAAAATTTATGTGCTAAAATCTCATGAACTAAAATTTTCAGTTCATTACGAAAACACGCCTATTCAAATATATACAGAATGAAAACTGTCCGATAAAAAATTCAGATTTTTTTCATATTTCTGCTCTAAACATAGAATTGTGGGTACTGGTTAGAACCGCCTCGATGACGCGGTTCTTACGACTACCCACTGTCTAGGGGTCAAAATTAGGCAGGCGTGTTTTCGTGATGTGAAAAAAATATTCTGTTTTTCTAGTCTAAATATAGATTGTCGGTGCTCGGTGTTCTGAACCCCCTAAAAAAGGAAAATAATGTACCCCTGTACACCCAACTTTCTCTATATAAAGTTGCGTTTATAAGGTTGTTCACTACATATGGGGTAGCCGCAATGTGCTTCTAGTGCCCGGTTACAAGATCATCGTTGTTCAGTACACGGACTTGTTGATGTAATGATTTTCTTTTCTTAAGGATTTGTATTTCACGAAGTAAATCAATCAAGTGTGCTTGTTGTAGGGTGGTCTCTATGAAAGTGATATGCTATTTTTTTCTTCAATTATTTAGGAACATTATTAACCGTTCCTTTATAAGCGGTGGGTGAAGTGAAAGACAGTTTTAAACCATTGCAGAACTTGTCTCGATCGTGCCTCGAACTCAGACAGAAAGAGACCTCATATCCTACCAACATGGTCAGTTTTACAAAACATGCCATTGTTCATCTCTGAAATCAAATTGCGTGTCAAACGAGTAATTTAAAACCTTAACATGGTTCTGTCTTTTCTGACAAATTTTCCACCAGCATTCACTTGTGCGAGTGAGCAGCTCGCCACATTCAGCCTTCGCTGTTCATAAATGCCGATTTTTAACCATTACAGTTAGATGCGCACCGGCGTTGCGGTATCGCTCCTCGCCGGGTCCGAGAATATGTTTCTACGTACATTGTCCTCCTTTCAATGGTTTAAGACGGACAGCTAACACTGAAACAGTTTCCGTAAAAGTCTTACCCGGAAAATCGTGCTTATGTAGAGCGACAACGTCGATGCAACGGCAAGACGTGGCATCGGCTTCAAGGGCATGTCATGGGTCTTTTTCACAAAGGCGACCAGCACTGACTCAGTGCGAGCTTTACCAGAGCCTTTGCTGCTCTCGGATATGTAGAAGAGAAGATGCGTTTTAGTTGCCTACGCACATGCATTTGACAAACTGAATGCTTATAAGAGAGGTAATACAGAGGAAATGTTTAACTTTTTAAGCCCCAAAACCTGGGAAATCGAGTGAAAAAGAATGTGAAAAATATTGTTTGTTTTTATTTTTGTTTTTTCCCAGTTGATAACTTTACTTGAAAATAAATTTGTACTACAGCACAAATGATTCTTCAACCAAATGCGGACGCCGATGCTTGCGCCGACGACGGACGCCGGGGGTATGGCAATAGCTCCCCCTTACTTTCGAGGGCGAGCAAAAATGGCGGATTTTCAACTTTTCAAACTGGGGAAGCCTTCCTTTCAAAAGGAAACTTTATTAAGCACTCGTTTGGATCGTCTCAACATGCATCTTATTCTTGAGTTATCAACGTCATTCCGCCTTGTCCTCATCGCCCCCGCCCATAGGGGCTTGAAGAAATATATGGGCTGCATGATGCTTCCACGCAGAGCTGAATCCGACCCGCACACTAGTATTGGTAAACCGCTTAGAGGATCTAAGCCTGTCCAGGAACCGCGGTGCGAGGCCATGCTAATAAACCCTATTGGTTTCATTGGGCGACAGGGCTTGATATGTCATTCCATCTCAATATCGGGTAAAAGTCCCACAAAATTGGAAGCAACGTCTCCAAAATGATCTTTACAGTGTTGACGGGGACGTTAAACCTCAAATCAAACAAACAAACCGCCTTGTCCTATAAGTTGACAATAGTTTACTGACCGTTCCAAGCGATTCTTCTTTCTCGGTTTATTTTTGTTATAGTTCGCTTTTGCATGTATGTATTGCTTATATCTTTTTATCATATGACGTCGCGCTTGAGAGTGTATAAACGTCATGTTATAAATTCGATAATCCACTAGTGGATTAAATATGCAAATTAGTTAGATACGCCCCGTAACGTTACCCATGCGACGTCCTTAACGACGTCGCGTTTACTAATGGCGGAATATTGACATTTTTGTAAACAATCGTGAATAAAATGCGTTTTAAATGTCATATGATAAATAGAATCTTGCATTCGTGCTCATGTATTATTAAATTTATTAAACTCGTTGAGGAAAAGGGATAAAATGCTCGGCAAATCCTCGCATTTTATCCCTTTTCCTAAACTCGTTTAATAAATTCAATAATACATGAACACTCATGTAAGATCCTTTATACCAATAATTTATTAAACTCGTTGAGGAAAAGGGATAAAATGCTCGGCAAAGCCTCGCATTTTATCCCTTTTCCTCAACGAGTTTAATAAATTCAATAATACATGAACACTCATGTAAGATCCTCCATTTATTTTGGATAGCTGTTTGGCCATTTTGCTTTCCGCTTGTGGTTTAGTTAGTTCATGTTCTTGTTTCTTTAACTCTGGTGTCTCTGATGGTAGGTGTTGGGTAATTGCATCGATTCCTCTTTTATATGAGCCCCGCCAAGCGAATTTGTGTCTTCAAGCATTCAGTTATGACAAATTTGAACTGCGCATGCCCAGCCATTCAGAGGGGCCAGGGACATGGCTTTCTGTCTGAAGGTTTCTCTTGATTCACTGCTTGTATGAGCGAGCAGCGAAGGTTCTGGCGAGACTGCGCGGATGCGCAGGCTCGCCTGAACCTTTGCTGCTCGCATAGGCGATACGTACCAAAATCGCTTGACAGGGCCCATTTTATAAACATGTGTGACATATGAAATGTTCCATCGTATATAATATGTGTCTGTCATTTGGTCTTAAAGGGGATATTTAGTTTATCTTACACCATGTTTCAAAACAATTCGTTTACTTTAAGCAGAATGAAATGTCTGATCAGTGTCTACACTTTCACCAATGTCCTTATTTCTGGATGCAAGGCATAAATTGGGTAACTTGAATTGAGGGAATTTGTTCCAGAACTTGAACTTTCTTAGACATCGCTTGTACGCTTCCCGAATCACTGATATCCTCAGTATATATATCACTGGATCGGAGACAGTATTCAAAATCTTCAGATTGGAAAACAGCGCTGTGACGAACATTCTTTGACTTGCCGTAAGCGATGTGAGAGTCAAAACGTGGTGTCTGTAGTGAAGTATGTACAAAATACCAATTATCCAGGCTGGCAGATAAAACACAACGTACGTAGTGACAATAGCGATGACGGTAACAGTGGCTGCTTTTGAACTTTCTCCTTCAACTTTATTCCGTTTAAGTAGATCGCATACAGATTTCAGGACCTTAAGATTAAGCCCAAAAATTAAAATCAAACAAAGAAACGCCAACACCATATTAATGTATCCAAGAGTATTGTCCTTTATACGCATATAGGTATCCAGAAATGATTCATTTGGAGAACTGTTATGCACTGTCACGCCTACTTGAATACATTCTGTGAGGGAAACAGGAATGATCCAAATTATGATTAAGGCTATTCTGAAAGTCTTTTTGTGAGATTCGTATCTAAATGGGAGAATATTCTTCACAAATAAATCGACAGAGATGGCCGTATAAGACAGAACACATGCCATAGACCCAATATGATACAGATTATAAATGACAACGTTTAATATCAGTTTAGTAGTACCGGTAAAATACCTGTCAAATATAACGCGCATACCGAAACACGATGCAATAATTGTATCAGATAAGGCCAAACTTATTAAGAATTTGTAAGTAATTTTATGACGTAATTTTTGTGATATAATAGCACATATGTTCAAAATATTAATTATGAAAGCTATACAAGCGCATAAGAATGTTCCTGTGTCCAGCATTGAAGTCGCATGAAGCCAAAAGTCGTCCTTATAATCCAAAGTATTGTCGGTCACATTCTGCCCAGCAGTACTAGTTGCAATAAAACTACTAGCAATTTTATCTGTGGTTATAGCTTTCTCGTTTACAGTAACCCTTGCAGTGAAATTATCAATGTTGTTTAGATTTACAGTATGATTGTCTAGTGCCATTTTAATGACGTTTCCTGCTTTAAACTGTTGGTCATTAGATTTTGGGTTATATCCCTTTGCGAATATTATGTTTTGTTTCCTACCTATCCTCTATTTGCTTCAAGTATTTCGTAAATTATAAGCTCACAATTGGCCATTTACATCAACTAACTTCCCTGTAGTAAGCAACCTGTCGTCGCTAAACACTGGACTGATGGATTGTACCTGTAATGAAAGGCGGAATATACACGGGTCTTGTTTTTCTTCTTCAGATACATGTATTATTCCCTGTCTGACATAAGTATGAACATTATTTCTTTTTAAATAATTCATCAGGTGGGACCATTTAGGCGTTGGATCAATCGTACACACATCAGTCAAGCTTCACATTAGCATATTTTTTTTCATCCAAAATACCTGGCATTGGAAGCAGACATGGACTTAGAATCACAGGCACTTGGCCCGTTGATTTGTCCGAAAAAAAATGTCATGAGTAAAAAAAAAAAAAAAAAAATCCAGATTTTTTTTCATACTTGTATAGAAAGCTAGACAAGGTTCACAACAAACCAGCACCATTTTCTCGGTACACATTAAATGACATTTGGCACAGGCACATTTTTTGACACAGGAAGGTATATTTTGTATGAAGGTCAACCTATGGCATGCAGAATTTCAACAAAATAATGCAGAACACTTGGATCAAGCCCCATTGTGATCTACACGTCAAATTACCCCGGGTAGACTTTAGTAGGACAACTAACTGTCACACCAACTCCATGGTTTTTGACAGTTTCCCTGCGAGTTCCTGTTGAAATCCTATAATATCAGCACAAAAGCCAATACACCTAGGAATATCAATGAATATGCTCTCACCTAATGCAAAAGTTTTCGCCAGTTAACCATTATTACCAGCAATTTTCGCCTTTTTGTGTGCTAGCAGGCATTTCTTCTTGCAATGTTGTTTTCATTCTATATCTTGAAGCTGATGTAATCCGAGCGCTGATTGGTCGAAATCGTTGGAGTTCACAAATTTCGACCAATCAGCTCGCAGATTACATCATCTTCAAGATACAGAATGAAAACAATATTGTGATGAGAAATGCCTGCTCGCATGAAAAAAGGTGAAAATTGCTGGTAATAACGGTTATCTGGAGAAAACGTTTGCATAAGGTGAGAGCATCTTCATTGATATTTATAAGAATGTTTGCTTTTGTGCTGACATTATCGAATTTCCGCAGGAAATCGCAGGGAAACAGTGAAAAACCATTGAGTGGGTGTGACAGTTAGTTGTCCTACTAAGGTTTATCCGGGGTAATTTGACGTTTAGACTACGATGGGGCTTGAACTAGGAGTTCTGTATTATTTTGATGAAATTCTGCATGTCTTAGGTTGAAGTTCATACAAAATGTACCTTCCTATGTCAAAGAAATATGACTGTGCCAATTGTCATTTTATATGTACCGAGAAAATGGCACTGGTTTGTTGAGAACCTTGTCTAGCTTTCTGTACCAGTATGAAAAAATCTGTTTTTTTTTTTTGTTTTTTTTTTACTCATGACATTTTTTTCGGACAAATCAACGGGCCAAGTGCCTGTGCTTAGAATACATTATTCTTCCCACTATGTTTGATCCATCCCGTACAATGATACATAAGGCCTAAAATAGCTGTGTTTCCGCTAAACCGCCGACTCTGATTTTTTTGTGTCGAACCTGCAATTTCCATTGCCATGCAGATAAAAATCCAAAAGATTTTCTTACCTACCGACCTTAATATTTTCTGGCACTTTTGGTAACAATTCATAAAACTGTCAAAATAGCTAAACTAATACTGGAAACCCTGTTCTTTTGCACCCCTGATGCTGTGAACCTCGTTATATGAGTGTTTTCAGGTAACATAGTTAAAATTAAGCCGTTTTTATGTTGTTGTTTTTTTGTTTTCATCCATTAAAATTTTGAAAATGAAACAAAAAAATTTGCGACCTACTGACCCATACCCGTTTACGGCATGTTAGTGGAAACATAGCGTTCTGAGTGTATTTTGTAGGCCTAATATGTTGGCCAAATTGCAAGTATTCTCAGTTATTTCCTCCTTACGTTAAATTAATAAGCCGTCTTAATTTATTAGTCTTTTTTAACATTTGCTTGATTGTATTGACTTATATACATACTCATATCAAATCTTATGTTTAGTATACGATGCCGCTGCGATGAATACGACTTTCATTCACTTTATAATTATTACTTGTATATTCGGAAACGTACGGTCTGCAAGAATATTCCACAACACAGTCTCAAATGAATGTTACAAGTCAAACTGTAAACAGAATAAAAATCTTAAAACGAATATTTGGTCACACCAGTAAGCACATCGTCGCACTGCACGGATCTGTTTGATTTTGCTTGAACAAGCCAATAGACTCGTCACTTTAAATTTCGTGACGTGCGAAAGCAATAATGCAATAATAGTGATTTGAAATAAAAGCAGCATAGTCAATTATAAATGGTGCATTCCCTGTAGTATTTAAATTTGCTCTCAATTAGTGATAATTACATTTGGGAACAACAAAATCTACCAGACGTCATGCTATCAGCGAAACACTCGGATCAGCCGGTGTCTCAACGCTGATTGTTCACATCACGAAAACACCCATATATAAATTTGACCCCCTTGAACCCCACTTTTATAAAGTAAAACTGGGGTTTCCGGGGGTATACCTTATATTTCTTATTTCTGCTCTAAAATATAGATTGTGGGTACTCGTTAGATCCGCCTCATCGAGGCGGTTCTAACGAGTACCCACAATCTATATTTTGAGCAGAAATAAGAAAAATATCACAATTTTTCATCATAAAATTTTCAATTTTTCGGGGGTAAAATAGTCAATGTATTTGTATAGGCGTGTTTTCGTAATGGTCTTCCCTTGTCTCTATAGCTAGTCTATCATCAGTCAGTGAGGAGGCTCATACATGTAGAACAGTAATAGTTCGTATCAGACTGTGGGAACCCACAGGCAAGTGCCATTGGTTGCATTTTGTAGTTTGTTGTCATCAGGTTGACAAGTCCGTGTAATTAACACCCATATAAACCCCACGGTATATAGAACAAGAAAAGTATAACATATTTTCTAACATGTTATCATCGGCGGTATCTTGAATGATGTGGGATTTGAAAGAAATATCAACACTGTAAATTCATACTTAATTGAATGCATCTGGTGTATATGTTTTGTAACACGTGCAGTTTGAAGTACATGTATAGACCCTCACCAGACGCCGCATTTTGTGGCGTCTTGTCTGGATCTACACTGTTTGCCAAGCAATGCATGATTCAAGCCAAGATTCTACAGCTTGCCCTATTACGCAACACGCTGACCGAACTTCGAAACCAATAAATCAGTGATAGCCATTTGGACTTGAGCGCTGAAAAAGATTCTGTGCTTAGTAGAAAACTGCATAGAGGTTCTAAGCCTGCCCAGGAAAGGTGGTGCGAGTCGGACCGTCCATGCATATAAACCCTATTGGCTGCACTCGGTGGCAGGGCTTGAGATGTCAATTGATCTTAATGTCGGGCAAAAGTCCCCAAAAATGGAAACAACGTCTCCAAAATGACATATACAGCGCTGATGGGGACGTTAATCCTAAAATCAAACAAAAAATTGAGTTGACATCGACCTTAATAAATATCGAAAAAAAAATATGAGTGAAAAGCTTTACTAAAGCTTTTACTTGTTAATTATGTCTAAGGGAAGACACTCATAATGCAACATAATTATTGGCTCGATGGCCAATTATCAGATTGCTGTTAAATAAATCATACAGTAACATTAATTAAATGCAAATGCATTTGAATTCAAGTTATATTAACAGAGTCTTAATCCAACATTAACTCCTAAAACTACTAGAAAATATGTTTACTAACTTTAATACAGCTCACGATTATTTATAGAAAATAGCCGCGAATCTAGACTGGAATCATGGATTGGGCTTGGCAAACAATGTAGACCCAGATCAGTCTAATCAGGGTCTACATTTTTGCTTAAAAATCTGGAATTTAAACGAAACAGTTTAAACATCAGTCTATGACTATTTTCCCAGCCTACATTCAGACAATTCACTCATCATGCAGTGCTGTCAGTGCTTTGATCTTTTTTTCAGTTCTGTTGTTGATGTTGCTGTTGTTGTTGGTGCTGTTGTTGTGTTGTTGTTGTTGTTGTTAATGTTGCTGTTATTGTTTTTGTTGTTAATCTGAAACATTTTAAAAGGTATCACAACCCGATATCAGTGTTTTGTTTAGTTTGATTTGGGGCTTAACGTCCCCGCCAATACTATTTAGGTCAATTTAGAGACACTGCTTCCAGTTTTGTGGGACTTTTACTGAAATGGCATTCAAGCCCTGCCGCCCAATGAAACCGATAGGATTTATATGCATGAACCGTCGGACCCGCACCGCTTTTTGACCCTCTTAGCGGTTTACCAGTACTCGTGTACAGTCGGTTTCAGCACTGTGCAACTCAGTCTATTTCTCCAAGCACCGAAGGGTGGGGGCCCATATGATATCAATGTTTCCTCTACAGTAATACAAGCATACTACGCATTTCAAAATTGATAAAACGGACAATATGATCTACGAGGTTATTTATGGGCACAGCATCTGTGTGTTTGAGGAGACATCCGGTTGCGTTTCAGTAGTGGAATAGCAAATAAAATAAATTTTTGTTTGTTTGATTTGGAGTTTAACGTCCCCGTCAACACTGTGTAGGTTATTTTGGAGACGCTGCTTAAACTTTTGTGGGACTTTTACCCGACATTGAGATGAAAAGACATCTCAAATCCTGTCGCCCAATGAAACCAATTGGGTATATAAGCATGGACGGTCCGACTCGCACCGTTTTACCTGGGCAGGCTTAGATCCTTTAAGCGGTTTACCAGTACACTTGTGCGGTCGGATTTCAGCTCTGCGTGGAAGCATCATGCAGCCTATCTATTTCTTCAAGCCCCGATGGGCGGGAGCCGAAATAAATAAAATAAATAATGATATAATAATAATAATAATAATAATAATAATAATAATAATAATAGTAAAAATAAAACACCAAACGCTGAGATAGCATCCATTCATCTCCTGCGTTACATAAAGAAAACACGCCTATACAAATATATTGTAAATTTTATCGCCGGAAAAGGAAAATTTAAAGACGAAAACTGATGTTTTTCGTATTTCTGCTCAAAATATTTTAGAGCAGAAATAATGAAAATAAGGTTAGCCGCTGCAAACCCCAGTTTTACTATATAAAATGGGGTTCAAGGGGGGGGGGGGCAAAATTATATAGGCGTGTTTTCGTGATGACATCCAAAATAGGGGTAATATACACCCATTTGTTTGTTTGATTTAAGGTTTAACGTCCCGGTCAACACTGTAAAGGTCTTTTGGAGACGTTGGTTCCAATTTTGTGTGACTTTTACCCGACACTGAGATGAAATGACATCTCAAGCCCTGTCGCCCAATGTAACCATAAGGGTTTATTAACATGGACGGTCCGACACTCGCACCGCTTTGCCTGGGCAGGCTTAGATTCTCTAAGCGGTTTACCAGTACTCGTGTGCGGGTTGGATTCAGCTCTGCGTGGAAGCATCATGCAGCACATCTCTTTCTTAAGGCCCCGACGGACGGGCCCGTAATATACCCCAAGCTTCTGTTCATTTTCCTATACGAGTCTTACCTACAACCTATGCCATAGATTCTCGTTAGAACCGTCTCATTGGGCCGGTTCTAACGTGTACCTCTATGAGGCGAATCTAATGAGTACACACAACATACCTATATTTTATAAAAAGTCAAAAATGTATTCTGGGGCCATCCCCATAAATTGGCATTATGCGTCAATGCCTGTCGTTTGAGTAACCCTCAGTAGTTCGAACTATTCATACGAGTATCTCGAACAAATTTTCTTGGTCCCGAAAGTATTTGAGGTATTGAATATTTGACTGAATATGGGTTTTTAAACAAAATCTTTATGTTTTACCGCTCTTTTGAATCGTCTAATCACGTGAACAAGTCCGTGAAATAAACACCCCCTTACACCCCACTTTGTATAGAGAAAACTGGGGTTTACGAGGATAAGCATTATTTTTCTTATTTTTACTCTAAGACATAGGATGTGTGTACTCGTTAGAACCGCCTCAATGAGGCGGTTCTAACGAGCACCCACAACCTATGTATTGAGGCGGTTCTAACGAGCACCCACAACCTATGTTTGCAGTATAAATAAGGAAAATATCACGGATTTTCACCAGAAAAAGTAGCCATTTTGGAGATGTTAAAAATGCACTATGTCGCACGGGTGTGTTATCGAAATGCAACATGTTTTATTCAGCAAACATCTTAATTCCGAGTTATCAATGTCATTCCGCGTTGTCCTATAAGTGGGCAATATTTTACTGACCCTTCCAAGGCGGTTCTTCTGTCGTGGTTTATTTTTTGTTTTAGTTCGTCTTTGCATGTTTTGTTGACTTGAGGTTTAACGTCCCCGTCAACACTGTAAAGTCATTTTGGAGACGTTGCTTCCAATTTTGCGGGACTTTTACCCGACATTGAGATGACATGACATCTCAAGCCGTTCCACCCAATGAAACCAATAAGGTTTTTAAGCATGGACGGTCTGACTCGCACCGCATTGCCTGAGCAGGCTTAGATCCTCTGAGCGGTTTACCAGTACTCGTGTGCAGGTCGGTTTCAGCTCTGCGTGGAAGCATCATGCAGCCTATCTATTTCTTCGAGCCCCGATGGGCGGGGGCTGTCGTCTTTGCATGTATGTATTGCTAATATCTTTTTTTTTTGGATAGCCGTTTGACGAATTTGTGGTTGGCTTGCCGGTTGTGATTTAGTCATTTCATATTATTGTTTCTTTCCCTTTGGTGTCTCTAATGGGAGGTGTGGGGATGGCTAATTGTATCGAATCCTCTTTTATTTTACCAACATATATGAAAAATGAAATATTCCATGCCATATAATTTGTGTCTGTCCTTTGCTCTTTAGGGGATGATCAGTTTATCTTTCAGCGAGTTTCACAACAATTCTTTTACTTTAAGCAGAATGAAATGTCTGATCAGTGTCTACACTTTCATCAATGTCCCTATTTCTGGATGCAAGGCATAAATTGGGTAACTTGAATTGAGGGAATTTGTTCCAGAACTTGAACTTTCTTAGATATCGCTTGTACGCTTCCCGAATCATTGATATCCTCAGTATATATATCACTGGATCGGAGACAGTATTCAAAATCTTCAGATTGGAAAACAGCGCTGTGACGAACATTCTTTGACTCGCCGTAAGCGATGTGAGAGTCAAAACGTGGTGTCTGTAGTGAAGTATGTATAAAATACCAATTATCCAGGCTGGCAGATAAAACACAACGTAGGTCGTGACAATAGCGATGACGGTAACAGTGGCGGCTTTTGAACTTTCACCTTCAACTTTGTTCCGTTTAAGTAGATCGTATACAGATTTCAGGACCTAAGGTTAAGGCAAAAAATTAAAATCAAACAGAGAAACGCCAACCCCATGTTAATGTATCCAAGAGTATTGTCCTTCAAACGCATATAGGTATCCAGAAATGATTCATTTGGAGAACTCTTATGCACTGTCACGCCTACTTGAATACTTTCTGTGAGGAAAACAGGAATGATCCAAATTATGATTAAGGCTGTTCTGAAAGTCTTTTTTTGAGATTCGTATCTAAATGGCAGAATATTCTTCACAAACAAATCGACAGAGATGGCCGTATAAGACAGAACACATGCCATAGACCCAATATGATACAGATTATAAATGACAACGTTTAATATCAGTTTAGTAGTACCGGTAAAATACCTGTCAAATATAACGCGCATACCAAAACAAGATGCAATAATTGTATCAGATAAGGCCAAACTTATTAAGAATTTGTAAGTAATTTTATGACGTAATTTTTGCGATATAATAGCACATATGTTCAAAATATTAATTATGAAAGCTATACAAGCACATAAGAATGTTCCTGTGTCCAGCATTGAAGTCGCATGAAGCCAAAAGTCGTCCTTATAATCCAAAGTATTGTCGATCACATTCTGCCCAGCAGTACTAGTTGCAATAAAACTACTAGCAAATTTATCTGTGGATATAGCTTTCTCGTTTACAGTAGCTCTTGCAGTGAAATTATCATTGTTGTTTAGATTTACAGTATGATTGTTTAGTGCCATTTTAATGACGGTTTCTGCTTTAAACTGTTGGTCATTAGAATTTGGGTTTTATCCCTTTGCGAATATTATCTATCCTCTATTTGCTTCAAGTATTTCGTAAATTATAAGCTCCCAATTGGCCATTTACATCAACTAACTTCCCTGTCGTCGCTAAACACTGGACTGATGGATTGTACCTGTAATGAAAGGCGGTATATTCACGGGTCTTGTTACAGGTATTATTCACTGTCTGACTTAAGTATGAACATTATTTCTTTTTTTAAATAATTCATCAAGCGGGACCATTTAGGCGGTAGATCAATCGTAAAAACATCAGTCAAGCTTCACCATAAGCATATCTTTTTATCCAAAATACCTTGCATTGGAAGCAGACATGGACTTAGAATACATTATCCTTCCCACTATGTTTGATCCATCCCGTACCATGATACATAAGGCCTAAAAATAGCTGTGTTTCCGCTAAACCGCCGACTCTGATTTTTTGTGTCGAACCTGCAATTTTCATTGCCATGCAGAAAAAAAAATCCGAAAGATTTTCTTACCTGGCGACCTTAATAGTTTCTGGCACTTTTGATAACAATTCATAAAACTGTCAAAATAGCTGGATACTGGAAACCCTGTTATTTTGCTTCCTTGATGCGTTATTTGAGTGTTTTCGGGTAATATAGTTAAAATTAAGCCGTTTTTGTTGTTGTTGTTGTTTTTTCATCGAATAAAATTTTGGTAAAAAATAAAAAACAAAAAACAAAAACAAAATAACAAAAAAAAAAAAAAAAACTTTTTTTGCGACCTACTGACCCATACCCGTTTTCGGTATGTTAGTGGAAACACAGCGTTCTACGTGGATTTTGTAGGCCTAATATGTTGGCCAAATTGCAAGTATGCTCAGTTTTTTCCTTCTTTACGTTAAATTAATAAGCCGTCTTTATTTATTAGTCTTTTTAAACATTTGCTTGATTGTATTGACTTATATACACACTCATGTCAAATCTTATGTTTAGTATACGATGCCGCTGCGATGAATACGACTTTCAATCACTTTGTAATTATAAATTGTATATTCGGAAACGGAAGTCTGCAAAATATTCCACAACACACTCTTAAATGAATGTTACAAGTCAAACTGTAAACAGAATAAAAATGTTAAAACGGATATTTGGTCACACCAGTAAGCAAATCGTCGCACTGCACGGATCTGTTTGATTTTGCTCTAACAAGCCAATAGTCTCGTCATTTTAAATCTCGTGACGTGCGAAAGCAACAATGCAATAATAGTGATTTGAAATGAAAGCAGCATTGTCAATTATAAATGGTGCATTCCCTGTAGTATTTAAATTTGCTCTCAATTAGTGATAATTAAATTTGGGAACAACAAAATCTACCAGATGTCATGCTATCAGCGAAAGACTCGGATCAGCCGGTGTCTCAACGCTGATAATTCATTCTTGCACACCAGACAAGGAAATCCGCGATTTTACCCTAGGATAGAAATTTATGTTCTGACCCTGGTGTTCCGACCCAAAATCGAATATAATCGCGCGTTTGATAAATGCACTGGTTGATAACGACCTCTTATGCGCCGTCGTTACGGTTGACGTCACAGCAACGTCACTAAACATTCCTGAAGTGTCAACACAATATGGCAGACGTTGGTAACCGACGTGACTGCAGCATTAAAAATCCGCTTTAAGAAATGGAAGGTATGCAAGAAAAAGAATCCAACATGTGGGTGAGGGGTGGATAGAAAAATCCGTCCCTCGGGATCATTGTCCGGCATCACTCGGCAAGCCTCGTGATACCGGACAGTGTCCCTCGGGACGGATTTTCCAATCCACCCCTCGCACCCATATAAGATTCTTATAATCTTCCCTTGTCTCCATCAGTTAGTGAGGAGGCTCATACATGTAGAACAGTAATAATTCGTATCAGACTGTAGGAACACACAGGCAAGTGCCATTGGTTGCATTTTGTAGGTTGTTGTCAGAACAGAACAGAACAGAACAGAACATTTTCTTTATTACTCTCAAGGTCAAAACAATTGACATATGAGGTACATGCACAATACAAACAAACTAGCGGTGGGTTACAATGTAATATTCCTGACAAGAATTGGCTATATAATGGAAGAAGAAAACAAAAATCAGGGACATACATAGCTTAAAAAAGCGGAGCTCCAGGGGAGCAGGATTAAACATTATACATTTACAAGTATATAAACTGACATAAATTGGTTTTTGCAAAATCAGTGTAGGAATTTGGAAAAAAAAATATATATATCAAAAGAAAAAAAAGCGATATTGGTAATAGTAATGGGTTACTTCCTTCACATTTAGGCTAACTGAGTAACAATCACCCTAAATGTTCGTTTGTGCCATACCAAGAACGGCTCAGCCGATCAAAATTAAGAAAGACGACGCTTCACGCAGAATCCCAAGCATACACACACAGACTTCTGTAATGGAGAGTGTTTCTATTCTATTGAGGCAGCAATATACATATGTTATGCCAAATTAAATAATAATATTTACGCAGTTAACAGAACGGGCTCATAATCAGTATTCCTCCGTGCAATCAATCAACCTCGAGTCAACGTCAAACAAATGTCAACGCAACGTCTCGACACTTGGTCTATGCTGACTCGACTCGGAGAGTCCACTTAAAACAGTGAAACAAGCAGTTTGTTCAGTCTGAATGATCTCACAGAGGGCACACATCGAACGCCCCATCAAGGCTACGTAAATGCACATTCTGTACGGAGCGTTCGCTGGGAACCCAAGAGACCTTTAATATCTGGATATGCCTTATTTTTTTTTATCTTGGGTACAGTTTATACTATACCGGAGAACTCAAAGCGGAAACAGATGTTCAAATTAATACATAAGAATACTGATGATAATAATGAAATAAATTATTAGTTCCACTAAAACTTTAGCAGCACATTATTACTGTGCAAATTGTCTTAAAATTTTCCCCATAAATTTACTAAGATTCATTAGTGATACTTCATCCCTTGTTTTCATAAGATTATGAAATTTTAGCGCGTTCGGCCTCGTATAGAATTCCGGTGATATTAAAGCAAATCTATCATGTCTGAAGAAGGGGCATTCTAATATATAATGCATTTCATCGCCTACAGCTTGCCTGTCACACAGTCTGCATTTTCTATCAATATAATCAATATTGCTCCAACGGCCAGTCTCCACCGGAAGTCTATGATTACCCGTTCTAAATTGCACCATATTGAGATAAAGGTTTTTCGGAAGAATCATAAAGTACTCTTCAAAATTGAGGTTATCTTTGAAAATACTGTAATTTTTGCCTTTAGTTGATAATGCTAGGTTTGATTGCCAACTTTGCAAAAATTGATCTAGAAGAATTCGCTTAAGCATTTTACCAGGTGAAAACGATGCGATAGTATTTTGACAAATCCAAAGATCATTTCTTCCTGCCCTCGCCAAGATATTCCTAACATTGGAAATCCATTTAAAATTACTGTTGTCGTTGATTCTCATAACTTGATATAGGTTCCATGAAATTTTTTCAAATTTGCCAATAATGATTCTATGCCAAAAGTTAACAGTTCGTGTTTTAATTGTTATCTCCAAAGGGTATCGCCCTAGCTCTGCATATAGCATATATAGCGGTGTGCTTCTTTTACTTTTGGTTATTTTCCTTAAGAACTCAGTGTGAACTTTTTCAAGCATATCGAGATTCTCGAAACTCCAAATTTCACAAGCATACGTTAAAATCGGGAGAACTGTGTGATCAAAAAGTTTAAGTTGTAAATCTATCGGTAAGTTTAAGTTATTTATTCTGCAAAATAGGAGGTACATTGCCTTTTTAGCCTATTCTACAATATGCTTTCTTGCAAATAGAAAACTACGGGATTGCGAAAAATGCACACCAAGGTATTTATATGTATTTGTAATTTCGACATCTTCATTTCCGAGGTTAAAGTGAAATATATCAGTTTTCTTTGCTCCAAAAATAACTACTTTAGTTTTGTCAATGTTTACATTTAATTTCCAGGTTCTGCAGTAGGTTTCAAATTCGTTCAGGGCTAGCTGTAGGTCATGTTCGTTATTAGCAAGGATTACTGTATCGTCAGCATATAACAGGACGATAAGTTTTAAATATATAGTAATCTGGTCGTCAGCGCAATCAATGTCAAGGCCTAAGGTTGAATTTTGCAATAAATTAACCTCAAGATCATTTAGATACATCGAAAATAAAACGGGAGACAGGTTTTCTCCTTGTCTGACACCTGACAGACTGGAGAAATACGCCGAATTGTTGCCGTGCATGCTCACACAAGATTTGATGTCATTATACATTTTCGAGATGACAGTTAAAATTTTACCATTGACACCATGCATGAGAAGTTTATGCCACAGACCGGCTCTCCAAACGGAATCAAATGCTGAGGAGAAATCTACGAAGCAACAGAACAATTTTTGCTTTTTTTGTTTAAGAATTTCAATCAGGGCATGAAGAGAAAAAATGTGGTCTAGGGTTGAATATTGCCGCCGGAATCCCGCCTGGTTTTCTGAAAGTTTCATAGCCTCTTCTAAGAATGTGTTAAGACGCATATTTAGTATGGCAGTGAAAAGTTTGCCTAGGCAACTTAGAATGGTTATAGGCCTGTAGTTTTTAACATCTTCACGATCCCCTTTATTTTTATAAATTGGGTGGATACAGCCGACTGACCATTGTTCCGGGAATACGCCTATATCTAATATAATGTTGAAAATTTTTTCGTAAACAGGGAGAAAAATATTGCTGGTGGATTTTATATGCTCATTCAATATACAGTCCGACCCCGGCGCTTTACCATTGTTTAAATTTCGGATGCATCTGGCGATTTCATCTTGTGAAATCGTTGCATTTAAATATTCATTGCTTTGTTCATTAATAAACATTAAATTTTCATCTAGTACCGTTGCAGAATTTATCAATTTAAAATGCTCATAAAATTCCTCCAGACTTGGGGTATTAGTACTTGTTTTACGTTTCAGACTGTTTATAACCTTCCGGTAGAGTTTCGGACTTTTAGATTCGAGATTGCGGAGTTTATTCTGTTGTTTTTTCTCATATTTCGCTATATATTTATTCATTGTCTTTTTATATTGTCGGCTATGTTCTATCAGTTGTTCACGATGTTGTGCCGTATTATTTCTGTTAAACCTTTTTTGGCTAAGTGGTATTTACGACGAGCAGACTTACACATAGGGCCAAACCACGGCTTATCATTTTTTGTGTTATTAGTTTTAGAAATACTTGGAAATGTTCGATCGCATGCATTTTCGAAGACAGCTGCAATTGACTCGACAGTAGTGTTAATACTTTCTCTAGTAGGCACTGTTGTATTTAAAGCCATTAGGATTGAATTTACGACCTCCCTATCGATGTTATTTGGAAAATCCTGTGAAAACCTATCGTTCCATTTTATATTTCTTTGCTGGGCGGCATCGGCGGTATCGGCGTCCGCCTTAGTTGGAACCGGGGGGCTAGTCGAAAGCGCGCAACTCAGCAAACAGTGACCATCACTGAAGATCGGGTCGGTTTCCAATACTCTAAAAGAGCGTAGATACTGAAACATTTCAGTTGAAGCTAAAATATAGTCAATTACAGAGGTTTGTCGAAAAGTAAATTTTCCGAGGTTTTTGTCGCCCTCAAACCTACCATTCAAAATGAACATATTGTTATTTTAACACAAGTCTATTAATTTATAACCGTTATTATTTGTATGTGAATCTTGAGATTGTCTTTTAAGAGAAACACCGTAATTGGCTAAGTTATTCGCTTGGGAGAAAAATTCTGACGTTTCGGTATCAAAGTCAAAAAAATCTGCAAGGAATTCATCATGTTCCGTAAAGTCCCTCATAACGGAGGACCTAGCGTTAAAATCACCTGCGAGCAAAAGATATTTGTGTGTGCTACGGAAGCGAGTGATTTCTGTTTCAAAAGCAGTGGATTCGTCTTCACTGAAAAAATTCGAGCATTCGGGAGGAACGTAGACCGCGCCTAGTATCAGATTCTCTTCTGAACAGAGCAATTTCTTGTCGATTTCAACCCATAAAACATATTCACAGTCCGTGTCTAATTTCTTTATAAATTTTGAATATCGATTTTTGAAATACACAGAAATACCACCAGATCTTCGTATAAAATGCTTTCTAGGTTGCTCAAAAGAACAGAAACCTGGAAAGGAAATTATATCTGTCTCGTCAATTTTGGATTCCGAAAAACATATAATGTCATATTTATCGACCATTTCAACAAAATCAGGGTATTGACTTCGCTTTTTCAGACCACAAACATTCAGGCACGAAAGTTTCAGTTCGTGATTGTTCAAGTCATAACTACACTCATTATCAAGATTAACATAAGCCTGTTGGCAGAATTTTTCCGCCCCCCTTATGTCCTAAACTGGGCTACCACCAGACCGTTCAGGGCTTTGTATGTCAGTGTCAGGTGGCTTCACCGGTGTCCTCGATTCGGCCGCTGAAACTGTCCTCGACTTAGATTTGGACTTTGTCTTACTCCGGGTCATAGATCGAGAGCGACGTTGTTCAGTGAATCGCTGGCCTTTTGGTGGAGCTGATTTCGGTGACTTAAAACGTTCGTTACGCGGGATAATAGGAGTGCCAAAATGGTCGCCAGCTGTGGCATCGCTAACCGTGGCCCCATCAGCGATAGAAGCACCCTCATCCCGATGACCGACATTGCCCGAGTCTGACTCCAGTTCACCGTCCATGGGCCTTTGGGTGCTGTCGTTTTCATCGTCCCGAGTTCTAACCTCAGTACGAGCCTGATTCGCCATATAAGCTGGTGTTGACTGGTATGCATGAGTGACCATTGGTGGTTTACTACGACCGGTTTTCGATGAATATGACAGCTGGCTTGGGTGATTAAGGTCATTTCTACTACCACGATGAATGGTGTCCCATTCCGGAAAAAGGTCTTTCACAACGTGACCATCCATGATAAGCTTCGCCGGATAGACAATAGCAACTTTATTCTCAGGATTTTCAGATTTTAATTGCTTATAACTAGGCCAGAGAGTTTTCCGAGCACGCGTGATTTCAACGGGGTAGTCCCTAGAAACTCCAAACTCAGTATTTTTCAATACACTTCCTTTTTTAATGATGGCCTCGGTAAGCGCATACTCCTGGAAAGCCACAATAATTGGCCTTTTCTTATTTCGGTCAAAATGTCCGAGTCTATGGGCCCTGCAAATATCGACCTCAGATATTCCAATGTCAAAGCGTGCTCTTACATGTTCAAGAATACAGCTTTACAATCTTCTCCACGGTGCTCAGCGTGGCCATGGAACAACAAATTATTTCTTCTGCTTCTGGCTTCTATATCAATTGACTTATATTCAAGAAGTCTGATTCTATCTGCATGGGACCCAACGACTGAGTTCAGTTCTTTGACCCGCTTCTGCTGTCTAGAAAAATTCTCAAAATTATCCTCAATACTTTGAAATCTGGCCTCACTCAAGGTAACCTTGCTAAGAATTAAGTTCAGTTTCTCATCAGTAGGCAACGCTGTATAATCAAAGTCAAGGGCGTCACGGGACACAATTTTTTCACCGCCCCCGCTAGAACTGTTCAATTTCCGTTTGTTTTTGCCTCTAACCTCACGTAACATTGATTCAGACTATCAACCATAGTGCAGTTTATATTTTACTTTTGGTCCTTTGAGATCAGCGTGAATATTCTGAGAAATCAGAAATAAATTATTGGTTTAGACTCGTATTCTAGACAGGTTTTTAATTATTTGGGCCCCATTTTGATTTATATCAGTCTTTGTATCGACTGCCTATTCGAAATTCGCAAAATTGCAGTATGTTTCCTCCGGCTTTCTTTGCCGGATCATTACAGGGTCACTGATGAGGCTTTATTAGCCGAAACTACGTAGTATGACCCATCTTCTTTCTTATGAATGTTTTCATTGCTCTTAAAGGAACTCATTTTTGATTTTTATTTGCCTTCACTGCAGCTGGTGTTGTGCCGTGTGGCGGCCGTAAAACGTCTCCCCGTACATCAACCATAGTGCAGTTTATATTTTACTTTTGGTCCTTTGAGATCAGCGTGAATATTCTGAGAAATCAGAAATAAATTATTGGTTTAGACTCGTATTCTAGACAGGTTTTTAATTATTTGGGCCCCATTTTGATTTATATCAGTCTTTGTATCGACTGCCTATTCGAAATTCGCAAAATTGCAGTATGTTTCCTCCGGCTTTCTTTGCCGGATCATTACAGGGTCACTGATGAGGCTTTATTAGCCGAAACTACGTAGTATGACCCATCTTCTTTCTTATGAATGTTTTCATTGCTCTTAAAGGAACTCATTTTTGATTTTTATTTGCCTTCACTGCAGCTGGTGTTGTGCCGTGTGGCGGCCGTAAAACGTCTCCCCGTACATCAACCATAGTGCAGTTTATATTTTACTTTTGGTCCTTTGAGATCAGCGTGAATATTCTGAGAAATCAGAAATAAATTATTGGTTTAGACTCGTATTCTAGACAGGTTTTTAATTATTTGGGCCCCATTTTGATTTATATCAGTCTTTGTATCGACTGCCTATTCGAAATTCGCAAAATTGCAGTATGTTTCCTCCGGCTTTCTTTGCCGGATCATTACAGGGTCACTGATGAGGCTTTATTAGCCGAAACTACGTAGTATGACCCATCTTCTTTCTTATGAATGTTTTCATTGCTCTTAAAGGAACTCATTTTTGATTTTTATTATTAGAAGCATCAGACAGCGTATCTTCTGAGTCCGTGTCAAAAATATTTCCAGTTCCTTCATGGTCGCCATCTTGGGCGTAGTCAGTAAGTCACGAAAACATATTACCATCACGTCTGGCGTACCTTGTATTCATATTATCCGAAATTCTTCCTCGCGATAATCCTCCCCTGGTCCTAGGACCTCGCCCTCTTCCAGAAAAAGCCATTTTGACAGCAAAAACACAAAAGCTTTTAATATTTTCTAAAATTTCAATGAGGTGCACAGGAATACGTGTCCGCACCGCTAGAATCACGTTGACAAATCCGTGTAATTAACACCCATATAAACCCCACTGTATATAGAAAATGCGGGGTTTATTTCTCCAAACCCCGTTGGATGGGCGCGCACAATGGACTAATCTGAGCCTCTATTTGAAACAAAATGTGTTCTATGTCGAGGGAGATCGTTGTTGCGTTTATTGCCGTGAATATCGTGAGTGATTAAATTTAAAGCCGAATAATTTTACTTTGAGTTCTCTGAAAATCTACCGCGAACAGTTTTACCATACTGCCCTGATGGTCAGATTTTCGCGTGTTTTTTTTTTATTATTTATTATTATTTTTTTTTGTGCAAAATTCTTTCATGATAGAAGTAATACCTTAATGGTGGATAGAGATTTCTAACGATTAGAATGTAAAATTAATTAATTATTTTCTACTTTTCCCAAGGCTATGAAATGAAACGGATAGAGGGGGGCTTTACACGGCATGTTTTATCACGCAAAGTGATATACAGGTTAAAACATGCTAAGTAAAACCAGCTATGTTTTGGCTTAATGACACATGTGTCCAAAACTTGATGAAAAGAACGTGTCATAACATTTCAGCCCGTCTACCTACAGAATAGAAAGTGGGAAATGTCCTTGCTAGATGTGTACCTGGTCAATACTTCCAAACAAGAAACGTCTTAAATGCATTACGAAAATACATTGTAAATTTTACCGCCGAAAAACGAATACTTTAAGATGAAAAATTGTGATATTTCTCAAAAGTGTGATATTTTTTAAAATTTTGATATAGGTACACGTTAGAACCGCTTCATCGATACGGTTCTAAAGAGTGCCCACAATCTATATTTTAGAGCAGAAATAAGAAAAATAAGGTTTCAATAAAATTAAGGTATCCATCGGAGTCTAACTGTTGGTTTTCTTTTGCTCCAGCATTTCAGTGGTTTCTTGCTGTCGAGTCCTAACCGTTGTTTCACCTCTGTGGTTCTTTGATTATTTTTGAGTTCACGGAGATGTTGCACTGATGAGTTAGGGGGCCTTCATGCGGACTGAACAAATTATTTGTCTAAATCGCGACGGAAGTAAGGGCGAGGATTGTGGCCACGTAAAATCGATTTAAGCCCCCAAGTGGAAATCTTTCCACTGACCGTTCAAAGGCGGTTCTTCTGTGGCGGTTTATTTATGTTGTTGTGTGTTACTTACTGTGTGTATCACTTGTGTCTTTTTATTTTGGATGGCCATATGGCCATTTTGTGGAAAAGTAACTGTCCTTATGGCCTTCCTTTGTTTAGGTTTCCTATGGTCTGGTCGCTTAATGTTTGTGTTTCTTTCCCTTTGGTGTCTTTGATGGGTGGAGTAAGTTAATTGTATCGATTCCTGATCTTTGTTTTACTTCTACTTTACCCCTGCAACCCCCAATTTTACTGTATAAAAGTGGGGTTCAAGGGGGTAAGAATTATATAGTTGTAAGAATTATGTAAGTGTGTGTTCGTGATAGCATGAGCAATGGCTGACAAACGCTCGTGAACGCCTTTTCCGAGTTGGTTTGACAAAGTCGCGATTTGCTATATTAAATCATAGTTCCACGAAAATATTGCCTTGATATAACCGTAAGTTAAAGTGAATGACCCCCATTTTTTTTCTCAGATCCATTTTATAGTAACACCACTGAGGAATGATAAAATCGCATTCTTCATCTAAACTGTTTCTCTAATTAACTTTAATGGCTCATTAAAGTTGCTGATAGGGTGTCAGACATGTTTACAGATTATATCTCCTGGGGTGACCTCACGGCAACTGCAACTAACAAATCTTGGTATTTTAGCAGCTGAGGATTTTAGAGAAGAAAGTGAACATTAAAATAAAAATGCCTTCTAGTAAGGCCAAATACTGCACAGTGAAATGACGACAAGGAATTAGCTGTTTAGCTATCCCAGACCCTAAGAAACATAGAGAGTTATGTGAAAAATGGATTCCTAATCTTGGAACAGAGAATCTCAACATCAAGACATTTGTTTGTGCAAAGCATAACATTGTTTGTGCTAAACATTTTGAAGATAGCTGTTTTCAAGTGGACTTGAAGGTTTCTTAATTACTTATTTCTTTTCTTTTCTTCAATAACCCATTTAGTTTCAGAAACCCCAAAACGGGTACCCTGGCAAACATTGCATGCTCAGATCAGATGCCGCAGAATGCGGCGTCTGATCAGGGCCTCCACTGTTTGCTAAAAGTCCAGTCATTTTCCAAATAAATTTTGATGAAAACACAACCTGACACCCCTAAATTTTGAAATGAACTCCTGCTATATATAAAGAGGAAGATTCCATTTGGTACAAAAAGGGTTAATAAATGCATATCATTATCATTTAACCAATCATTACATTAGCACGCCTTGACAAGTTTAGGTAATATTTCATTGCATTTCACATGGTATTTTGTGATATTTTTAAAGCACAGATTGTGGGTACTCGTTAGAAATGTCTCAATGAGGCGATTCCTTTGAGCACCCATAATTTATATTTTGGAGAAATTATCAGAATATATACATATGTCCTTTTAAATCCCCATTTTACCTACAAAAACTCCTCTTCTGTGAACTCGGGGCCATACTGATAGCCCTGAGTACCAAACTCAGGAAAACTGTCTTCAAAGTCTTTATTTTCGTCCAAAGACATAATGAAGCCTTATGTAAGATGCTGAACTGACAGCCTATTCAAAGGATTTTTGAGAATTCAACCTGATTAGAGAGCCTAACCACTTCTCCTTTAGTAGCTGCATAGAGAGAAATAGAGCTTCTACAGTCTCCATGAGATCAGGATTTAGCAAACATGTTGAACCCTGGGAAAGATTTGGATTACCTTGGGGAAATATGGCCGCTGCCAGAAGACTTCACTGAAACCATTAAAAGTTGATTTGATTACCTTAGCAGGTTTCAATCGGTAATAAAAATCAGTAACTTTCTCTTGCAAATTAAGTAATTATGTTATAAGGGTGGTCATTCACTTTAATTTTTATTGCATAACCAGTGCTTCAGCTGAAGTGCACGACCCGCCGGATGCTTTTAGCTTTATGAGTGTTACCATATATGAGTATGGCGGCCATTTTGGTCATGTGACCTTGACCGTCAACGGTTCCCCCAATAAATGCGCCTTATCGTAAGGAGCAAAAATATATATTATACTTTAGTGCTGTATTTTGAATCGTTTGCAGGATAAAATGCATTATCACATTTTCCAATACAAAAGCATATGTGTCAAAGTTTGACCTAGGCACAAAGAAGGTCAATGTCAACCCAGGGTCACCATTTTAGCAATTTATGATGGGCCTACGTCCCTGATGCCATTTATCAAGTTTCGTGGAAATCTGCCCAGTGGTTCTTGAGAAGACTATTTTTGAAGGGTCTTTACCATATATGGCTTGGCGGCTATTTTGGTCATGTGACCTGGACCCCATGAGCAAATTTTGGTTTCCCTCATCCCATAGAAGCTCCATATGAAATTTGACTTCAATCGGCCCAACGGTTTCCGAGGAGAAGCAGTTCGAAAATTTTCACATTTTTCGCCTCTGCGAGGCTATATTAAATGGAATGTAATATTTCGCAAGTTCATTCGTTAGATCTCATTGATATCTATCAGTATGCCAAAAATGGTTTAAATATTCCAAGCGGTTAAGTCACTATCACCAATTTTCACAAACGGGTTACGGACGGAATGACAGACAGACCATATATGGCTTAAAGGCCATTTTGGTCATGCGCGCTGGACCCCATGAGCAAATTTTAGTTAGCCCCATCCCATAGAGGCTCCATATGAAATTTGACTTCAATCGGCCCAACGGTTTCCGAGGAGAAGCAGTTCGAAAATTTCCACATTTTTCGCCTCGGCGAGGCTATACTAAATGGAATGTAATATTTCGCAAGTTCATTGGTTAGATCTCATTGTTATTTATCAGTATGCCAAAAATTGTTTAAATATTCCAAGCGGTTAAGTCACTATCACCAATTTCACAAACGGGTTACGGATTTTTCGCCTCGGCGAGGCTATACTAAATGGAATGTAATATTTCGCAAGTTCATTGGTTAGATCTCATTGATATCTATCAGTATGCCAAAAATGGTTTAAATATTCCAAGCGGTTAAGTCACTATCACCAATTTTCACAAACGGGTTACGGACGGACAGACAGACAGATCATAATATTATATGGCTTGGCGGCCATTTTGGTCATGTGACCTGCACCCCATGAGCAAATTTTGGTTTCCCCCATCCCATAGAGGCTCCATATAAAAATTTGACTTCAATCGGCCCAACGGTTTCCGAGGAGAAGCAGTTCGAAAATTTTCACTCTTTTCGCCTCTGCGAGGCTATACTAAATGGAGTGTAATATTTCCCAAGTTCATTGGTAAGATCTCATTGATATCTATCAGTATGCCAAAAATGGTTTAAATATTCCAAGCGGTTAAGTCACTATCACCAATTTTCACAAACGGGTTACGGACGGACAGACAGACAGACCATATATGGCTTGGCGGCCATTTTGGTCATGTGAGCTGGACCCCATGAGCAAAGTTTGGTTTCCCCCATCCCATAGAGGCTTCATATGAAATTTGACTTCAATCGGCCCAACGGTTTCCGAGGAGAAGCAGTTCGAAAATTTTCACATTTTTCGCCTCTGCGAGGCTATTCTAAATGGAATGTAATATTTCGCAAGTTCATTGGTTAGATCTCATTGATATTTATCAGTATGCCAAAAATTATTTAAATATTCCAAGCGGTTAAGTCACTATCACCAATTTTCACAAACGGGTTACGGACGGACAAACATACAGACCATATATGGCTTGGCGGCAATTTTGGTCATGTGACCTGGACCTCATGAGCAAATTTTGGTTTCCCCCATCCCATAGAGGCTCCATGTGAAACTTGACTTCAGTCGGCCCAACGGTTTCCGAGGAGAAGCAGTTCGAAAATTTTCACATTTTTCGCCTCGGCGAGGCCATACTAAATGGAATATAATATTTCGCAAGTTCATTGGTTAGATCTCATTGATATCTATCAGTATGCCAAAAATTATTTAAATATTCCAAGCGGTTAAGTCACTATCACCAATTTTCACAAACGGGTTACGGACGGACAGACAGACTGACAGATTGACCGATTGACCGAATGACAGAATGACTTAGTCGGTTGCTTTTTCTGCGTGTCGTGCAAAATATAAGAATACAAAGTAGACAAATGCATAATGTCCAAGATTCGACAATAAGCCAATGGCTTGTACAAAGACCAACTCCTGGCATACAGTAAAATGAGAGAGAGAGAGAGAGAGTATTCTTGCTATCTTTCTTGAAGGGTATGATTGGTTTACCGTGATCTTAATAGTGCATAGACAGGCGCTCTCAACCAAACCAAACCTCTTAGACTTTAAAATTAAGAAATAGGGTTTCATTTTCCAAATCAGAGACAGACTCTTTACCAACCAATAACTGATGCGTGGACAAATTTGGTAAATAACCAGTGCTTCAGCTGAAGTGCACGACCCGCCGGATGCTTTTAGCTTTATGAGTGTTACCATATATGGGTATGGCGGCCATTTTGGTCATGTGACCTGGACCTAAAACGGTTCCCCCAATAAATGCGCCTTATCGTAAGGAGCAAAAATATATCTTATACTTTAGAACTGTATTCGGAATCGTTTGCATGATAAAATATATTCTCACTTTTCCTATACAAAAGCATATGTGTCAAAGTTTGACCTAGGCACAAAGAAGGTCAAGGTCAACCCAGGGTCACCATTTAAGCAATTTATGATGGGCCTACGTCCCAGATGCTATTTATCAAGTTTCGTGGAAATCTGCCCAGTGGTTCTGGCGAAGACTATTTTTGAAGGGTTTTTACCAAATATGGCTTGGACTCCATGAGCAAATTTTGGTTTCCCCCATCCCATAGAGGCTCCATATGAAATTTGACTTCAATCGGCCCAACGGTTTCCGAGGAGAAGCAGTTCGAAAATTTTCACATTTTTCGCCTCGGCGAAGCTATACTAAATGGAATGTAATATTTCGCAAGTTCATTGGTTAGATCTCATTGATATCTATCAGTATGCCAAAAATTGTTTAAATATTCCAAGCGGTTAAGTCACTATCACCAATTTTCACAAACGGGTTACGGACGGACAGACAGACAGACAGACCATATATGGCTTGGCGGCCATTTTGGTCATGTGACCTGGACCCCATGAACAAATTTTGGTTTCCCCCATCCCATAGAGGCTCCATATGAAATTTGCCTTCAATCGGCCCAACGGTTTCTGAGGAGAAGCAGTTCGAAAATTTTCACATTGTTCGCCTCGGCGAGGCTATACTAAATGGAATGTAATATTTCGCAAGTTCATTGGTTAGATCTCATTGATATCTATCAGTATGCCAAAAATTGTTTAAATATTCCAAGCGGTTAAGCCACTATCACCAATTTTCACAAATGGGTTACTGACGGACAGACAGACTGACAGAATGACAGAATGACCGAATGACAGAATGACACGGTGATTTTAGGGCACTCTTAGAAAATCAACCGACTTCAGTCGGTCGCTTTTTCTGCGGGTCGTGCAATTTTGCAGGTAGGTATTTTCGATTGCTGAATATCTTGCATACTTAATGAACAAATGATATTGGCTTTCAAAAAGCCACCACATTCGCACGAGGGATGCGACGGAAGTTAGGGCAAGGATTTTGGCCCTGTAAAATCGATTTAAGCACCCCCAACCCCCGTGGAATTCGTTTCACTGACCGTTCTAAGGCGGTTCTTCTGTCGCGGTTTATTTTTGTTATGGTTTGTCTTTGAGTGTTTGTATGACTTATATTATTTTGTTTTGGATAGTTAATTGATTGGCCATTTTGTGGGGAAGTAACTATGCTTTTGGCTTTCCGCTATTGGTGTTATTATTAGGATCTGTTTGTTTCATGTTTGTGTTTCTGTCCCTGTGGTGTCTCTGATGGGAGCTGTGGGTTAATTGTATCTTTTCCTGATAATTGCCTTCACTTCTATTTGAAATCATTGTTCTTTCGGTATAGGTGAGACATTCCTTGCGCCAGCGGGCATGTACAATTTGTTGTTGTTGTTGTTGTATTTTATTGTATTTTTTTATTTTACATGTATTCATTCACTTAATTATTTTTTTATTCGTCGGATTTGCAGTTGCCATGCACATCTACTGGGAACCATATCAACAAAATATCTGGAGAACTGCTTGGTCCAATACTGACACTGTTGTGTAGTAATGCCTCATAAATCAAATTTTCTCAGTACTTTTAGTAATTTGATTAAACAAAATTTACAAAACTATTGCCCTTAACCCATTTTGTACTGGTACCCTGGCAAACAGCCCAGGTCCAGTTCAGACGCCGCAGAACGCGGCGTCTGATCAGGGCCTAAACTGTTTGCAAAAAGTTCATCCATTTTCCAAATCAGTTTTGAAGAAAACACAATCTGACATCCCTTAATTTTGAAATGGACTCCTGCTATATATTCGGAGGAAGATTCCATTTGGTACAAAAATGGTTAAGGATAAATTTCCGTGGGACTCTGATTTAACATATGAGCACCGCCAAGCGAATTTGTGTCTTCGAGCATTCCGTCATGACAAATTTTAACTGCGCATGCCCAGCAATTCAGAGGGGGGCAGGGATAGGGCTTTCTGTCTGAAGTTTCCTCTTGATTCACTGCTTGTATGAGCGAGCAGCGAAGGTTCTGGCGAGCGCAGGCTCGCCTGAACCTTCGCTGCTCGCATAGGCGATAAGTACCAAAATAGCTTGACTGGGCCCATATGATAAATAAAACATTTACGCGACTGTGACTAAACAATGATAAAATGTCGTTCCTCGAGCGCTTGTCATCTGCACCCGTGCGTTCGCGACGTTTCTTGTTGAAAGTATAAACCATTGCGTGAATGTCGATGCTACGAATCGGACATTATGATGTTCTTCGTTTTTGTTTGGTTTTACGGCCTTTTTAAAATTATTTCACTTATTTCGGCCGATCGTTAATCAGAGGTGTCCGAAAATCAAAGTACCCGGAGAAACAGACATTATGATTTACTTATGGGCCGAAATTCAAGATCATGTAATTTAAGCAATTGTCGTCGATGCAACGTCACCTTGTATGTTGGCTGGCTGATTAACTTAACAAATTGTTCAAAGCATCGTTAGCTTAACGAGCTCGTAAGTGTTCAAAATTTAAAGTATTGTAGCAAGTAAAATATTTAATACAGTGGTATTTTTGCGGAAAGATGTGAGACCCTTTATGGAAATTAAGCATTAATAAAAACTGCCCATACATAAGTCAGCAAACATATAAGAGTAATACCATATCAGATGATCAAATCTGTAATAATAATTTGTCTGATGACATTAGTTTTTCACTACTGGCCCATGGTAAATTACTCTGTATCTCATCTAACCTGGCACATAGGAAGAAATTGGTACACAACCTGATCAGCATCTAAGTATTTGCAACTACCACTAATTTCTAAATGAGCCGGCGCATGACAAAACCTACAATAAGACCCGTGCTATGGTCGAAGACTCAATTCAGCCGGCCCGTAATGTCAGCCTGATGGGAGCAGTCTCTTGGTGCCCTATGAATAGCCGTGAGGCTATAGAAGGCTCATGCGAATATCGGGTGCGCAGGCTGATCTGTCTTAGGTGGTCTTATTGTAGATTATCTCATGCCCCGGCTCAATGTAAACATTCAAGTTTTAGCTGAGCTGGTCCATTTTTGTTCGGTTGGTCGCAAATCCCAGAGGCAAATTCTCTCATTAAATTTAGTAAACAATGTGAAGGTATTGAACAATAACAAGATCTGGTCAGCTTTGCTGTTCATTTTTAATACACTATGATACTAATGAGTTATCCAACCAATCCTTTTGATTTTGGATTGAGCAAGCTGGCGATGTTACTTGTCTGTCTCTTGTTGGAAAACTTGCAGTCCTTCGCTGTAGGCTTGTCAACACACAACAAATGGAGAATGTCCCTAAAAAAGACACATTTTTATGATTTTCAAGCTTGTGTCAAAATGCCTTGTTTTGGTTTTAGAATGTCTTCCCGTGCTTCATCACAGGTGTGTGTCGTTTTATTTTTATTTCTTGCACACCATACGATAACACACCCGTGAGGCATAGTGCTGTTTTTCTTTTCTCAAAAACAGCCATTTTCTGATGAAAAATTGAGATATTTTTCTTATTTTTTCATCTAAACATATGTTCTGTGTGTTCGTTAGAACCGCCTCATTGAGGCGGTTCTAACGAGTACACACAGCCTATGTCTTGGATCAGAAATAAGGAAAATAATATATACCCCCGTAAACCCCAGGTTTCCCTATATAAAGTGGGGTTTAGGGGTGTTCATTTCACGGACTAGTTAACCAGATGACCAGATAAGGCAATCTCGGACTTAATCCTGGGATAGAAATGCTTATCCTAACCTTATCCTACCCAGGGATAGGATAAACATCGAGAATTTTCACGTGTTTGATGTGCACTTGTTAATAATAATAATAATAATAATAATAAAATAATAATCGACCTTATTTATAGAGGGTAACACATTTAGTACTAGCACTAATCTTCCATGTGGCCCTCGTTAAATATGATGTCATATACGCCGTTGTTAAATGTGACGTCACTCCGCGTACAGTAACGTCAAAACGCCGTGTTTTTCATCATGAAAGCACACCTATATAATTTAGACCCCTTGAACCCCACTTTTATATAGTAAAACTGGGGGGTTTACAGGGGTAAACCTTATTTTTTCTTATTTCTCTTCTAAAATATAGATTATGGGTACTCGTAGAAGCGCCTCGATGAGGCGGTTCTAACGAGTATACACAATCTATATTTTGAGCAGAAATAATAAAAATATCACAATTTGTCATATTTTTATTTTTTCGGCGATAAAGGTTACAATGTCGTAATGTTTGTCAAAATTTGGCGAACGTCGACAATCGAAGTGACTGTATTTAAAAAAATCCACTCTCAGATATGAAAGTTATGCAAGACAAAGAATCTTACATTGGTGTGTGAGTATGAGACAGAAATATCCGTCACTCCGGATCACTGTCGGCAAGCCTCGTGATGCCGTATACGGTGACCCTCGGGACGGATTTTTCTATCTACCCCTGACAGACATGTAAGATTATTATAATATTCTTTCGGGGTCATTGAGCCCATTACATGCATTCCGGGTTTTGTAAATTAATACGAGGGTCACTGACGGGACCTTATTGGCCGAAACAAGCAAGTCTGGCCCACAAAACTTAATTTTGATGTTTGGTTTATTGTCTTAATTAAGCTTTATTTATTTAACAAACCAAAAAAACTTCTTTCTTACAAAATATTTCATTCACCGTATTTGCATTATCTGCTGGTACCTTGTCTGAAGATTATAAGTGTTGGAAAAACAGGTAACCAGGCCCCCTGACCTTGAAAGTTCAGTGGGGGGGGGGGGTCTGGTTACCTGTTTTCCGATATTGGCAATGTGCAAGCTGGGAGCCAGCTAATAATGCAAATATTGTGAAACCTTTACAATCTAATAGCCAAAGCGGAATATCTGGTAAGATATTTCTGCAAATGAATATGCTTTTTTCGACTCGTCTGTAATGCTAGCTGTATGCGAAGTATGAGTAAAATTAGATTTTTTTTTAAATGGGATAGTCAGCAAGTTAACAAGTTCATGACAAAATATCCTGGGATCCACGTCCCCGTTTTTTTTTAGAAAATATAGGTTGATAAGGGTTATATATATTGTTAATCAAACACAATAGTATAACATTTATATAACAAAACTGCCTGCATTATACAGATGACAAACAGGACCAATACAGAAAAAGTGGGCCAATACGGGAAAAAGATAGCCAACATGACTCTTTATTAATTGAATATCCTGTATTGATGGAGGTCATCCGTATTAACACCTGGTCAACCAATATTAACTGGAGGTCAAGTGATATTAAGCTGAGGTCAAAGATCAATACTCAAGCTTGTTTAAATGTGTCAATTAATAAAATTGGCAAATACAGCAGACCTCGGACCTGTAACAGGGACAATACAAAATTACTTGTTAGTGCTTAATAACATCATATTATTGAAGTTAAGTAATGAAATTGCCATTAACCAAGTAATTTCGTATTGGCCCAGTAACAGGTCCGAGTTCTGCTGTATTGGGCCGATGCCTTCGAAATTACTTGGTTAATATCATTAAATTCTAGCTCGAAACTATAGCTTCTGAATGCTTATTAGGCCCGCTTCTACAATCTATGTTTGGAGCACAAATGAGGAACGCATGTGTTCAGCACACACACACGCACACACGCGTGCACATCAGGGGACGATGTAAGAAGCACCAATACAAAAAGAAATATACTTACGGAGGATTTTCTTGACAATAAAACTCAAGACCATAGTGATTCATATCTTCTTGCAGTAAAACCAAAGAACCGGTGCTGCAGTGTTCTCTGTCAAAATAAAGCCAGCAATAAACTGGGCCTCGTCACGAGAAAACCTTTCTGTATGCGAGCAGGCAATATTCAAACTAGAAGTGATGGCAATGACCAGGAATCGATACAATTTACCCATATATCCAATCAGAGACACCAAAGGGAAAGAAACACGAAATAACAAAACCCTAATGGAAACATGAAATAACAAAACCCTAATGGAGACATCACTAGCTGTAAGCGAAAAGGACAGTCACTTTCCCACATAATGGCCTATTGACTATCCAAAATAAAAAAGATTTATCATATGACGTCTCTGTAATAACGCCATGTAATATTTTCGATAATCCACTAGTGGATTAAATATGCAAATTAGCTAGATACGCACCGTAACGTTACATGTACGGCGTCCTTAACGACGTCACGTTTACTATAGGCAGAAAATTGACATTTTCGTAAACAAATCGTGAATAAAATCTGTTTTAAATGTCATATGATAAATATAATCTTGCATTCGTGCTCATGCATTATTGAATTTATTAACCTCGTTGAGGAAAAGGAATAAAATGCTCGGCAAAGCCTCGCATTTTATCCCTTTTCCTCAACTCGAATAATAAATTCAATGATACATGAGCACTCATGTAAGATTCTCTATATAAACAACACACATTTGCAAAGACGAACTATAACAAAAATATATCACGGCAGAAGAACCGCCTTTGAGCGGTCATTAAAACGTATTTACTCGGACACTTATTTCGTGGCCACAATCCTCGCTCTACTTCTATCGTGGCTTAGACAAAAACTTAGTTCATTCCACGTAAAGACTTCCAACCTCATCAGTGCTACATCTCCGAGAACATAAACTCTAGTGGGACCAACCAGAGACAGAGCATCAGGTACCAGCTTACATTTAAAGTAAGCACCCAAATTCGTAAAATCATTCTTCGATGTAAAAGGATTGGGCACAACATAAATGTTATACGACAGACTACATGCATGCAATCACAGTTGAAAACTTTGCTTCCCTCTTTAACTGCACGGCGGTGACTCAGACCTCAGATTCTATGACGGTTCCAGTGTAAAGGCTTACTGAGAATTAGAATTTAATTTTATGTAATGTTAGTTGGTGCTTGATGTTCTGTCTCTGGTCGGGCCCATCGGATCTAACTGTTGGTTTTCTTTTGCTCCAGATTTCAGTGGTTTCTTGCTGTCGAGTCCTCACCGTTGTTACATTTCTATGGTTGTTTGATTTTTGTATTCTCGTAGATGTAACAATGATGAGTTAGGAGGCTTTCATGTGTACTGAACAAATTATTTGTCCAATTTGCGACGGAAGTAAGGGCGGGGACTGCGGCCGCGTAAGATCGATTTAAGCCCCATGTGGAATTCGTTTCATTGACCGTTCCATGGCGGTTCTTCTGTCGCGGTTTATTTTTGTTATGGTTTGTCTTTGAGTGTGTGTATCGCTTATATTTGTTTTTGTTTTGGATAGCCGATTGGCCATTTTGTTGGGAAGTTACTGTCCTTTTGACTTTCCGCTATTGGTGTTTCCACCAGGGTCTAGTTAGTTCATGTTTGTGTTTCTTTTTCTTTGCTGTCTGTGATGGGAGCTGTGGGTTAATTGTATCGATTCCTGATCATTGCTTTTACTCATCACGAAAGCACGCCTATATAAATTTGACCCCCTTGAACCCCTACTTTTATATAATAAAATGGGGGTTTACAGGGGTAAACCTTATTTTTCTTATTTCTGCTCTAAAATGTAGATTGTTGGTACTCGTTAGAACCGCCTCGATGATACGGTTCTTACGAGTACTCACAATCTATATTTTGAACAGAAATAAGAAAAATATCACAATTTTTTGTCTTAAATATTCATTTTTTCGGCGGTAAAGGTTTCAACGTATTTGTATAGGTGTGTTTTCGTAATGTTCTGTTTAGTTATAACTACTGGAGTTAATCGTTGCGAAAATCAAGTGCTATTTGCATGATTTAAGAACATCGTTTGTTCGAATTTTCATTACTGAGAAGGAATGGTGGTTAAACTTTATAGAATTTTGATTGGACAGTGCTGGAGTCTGCAATGAAATGTACACCACTATATGTTTTGAATTTATTCCTGGCCGGCAGTTGATTGGCATGATATTAAGATATTTTGAATGACGTTTCAAATCAAGATGAAATGAGGCTCCTCAAAAGTTAAACAGACTTGTGTCCACAGGTGTATCATAAATAATAAGCTATCTGGAGCTTTTTGAAGAAACCTTTAGGGACTTGCTAGTAAGAGCGAGTTCAAATTAACCATGGTATACGAGTTATTTGTGCTCTAGTTATTGAAGTTTTCTGTATATCATAAAGATAAGGTACTTACAGAGCTGGTTCCCCTACATCTTTGACTAGTATAACAGTTACCGTTGCCTTGAATGCTAGTATGCTTGGTAATTCGAAGTTGGCGAAAAAGCTGAAAACCATGATAAAAAAAATGTCTGTATAATTGTACTACAAACGAAGGAACTCTCACTATAAATATGTTTGCTACCGGAAGAGAAGATTAGGGGGCATATAGTTATTCGCCCGTCGTCTGTCACAGAAGTTTTAACAATGATCATATTTTTTTACCAGTTGCCCAACAACGTCCAAATTCGGCATGTGCATTGCTTATGGCTTGTGACAAAACATTTCTACTGGTACCAATGATTTTGACTGAGCATTACTCTGATCCTTGGCCTATATTTTAACGATTCACAGGCAATGTCACGCCATAGTCTTGCCAAAAACAAGCGAGTCACATAAATGTTATGTTAAGCCGTAGGCGTTTTGTTTCTACATTGATAATCACAAAATGTCGGCTTCGTCTTTAAAACCTTAATTTGATTCAAAGAATTATTCTTTGAAATATAATAAGAAACGGAATCGTATCTACTACGATTATGCGCTTGTGCATTCGTGTTTAAATGGGTTTAGCTTACTATAATTTACACTTTAAGTACATGGTGCTCCTGTCCTCTACACGGCCATTAACACTGGTAGTTATTCTACGTATGTTCGTTCCATCAACAAGTATTTCATGTATAGACGAGATTGAAAAAGTTCGGGAATAGGAAATAGAACCGGTCAGCCATGGTTTACGTACTGGCCTTACTTGGGCCAGACAGAGACAGAGACAGAGACAGAGAGAGAGAGAGAGAGAGAGAGAGAGAGAGAGAGAGAGAGAGAGAGAGGGAGAGAGAGAGAGAGAGAGAGAGAGAGAGTCTTACCTTGACCGATCATATGCCGTCCTGTTGGGATTCGAACCTTTCAAAACTAAACGAATCTCGCCTGTTGAGCTTCCAGCGAACTGCAACATACAATTGTGGGGAATTTCAGTCTTTCAGAAAAGGTAGTGCCTCATTTTACAGAAAGCAAACAGAGGGTATCGGAGTCTTACTATTGGTTTTCTTTTGCTCCAGCATTTCAGTGGTTTCTTCCTATCGTGTCCTCACCGTTGTTTCATCTCTGTGATTGTTTGATTTTTGTGTTCACGGAGATGATGCACTGATGAGTTAGGAGGCCGTCATATGGACTGAACAAATTATTTGTCTAAATCGCGACAGATGTAAGGGCGAGGATTGTGGCCATGTAAAATCGATTTAAGCCCCCCCCCCCCCCCCCACACACACACAGTGGAATTCGTTTCCGTTGACCGTTCAAAGGCGGTTCTTCTGTCGCAGTGTATTTTTGTTATGGTTTGTCTTTGGGTGTTTGTGTCGCTTATATTATTTTATTTTGGATAGCCTATTGGCCATTTTGTGGGAAAAGTAGCTGTCCTTTTGGCTTTCCGCTATTGATGTTTCCATTAGGGCCTAATGTTTCATGTTCGTGGTTCCTCCCCTTTGGTGTCTATGATGGGAACTGTGGGTTAATTGTATCAATTCCTGATCATTGCCTCTATTTTGTGAGAGATGTCTTCATTTAAACAAGAGGGCCCAATGGCCCTATATCGCTCACCTGTGTACCAGAAAATCATTAGTGTAGGAGACCACTTGACATTGCTACATACTAAATATCTAAGCTCAGGCAAAGCGGTGTCCATGCGTATAAACCCTATTGGTTTCATTGGGCGACAAGGCTTGAGATGTAATTTCATCTCAATGTCGGGTAAAAAGTCCCACAACATTGGAAGAGACATCTCCAAAATGACCTATACAGTGTTGACAGGGATGTAAAGCCTCAAATCAAACAAAATCTGTGCCTTATGGTTTTGGAAAAGAAGATTTTTTTTTTAGTTTTTTTTCCAGTATAAGTTTATAGAAGCTAATGAGCCCTGGGGCTTGGCCAATTTTGACCCAAAGGGCATGGTTGGCAGGATTTATGTAGGTGACCATTTTGTGTTGCTATATACTAAATATCTAAGGTCTGTATTTCATGGTTTCAAAGAAGATGTTTGAAGTTTTTTTCCATTATAAGTTTGTTGGAGTTAAGGGGCCACAGGATTTGGCCAATTTGGACTAAATATTTAAGTTCTGTGCTTCACAGTTTCTGAGAAGAAGATTTTTTAAGTTTTCTTCCATTTAGAGTCTATGGGAGCTAAGGGGCACCGGGGCGTGGCCCATTTGGACCCCAGGGGCATGATTAGCAGGAAATATGTAGGTGATCACTTGCCGTTGCTACATGCTAAATATCTAAGCTCTGGGCCCTATGGTTTCAGAGAAGAAGATTTTTGAGGCTTTTCTCCATTTTGAGTCTATGGGAGCTAAGGGGGTCCCAGGGTGTGGCCCATTTGGACCCCAGGGGCATGATTGGCAAGATTTATGCAGGTGACCACTTGTGATTGCCACATGCTAAATATCTAAGCTCTGGGCCCTGTGGTTTCAGAGAAGAAGATTTTTGAACCTTTTTTCCATTATGAGTCTAGGGGTGATAAGGGGCCCCGGGGCGTGGCCCATTTGGACCCCAGGGGCATGATTGGCAGGATTTATGTAAGTGACCACTTGCCATTGCCACATGCTAATTATCTAAGCTCTGGGCCCTGTGGTTTCAGAGAAGAAGATTTTTTAAACTTTTTTCTATTATGAATTATGGGAGCTAAGGGCCCGCAGGCGTGGCTAATTTGGACCCCAGGAGCATGATTGGCAGGAATTATGTAGGTGACCACTTGCCGTTGCTACATGCTAATTACCTAAGCTCTGGGCCCTGCGGTTTCAGAGGAGAAGATTTTTGAAGCTTTTTTCCATTTTGAGTCTATGGGAGCGTAGGGGCCCGGAGGCATGGCCTATTTGGAACCCAGGGGCATGATTGGCAGGAATTATGTAGGTGACCACTTGCCATTGCTACGTGCTAAATATCTAAGCTCTGGGCGCTGTGGTTTCAGAGAAGAAGATTTTTGAAGCTTTTTTCCATTATGAGTCTATAGGAGCTAAGGGGCCCCAGAGCGTGGCCTGTTTGGACCCCAGGAGCATGATTGGCAGGAATTATGTAGGTGACCACTTGCTGTTGCTGCATGCTAAATTTCTAAGCTCTGGGCTCTGTGGTTTCAGAGAAAAAGATTTTTGAAGCTTTTTTTTTCATTATGAATCTATAGGAGCTAAGGGGCCCCGGGGCGTGGCCCATTTGGAACCCAGGGGCATGATTGGCAGGAATTATGTTGGTGACCACTTGCCGTTGCTACATGCTAAATATCTAAGCTCTGGGCCCTGTGGTTTCAGAGAAGAAGATTTTTAACCTTTTTTTCCATTATGAGCATATAGGAGCTAAGGGGCCCAGGGGTGTGGCCAATTTCGACCCAAGGCATGATTGGCAGGAATTATATAGGTTACCACTTGCCATTGCTACATGCTAAATATCTAAGCTCTGGGCCCTGTGGTTTCAGAGAAGAAGGTTTTTGAAGCTTTTTTCCATTATGAGTCTATGGGAGCGAAGGGGCCCCGGGGCGTGGACCATTTGGAACCCAGGGGCATGATTGGCAGGAATTATGTAGGTGACCACTTGCTGTTACTACATGCTAAATATATAAGCTCTGGGCCCTATGGTTTCAGAGAAGAAGATTTTTGAAGCTTTTTTTCCATTATGAGTCTATAGGAGCTAATGGGCCCCGGGGCATGGTCCGTTTGGACACCAGGGGTATGATTGGCAGGAATTATGTAGGTGACCACTTGCTGTTGCTGCATGCTAAATTTCTAAGCTCTGGGCTCTGTGGTTTCAGAGAAAAAGATTTTTGAAGCTTTTTTTTTCATTATGAATCTATAGGAGCGAAGGGGCCCCGGGGCGTGGCCCATTTGGAACCCAGGGGCATGATTGGCAGGAATAATGTAGGTGACCACCTGCAATTGCTACATGCTAAATATATAAGCTCTGGGCCCTGTGGTTTCAGAGAAGAAGATTTTTGAAGCTTTTTTTTTCCATTATGAGTCTATGGGAGCGAAGGGGCCCCGGGTCGTGGCCCATTTGGAACCCAGAGGCATGATTGGCGGGAATTAAGTAGGTGACCACCTGCCATTGCTACATGCTAAATATATAAGCTCTGGGCTCTGTGGCTTTAGAGAAGAAGATTTTTTAAGCTTTTTTTCCATTATGAGTCTATGGGAGCGAAGGGGCCCCGGGGCGTGGCCCTTTTTGAACCCAGGGGCATGATTGGCAGGAATTATGTAGGTGACCACTTGCCGTTGCTACATGCTAAATACCTAAGCTCTGGGCCCTGTGGTTTCAGAGAAGAAGATTTTTGAAGCTTTTTTTTCCATTATTAGTCTATGGGAGCGAAGGGGCCCTAGGGCGTGGCCCATTTGGCACCGAGGGGCATGATTGGCAGGAATTATGTAGTTGACCACTTGCCCTTGCTACATGCTTAATATCTAAGCTCTGGGCCCTGTGGTTTCAGAGAAGAAGATTTTTAAATGTTTTCCCATTATAAGTCTATGGGAGCTATATGTTGCCATGGCAACCAGAATTCCAATCCGATCAGCCCAAAAACCGTATGCAGCCTTTCCCCCTACCTGATGATGATTCACATGAAATTTGATCAAGATTGGCCATGGGGTATTGGAGATATACTTATTTGAAATTGTTTACGGACGGACGCACGGACGGACGCACGGACGCACGCACGACGGACGACGGACGACGGACAAAAAGTGATCCCAAAAGCTCACCTCGTCACTACGTGACAGGTGAGCTAAAAAGGAGGTAATTTAACGTTCGGGGTTCACTTCATATATCAATTTACGTTAAATACATTCCTTTCATTATTTTCTTATTTGCCAACAATTACTGGACGAATAAGTTTTTTGGGGGGACAAAGTCTAAAAGTAGAAAACAGTCCCACATATAACGTCACCGTCGTCCAGTTATATTGGAGGTAATTTTACTTTGGCGTCACTTAACAATCACGAGAAGTCGCGCGAGATGAATTTTATTTTTCTGCTGTTCATGGAAGTATGGACGCAGTGGGTCGCCTACAAAGTGAATGGAAGCCGAAGGGGTTCATGTAAACTTTGCTCGCGACCCGCTGTCGTTCATATTTTCATGAACAGCAGCAAAATGAAGTTTATTTCTTATATTTTTGCGTTCCTTGCTCTTCATCACTGAGCGAAAAAATGCTTATAGGGCAAACTTTTAAAGCTGAAAAAAAAAATCAACGTTTATTCGCTGTTTCTCTACAAAGAGCGGAACAGCGTTGGCTTTAAATGCGCTGAAGGAAACATTGTAAAATTATTTTGTTTTAATCTTAGTCAGTTGAGATCGGGTAAATGACAACAATACCAGAATAGATGTGAAGACAATGATCGGTAATCGATGCAATTACCATACCCACCATCCAAGACATCAAAGGGAAAGAAACACGAGTATATTCACTTTAATGAAAACGTCATAAGCGGAGAGCCAAAAGGACACTTACTTTCCCTCAAAATGGCCGAACAGCTATCCAAAATAAAAAAATATATTAGCAATACATACATGCAAGGAATATAACAACAATAAACCACGACAGAAGAACCGCCTTGGAACGGTCAGTATTTTTTTTTTTTTTTTATACTGGGGCTTAAATCGATTTTACATGGCCACAATCCTCATCCTTTCATTATGCCATGGTTTACACAAAGGGCACACATCGAACAACGACGGTAGAATTAAAACAAGTAAAGAGGCCAGTCCCCTTTCACACAAATAAAAAAAAACACAAAACAGCAATCCAAAATACAAATATTATATATAAGGGCATACAATTACAACAACAAACCGCAGCAGAAGCACCGCCTTCATTACGATAACACACCCGTGCGACATTGTGCATTTTTTCACATCTCCAAAATGGCCATTTTTCTGATGAAAATCCGTGATATTTTTCTTATAAATACTGCAAACATAGGTGGTGGGTGCTCGTTAGAACCGCCTCATTGAGGCGGTTTAAACGAGTACCCACAACCTATTTCTTAGAGCAAGAATTAGAAAAATAATGAATACCTCCGTAACCCCAGTTTTCTCTGTATAAAGTGGGATATATGGGGTCTTTATTTCACGGACTTGTTCACGTGGTGTTAACATTGTTTACTAGGGGTCTTAAATCGATTTTAAGTGGTCACCATCCTCGCCCTTTGTTCCGCCGTGGTTTAGACAAAGACGTGTTCATAACTAACTGATCAGTGCAACATCGAATCTCCGAGAACATGAAAATCAAATGACTACAGAGATGAAACAACGCTCAGGACTCAACGGCATGAAATAACTGAAATGTTGGAGCCAAAGAAAACCAACAGTTTGACTCTGGACCGTTCCATGGTAGAAATGAAGGTTTACAATCTTGTATTAAAACTGGTATTGCAGATTTTTATTGTTTATTTAAATTACAAAATGGCCAAGCATTACGTTTTGACTTTCGATGCAAAATAGAATCGAAGGATATAAATAATCAGGAATCGATCAATTGCCTGAAACCATCAATTCAAGACACCAAAGGGAAAGAAGCACAAACATAAAATTACGGCACCCTAAGTAAAACACATAATAGCCAAACGGCTGTCCAAAATAAACATATATTAACCCATACAGTACCAGAAACCCCTAAAGGGGTACCTTGGCAAACAGTGCAGGCCCAGATCAGACGCCGCAAAACGCGGCGTCCGATCAGGGCTTTCACTGTTTGCACAAAGTCCAGCCATTTTCCAAATCAGTTTTGAAGAAACACAACCTGACACCCCTAAATTTTGAAATGGACTCCTGCTATATATAAGGTGGAAGATTCAATTTGGTACAAAAAGGGTTAACAGTACATGCAAGCAAAGACCAACAATGAAAATAGTCAACTACAGCAGAAGCACCCCTTGCAACGGTTAGTAAACTCTTTTTAAATGGTGGAGTGTGTGTGTGTGTGTGTGTGTGTGTGTGTGTGTGTGTGTGTGTGTGTGTGTGTGTGTGTGTGTGTGTGTGTGTGTGTGTGTGTTGGGGTGGGTGTGGGACTCTAATCGATTTTCGTGGCCACAAAATTTGGTCTACATCACGAAAACACGCCTATATAATTTTGATCCCCTTGAACCCCACGTTTATATAGTAAAACAGGGGTTTGCAGGGGTAAACCTTATTTGGTTCGAGGCGGTTCTAACGAGTACCCACAATCTAAATTTAGAGCAGAAATAAGAAAAATTTCACAATTTTTCATCTTAAAATTTTCATTTTTTCGGCGATAAAGGTTACAGCGTATCTGTGTAGGCGTGTTTTCGAATTGAAGTTATGTCGTGGTTTACACGAAAACTTTATTCAGTCTCTAACGCATCAGTGAAACATCTTCGAGACCAGGAAATCTATCGAATATAGAGATGAAAGAAGATGATGAGTCGATAGCATGAAATAACTGAACTACTAGTGCCAAAGAAAACAAACAGTTTGGACTCGACCAGAAAAACAGCATCCAGAAACACCCGACTTACTTAAAATTGTTTAAGCTGAAGCCATCAAAAAGTACAAGGTCCGTGCCGTCTATGTGCAATGAAACAGGTAGGCAAAGTTATCATCCGTGATTGGGTACTATGCGTGTATTGTGTCGTATTGCAAATGAGCCGGCGCATGACAAAACCTACAATAAGACCGGTGGGACCAGCAGAGACTCAAACCAAACTGCGTACCCATCCACTATGACAAAACTTTTGCCTATGTCTGTTTGCATAGATATTAGCTTATAGTAGGTACATGCGATCAGCAACGACTCTGATCAGACTGCGCAAATGCGCAGGCTGATCCGAGTCTTCGCTAGTCGCTCAAGCCTTCTTGTAGATTTTGTCATGCGCTGGCTCATATATCTAGCGTATAGATATGTAATCAAGGCAGATTTAAGCTAGTCAGATGTCGACATCTGAACGTCAGCCAGGGATGAAATCCGTCAGCTGAGTTCACGCAATGTACACCAATAAATGGACAAGGAATGAAGGTTTACATTCTATATATTTTAGAAAATGTATAAGACATTTTTGTTGTTTATTAGAAGTATACATTTGCGTAACGTTCTGGCGTTCGATGGCAACTAGTATCAAGAAACGCCATCATCGCGGAGTTTAACTAGTCAGAAAAAGATATCTCCTGAACGTCAGCCAGTGATGGTCGTTGGTTTTGCTGATGTTAGCGTGCCACTGAAAACATGTATTGTCGTGCCGCCTAGGTGTCTTTCAAGAAATACTTAAGTAAAAGACTCGTGGCGACTGGGTGGAATAAACCTAAATGTAATATGGTCATCGCAGTTGCTTGGACTGGAGAAGATATATTTGTTAGTTTAATATCTCCTCTTCCAAAGGCATGGCTGCTAAGATGACTGTAAAAAAGTAAATGCCTTAAATCTTCTGGAACCACCTAAGATCAAATAGATTTACACTGCCATTTTATCGTGCTTAATGCTCAACCTCAGAATGACTGGCTTTCTTGCTTTGGTAAATCCTGCCTCCAGACAGGCAGTATAAGGAAATACTTAGGATCGGGTGGAATAAACCTATTAAGTATGAACTGGAGTTGCTTGTTTTCGTATCCGCAGGCTCGAGATAATATATTTGTTAGTTTAATATCTCTTCTACAGACATGGAGGCAAAATAATAGAGGCAAATCTTTAAATGACTCGGTAAAAACTCAAGTAAATGACTAGAATAATCCAGGACCACCTACGATCAAGTAGATTGACAGCGCCATCTTACCGTGCTTGATGCCCCGCCCCAGAATGACTGACTTGCTTGCTTTGGTAAATCCTGCCAATCAGGACAGGCAGTATAATTTATTCCATCGACAACTGAGCCGCACCAATGAAGCCCATTAGAGAGATAGCCAATCAGAGAGTCTTCCATAGTAACGTAACGGCCGCCTTCAGCTGCATACTGGTGAGCAATATCATATGTACCTGACCATAAGACGGACTGAAAATGTAAAAGAATGCTGGGTCATAATACGATTTAACAGAGACGTTTTCAGTTTCCAAAACAGTTTTCTGGTTTGGCCCGTCGGAGTCTAACTGTTGGTTTTCTTTTGCGCCAGTATTTCAGTGGTTTCTTGCTGTCAAGTCCTCACATTTGTTTCATCCCTGTGGTTGTTTGTTTGTTGTAATCTCGGAGATGTTGCACTGATGAGTTAGGGGGCCTTCGTGCGGACTGAACAAGTTTGTCTGAATTGCGACGGAAGTAAGGGCGAGGACTGCGACCGCGTAAAATCGATTTAAGCACCCCAGTGAAATTCTTTTCACTGACTGTTCCGAGGCAGTTTTTCTGTCGCGGTTTGTTTTTGTTATTGTTTGTCTTAGAGTGTGTGTATCGCTTATATTTTTGTTTTGGTTAGCCAATTGGTCATTTTGTGGGAGACCGGCCCCGATAGCTCAGTTGGTAGAGTGTCCGCTCCGGGGAACGGGAGGTCTCGGGTTCGATCCCGGGCCGCGACATACCAAAGTCGTTAAAAATGGTACTAGCTGCTCCTCGCTTGGCACTCAGATTTACGGGGTAGAGCTAGGACTGGTCGATCCAGTGTCAGGATAATGGGACTGGGTGTGGTATCATGTAATGTGTCTGGGACATGATACTTCAGTGAGGCAGCACTATAAACGTGAGCATTGAGCTCCCTGTCGCAACCGTACACCGTCGTGATATGACTGAAAAATTGTTGAAAGCGACGTTAAACCCGAATTCACACACACACACACACACACACACACACACTCATTTTGTGGGAAAGTAACTGTCCTTTGGGCTTTCCGCTATTGATGTTTCAATTAGTGTCTGCTGTTTCGTGTTTGTGTTTCTTTCCTTTGATGTCTCTAATGGGGGCTGTGGGTTAATTGTATTAATTCCTGATCATTGCCTTCACTTCTATTTTTCATATGTTGCATTTGTACTACATATCAATTGAGCTTTCCAGGGCCCAGTAGTTCAAAACATCATTAGTTTAACGAGCTCGTAAGTGGTCAAATTGTTAACTGTTCTAATAAGTACAACAAATCATATACAGTGGCTTTTTGCTGAAAAAAAATGTAAGTAGTTTTTGCCTATGCAAATGCTACTAACGTTTTTCCAGCAAAATATTAGTATATTTGCCACATTCAATAATCAATGTATTACCGATACCTTATCTAACGGCATCGTTAGTTTTGAATAACTGGACCCTGGTGTGCTCACGTTTTAACGTGGTGTATGACAACTTTTGAGGAATTCATAAAGTGCATAATACTACATACTTGGTTCGGAGGAGTCAATGCGCAAGTTTAAAAAGCTACGAGCATGCTTTGAATCTGAAACTCCATCATTTCATTGACTGAACAATACGCTTTCAATATGAAGGAAATCTCGTATTTATATTTCATCCTAAAATGTTCGCCTTTTAAAGTTCGCAGTCTTGAGTTTGATATATAGGCTGCCAGCTCTGCTTGACTAGAAGCACATACAGTTACTTATGTCGAAATTCAACGGCATTTACCTTGTTTACGGGAATATTTGTTTGTCTGGCTACATCGAAGAAAGGCTGATAGTCGGCCCTTGTAATGATTGCTGGATCCTTGAAGGCAAATGCGGATTTAAACGTATCCCACAACAATGGGCAATCCTTTGCTCTGTGATTATAATAAGATAGCGAATTAGGAAGCAAGTCAGAAAGGAAGTCGTATACAAACAGGACTGGTGTAATTATTTAAGATAAAAATAAAAAAAAACTAACATATTGCCAAATAACGCCAAACCGCGGTTTGACTGTATTAGCAACAGATTTTCAAAATAATACAGGATAAGTAAGAATTCGACACTTAATTAACCAGCATAAGAAGAAGAAGAAGAAAAAAAAAAAAAAAAAAAAGAAATATGTAAATTTTGATAAAGTAAAGTTCAGTATAACACAATAAATTAAAAAAAGAAGTTCTACTGAGCACAAATGAGAAAACACTTATTTTCCTCATTTAGCGTTATGTCTGTGAAAATGTTCTAGAGCCCTAGGCTCAGTTGTTTAATGCATTACTAGCTTAACAGGCTCGTCAGAGGTCAAACGTTAATTGTTTTAGCAAGAACTATATATAATACTCCGGATTTTTGCAAAGGCAAAAGCTACTCGCATTTTTGCAGCAAAAATGTTAACATATTTCGGTTGTATTCATTCATCAAAGTTTTAACAATATGTTAACCAACTGCATCTTCATTTAAACAATTGGAGCGAGTTGTTCCAAACCAACGACGTCGTTAGTTAACCTATCATTAAAACATTCTCAAATACGAAATATACACCAATATTTTTGCTGAAAAATTGTGAGCAGCAAAATCTGTTCACATTTTAACAGCAAAAATAAGACTACAATTGATATTTTACTCACTAGAACTGTTAATATGTTGACTTCTCACGAGCTTGTTAAGCTAATGATGCGTTGAACAACTGGGTCATATCGAACTTTAACGGACATCTAGATAACTGCAATCAGTTCAAGTCAATACATAGATTTATATAGCAACTTGATAATTATTTCCCCATTAAATAATAACCAATAAAAATATCTCTTCTGTGCCAGCGGCTCATGATTTTGCATTCTGTTTTGAATATCCACATGTATTTTAATGAAATTTTATGAACAACTTTTTGGTCCATTTTACAAATATTTTGGAAGCATCTTCTAAATGTATAGAACATATAGTAAAACTACTGAAAGCAGCGACAAAAACTGATGAATTTATTTTCATAACTTTTTTTGTAAATTGCTATTTCTTTCCTGTGCTACAGATAAGCTCGAGAAGAACCTAACCATTTTCGCGTTTTGTCCGCGGGACATACGCGCATTGCGTGCGTGTAAAATTTTCGGGTTTCAATACGCGGTTCATCGCGTTCATACGCGATTGCAACGCGTTTAATATCAGCCAATGAAAGTAATTATTCGTAACGCGTTAGGTTAACTCAATACGCGTTTCTTGGCGAGAGAATTCCAACCAATAAGAATAAGACAGGTAAGCGAAGATAAACCGCGAGTATGCGAAAGAGCACGGACCAATCAAAATCCTCTTAGCTCGTATGTTTGACCAATATTCTTTATTTTATTTTTTTTTATTCATTCACAAAATAATGGCGGTAGTGGCCTCTCTTATCAGTAGTGATTTCTTCGGATAAACACACACAATAGTATTAACATTTAAAGACATATTTTGGATTGCATAACACCCTAATGTCTGGCAGTTTAGAGATAATAAACACTCGGGGTATTTCGATGCATATGGCGTAGGGAACCAAGAGGGTAATAGTTTATCCTGGGATATTTGTTTGACCAGTCACGTCTATTTACTTGTTTGTGGGCGCTCATCAGAACCGCCATTTAATGGGTATTTATGGTGTTTCTAACACATCTTGAAACACACCTATACATATTTGACCCCGCTAATCCCCACTTTTAAATAGTGCAATTGGAATTTAAGGGGGTATATATTCTTCTTATTTCTGCACAAAATATAGATTGTGGGTACTCGTCAGAACCGCCTCGCCGAATCGGTTCTAACCAGTACAACAACTTATGTCTTGTGCAGAAATATTAAAATAACGGAAAATGTTCAGTTTTGGTGGAAAAAGAAAAATCAATAGATTTGTATAGGCATATTTTCGCAATGAAGTTCCAACAATCTCTGTTTGGATCAAAGACAAACAAATGAATATATAAGCACATAAATAAAAATAAGGAAAAGGTAAAAGGCTGAAATACGCACATTTCTGAAAGGTTCATAAAGTTTAGCTCCAACTGGCAAACAGTGCAGGCCCAGTTCAGACGCAGAAAAACTAGGCGTCTGATCAGAGCCTACATTGCTTTCAAAAGCTTCAGACATTTTCATAATATTTTTGAAAACAACACAACCTCAATCTGTTAATTTTTTAACTTGTCTTGTGCTATTTACAAGGTGGAAGATTCCATTTGGCGCCAATTGACAAAACAGTGCAAACCCAGATCAAACACAACAGAATTAGCGTCTGATCAGGAACTACACTATTTGCAAAAAGTTCTGGCATTTTTTCCAAATTTATTAAATATTGAAGAAAATGGGAAAAATGGTAAAAGTAAAAATGCCCCAGGTCAGGCGCAGCAGAAGTAGGCGTCTGGTCAGGGCCTAGATTATAGGAGATTACGAAATGTTCAGTTATTTCCCAAATAAATTTCGAAAAAAAAATGTATGTTATGTGGAAATTTCCATTTGGTAAAACAAATGTGTTAATGAAAACAAAATAAATAAGAATTACAGCAATAAGTAATTAAATAAATGAGCTGCTTCTGTGAGTGATGGAACATCGATTATTTCGGAAATTTTGAAGAAAATACAACCTCACACTAATATATTTCGAAATGGTTTTGTGCTATTTACAAAGTAGAAGATGCCATTTGGCGCCAATTAGCAAACTGTGCAGACCAAGATCATACGCAACAGAAATAGGCACCTGATCGGAGCCTACATTGTTTTAAAAAGCTTCAGATATTTTCAAAATAAATTTTGAAGAAAACACACCCTCACACTCTTAAATTTTGAAACGTTTTTGTGCTTTTTACAAGGCGAAAGATCCCAGTTGACACCAAATGGCAAAATAAAGTGCAGATCCAGATCAGACCTAGCAGAAGTAGGCGTCTGATCAGGACCTTCTCGGTTTTCCAAAATAAACAAAGAAAACAAATCTTCATACTCTTTAATTTTGAAATGGACTTGCCCTATTAACAAGGTGGAAGATTCCATTTGTTGTCAAATGGCAAAAACCATGCAGACCAAGATCAGACGCAGCAGATGTAGGCCTCTGATCAGGGCCATCATTTTATGCAAAAGGTTCAGGCATTTCCAAATACATATCGAAGAAAACGCAACTTGATTCTCCGAGTTAATTAAAAAAAAATAAATGAAAATTACAAAACTAATTAATTGAAAATTGGGCCGCTTCTGTGAGTGAAAGAACATTGATTATTTCGGACATCTAGAATAAATGACGATAATGAGATGTTGTTTTAAACAGCTATCTTTATAGCCCCCAAGTTGCACCTGGGTGTCATAAAACTTTTGGTCAATAAACATCCTGCATTTTGACAGTCAACTTCAATCACGACTCAGTACCTGTATTTTACCCTTTACCCCCAGGCAAGTATAAATGGATAATTGACTAGTCCGCCAGATTTGTTATGTTCAAACTGAAGAAAAATATCTGAAATTAGGAAAATTTGAAGAAATAAAAAAAAGAAACAAAAAAGAAGGATAAGTGTGAAATAGTTACGCGGTACTGATTGGTTGCTTTTGAAACGCGAAGCAGTCTGTGAATGTGCACTATCTGCGTTTTCGACACTCATGTTTGATTGGCTGTTTGAATCGCGATTTAAACGCAATATCGCGTTATTCATAAAAGCAATTGATTGGCTATAATGTCATTCGCAAGTGAATCGCGTAAATCATGAGTGCGAATCTCGCGCGTTACAAATGCGAAACAAATGCATGTGCGCTGTAAAGTTCTTCTCAATCTTATCTGTAGCGGGAGAAAAATTGCACATTTATTGTGAACACGTCCATATAAATTTTGTAAAATAAAAATGAAAATAACTTGGTCCTTTTTTTTCGAAAATGAAATACACTAACCCCTTTTTTCTATTTTTTTTTCTGTGGATTAGATGTCACCCAGGTAACCATAGCTAGGTATGTGAGGCCTTGAGGAGATAACCATTTATTTTCTGTGTTGTACGTGTTAACTCCCTTGATTATCAGCACAGCTGAGAAAGGTCGTGTTCGCCTCGGCGAGGCGGATCTAAGGAATGCCCACAAAATAGGTTTTTATGGAGAATTGCCAAAACTATTGTTCAATTAGTACAAAAATACTTACCTTAGCTGTTGCTATGATACTTACTGTGGTTTCAAGAGTTTATGTGTGGGCACTTCTTGATACTGGTAACATCGACCAAGAAAAATCTCCTTTATATTGGGTGTAGTTCCTGGACCACCGGTGACCAGTGTTGACAGGAAGAAACTACAAGTGCATACCAAACTGCTGGAAAAGACATAAAATTCATGTTTAATATGATAGCTTTCTGTGGCATCTGATCTCGGTCTCAACCGGCGTTTGCTTAAAATTCAGGGGCCAGTTGTTCAAAACTAACGACGTCGTTGGCTAACGTATCCTTAAAACTTTGATAATTTAATATGGCAAATATACTAATATTTTTACAGAAAAAAATGTGAGCAGCTTTTGCAAATGCAAAAGCTGCACTCATTTTTTTTTTCAGAAAAAAAAATATATTAGAGTTTGTACTTGCTAGAACAGTTAACAGTTTCACCACTAACTAGCTCGTTAAGCTAACTAAGCTTTGAACAACTCAGCCCAGGTACTTTTGTTCGTTCGTTTGTTTCGTTAGAGTTTAAAGGCCCAGTCAATACTATATTAGGTCATTTTTGAGCCGATCAGTTTACCTATCCACACTTTCCTGGGCAGGCTTATACGTAAGCGGTTAACCAGTACAGTGCAAATTCTTTCGCCAGAAACTGACAACTGCACTTCTTGAATCAGCGGAAGGGAGAGAATGACCGTAGAAAAGATTTCATGATCTATCTCCAGGAAAGAATGTAGCCGACCACGGCAGGTATCGAACCCGCGTCCTCCAGATCACCAGTCAGACGCGAATCCAACTGAGCTACCGAGGCCGGCTAGGTATTTTTGTGAAACTTACCAGAAACAAAACAAAACTTACCTGACATCCCTACAATTTGGACCAGCCTCAAGCTATTAGATGCAACTGGTTGTCAGAAAACTTTTTGCTGCCAAAAAGTCTCCCGACAACCAGCAATAATTCTAATTCTCTATCATTACATACATTTCGAGCTATTTGATTGGTTAAAATAAACGTTTTACACTTCCGTAAACTCCATGAGCAAGAATGTCAGATCTGTTTCACATAGCAACAGGTAGTAATATGATGTGACATCAGACCACGTTTAGAACCGCACATTACGTCATTATATAAAAAAGACGTCAACAGCATTCGATTAAAAGATGGAAAACTATTCAAATCGTAACTTTTAGAAGACAAATAAACAGAATTTAAAGATTTGACGTTTTTCGCTTGGGTTTCTTTCAAAGATGACAGCTACTAATGGAATAATTATTCCGCCGTTGCCGTTGGTAAGGTAATTCTTTCGCTTTTAAAAGAATAACTAAACGTTTGTGATAATTTTAACATTTAAATGAGAAAATTGGAATTATAAGAAATGATTATCATTTTTGTGGATTTTATCCATGTGTAAACTCCGGCGAATCACTCACAAACTTAGCACGAAGCCCGTCAGGTATCATTTTTATGGATATTATCGATGTATAAACTTCAGCAAATCACCCACAAACTTAGCATAAGGCCCGAAATTTTTGTGGATTCTATCGATGTGTAAACTCCGGAGAATCACTCACAAACTTAGCATGAAGCCCGACATTTTTGTCGGGCTTCATGCTAAGTTTGTGAGTGATTTGCCGGAGTTTACACATTGATAAAATCCACAAAAATGTCGGGCTTCATGCTAAGTTTTTGAGTGACTCGCCGGAGATTACAAATCGATAAAATCGACAAAAATGAAATCCATTCCTATACTGAGTATTCAAAACCTGCTATATTAGCAGATATTGTGTTATCATGATGAGGAAGACAATGCTTTGTTTGTGGCGAATTCTAACACAGCGCGCCTTTATTGGCAATGGAAAATAACTGTTTTATTCTGCACCAAATCACAGCTCGGAGGAGCGTGACGCGTGATGTTATTAAAACTGCCAATTTATGACGTCACTAGTCGATTTACTTGACGTTAGACGGTGTAACGTCATTTTCTCCCATTAAAAGTTTTAGAAAAGGGTATAAATGCATGTGTTTCAGTCGATAATTTTAGCGGGATTTCTTCTTACAATGGCGAAATGTTGTGAGATTTTGAAGGAAACAACATTATTGCCGATTTTCAGCGTGTTAGAATTGAAATAGATCAGTTCTAGACTGTGATTTGTTGAGCAATAAATCACAGTTTGTCGGTAAGTTGTAAGTAGACAAATCACGCGCTATGCTAAGCGCTCGTGATTTGATCAACTTTACAACTGACCGACAAACTGTGATTTATTACTCAACAAATCACAGCTAGAGCTGATCTACTTCATAGTTTTGCTACAGTGATCATTTTCTCGGTATGGATCATTTAAAAGCATGTTTACACGGATATTGATACTATTGAACCTTCTATTAAATATAAATATATGTGCATCGATTTTAAGACTGACTGTAATTTGAAGTGTAAAATAAAATTTATAATGACAAGTTATAAAATATATCGAATCTTATCAAATGCCATTGAAATGTCCTTATATGTATGATATGCTAGGTACATACAGACAAGTTAATTTATACCGCAATCAGGCATTCTAGTAATCTAATAAAGGGGGTCGAATAACTGCACCCTATTATTTGTAATGACCTATAATACCTTCTACTGACCTATAATATGTCTGATGACCGTTTATAGACCGGGCTTACTTTTCAGGTCGCTAATTCGCACTGAGTGTAAACAATAACATGCAACCTTTTGTACACGGGGAAACAATGAAACTGCAAGTTATAATCTTTACAATATTTATTTAAACAGATTTTTAGAAATGTCAGCTAAAGTCTTGCCTTGTCGGGCTTTCCTGGTTTGAATGGTCCTTTGGGATAATTGCGCACTGCTAATGCGGTTGCGTCCCAACCTCAAAATAAATTCTAACGGTTAGATCCTCTAAGCGGTTTACCAGTACTCATGTGCGGGTCGGATTCAGCTCTGTGTAGAAGCATCATGCAGCCCATATATTTCTTCAAGCCCCGATGGGCAGGGGCGCGTATTTAGTTTATACCGCAATTCAAAACACTCAAGGGTTTTGCAATAATTTAGCAAATTTAAGCAAAAAAGACAACAAACAGGGCGGCATGTCAAACAACATTCAGTGCCATGCCGCGCACACGTAGTATAACGTGACGTCAAGGAGTGACAAGTTTATTACGTCACCGCGCCACAGAGACGTTGGAAACAACAAGGACGCTCGAATAAAAGTTTCTCAGCGCTTTCCATTCTGTATGACGTTAAACCTCAGATCAAACAAACAAATAAACTAAATACATGATTAGTGTATTTAATAAAAAAAAATATAATCGGATCGCCGCGACAATATTGTATAGTTGTCTAAAATCGTCTAAGGCTCACCGATAATATTTTATTATTAAAGACACTAACCATGTATTTGCTATATGCTAGGTTTGCCATTGATTTCAGCGGTAAAATTTACAATGTATTTGTATAGGCGTGTTTTCGTAATGGGTTATTCCTTGGAAGAAACGACTACACCGCAGAACTTCAGACTATTATGGAGTGTGCAACTTTTGTTTTTCTTTGGAGGTGCGGTGTGTGTGTGTGTGTGTGTGTGTGTGTGTGTGTGTGTGTGTGTGTGTGTGTGTGTGTGTGTGTGTGTGTGTATTTCCGTGGCGGGTGGGGGGTGGGGGGCAAACTAGTTAGCTCCGACCATTTAGGCCTCATGAATGACCCTTAATTTTTGTTTTCCACTTGGAATCAGTTATCCCAAAGGACAAAAATTTAATCAAAATTAACACTACAGTTGAAGGCATGGAGACTTTTTTAAGGCCGCCACACATATAACACTGATTTAGAACAATGTATGTTGTGTGTACTCATTTGAATCGCTTCAGTGAGGCGATTCTAATAAGTACACACAACATACCTTTATTCTATTAAGTACACGCAACATACCTTTACTTCACAAAAGAACAGAAATATTAAAATAAAAATGCCTCTTGGCCCGATGGAACGGTTAACCCTATATGACTCGAACTACTTCTAACTCGAACAAAATTGCATTATCTCAAAGGTGTATCAGCCAATGAATGTCAACTGTACTTACATGCAATTCTTCCATATTCCATAGTCCATATCCAACTTTTGTTGTTGCTAGAGTCTTCTCCTTCAAGAAAGTATTTTAATATAAAAATACACAGTGTAAATCGGCTAGTAGGACCAATTAAAATTAAGATTGGTTCCGCTTTTTAAACATATCTAAAAAGCTTGTGTTATTCTGTCTCTGGGTAATCAACAACCAGTGACCACCTTCGGGAATGTTCAAAAGTGGTCTTTAAGACCACTTTTGAACAGCCCCAAAGGTGGTCTTATCATACGAATTTTACTGTATTTTGGGGAAAATTCATACTTATCTTGACAAACGTATGTTGTGTGTACTGATTAGAAAACTGAGTTTTCAACAACCAGTGACCACCTTTGGGACTGTTCAAAAGTGGTCTTTAAGACCACTTTTGAACAGTCCTAAAGGTGGTCTTATTATACGAATTTAACTGTTTTTTTTTTGGGATAATTTCATACTTATCGTGAAAAACGTATATTGTATCTATTGATTAGAATCGCCACCATTAGGTAATTCTAATAGGTATACATAACCATGACAACGTACAGTTGAACTTTGATAACTCGAATACCCTTAGGTTCATGAAAATTTGTTCGAGATAAGGGTGGTCCGAACAAATGAGGTTTAATCATAGCCACAGGCCATGAGACACAGTGTGGTGACATAAGAAAGTTGTTTCGGTGCTCTGTAAAAAGGGAATGCTGTGGGTACTCATTAGAATTGCATTATTAAGGCGATTCTAATGAGTACACACAGCAAACATTTTCATAATAAAATCGAATAAAACAAAAACCTGGTGGGCTTAACTTGTCCAACAAATACGGATATCTGCAGTTATGGAAAGCATTTTCTAGCACACCGGATAAGGAAATCCGTAGTTTTAATCTGGGATAGAAATTCTGTTCTTACCCTGGTGTTCTATAAACTTCAAAAGTATAATGCGCGAAAAATAAAACGTTAGATAAATTTTGTTTGTTTGATTGTGGTTAAACGTCCCCGTCAACCCTGTATATGTCAATTTTGGAGACGTTGTTTCCAATTTTGTGAGACTTTTACCCGACATTTAGATGAAATGACATCTCAAGCCCTGTCGCCCAATGAAACCAGTTGGATTTATAAGCATGGACGGTCCGACTCTCACTGTCTGGGCAGGCTAAGATCCTCTGAGCGGTTTACCAGTACTCATGTGCGGCCAGATTTAGGTCTGCGTGGAAGCATCATGCAGCCCATCTATTTCCTCAAGCCCCAATGACCGGGGGGCAGATAATGAGTACACACAACATTAGTTTTAAAGATAAAATTTGAAAAAAAAAAACTTGCATAAATTAACCAAAAATACATATATCTGTGTAAGAAAAGAATCAATTATGGGGTTCTGGTGTAGTTAGGCATTTCCTACCCTCGGTATAGCCTCAGTTCCACTCAGCACGGTCATACGTCGGGTTGGAAACCCCTACCTCGGTTTCGCTCAGCACGGTTATCCCTTGCGTTGGAAAAGCCCATCTACAACAGAACCCCATATATCAGATTCTATTATTCCAGAACGAGTTCGAATAACCCATGGTAAATGGGCAATTAGAGTTCGAGTTGTTGAAGTTTTTAATGTACAGTCGAACTTTAATGGCTCGAACACCTTTTGGACCATGAAAATCTGTTCGAGACAGGGTTAGTTCGATCCACTGAGGGCTAATGCCAGGAGGCATAACGACATACTTTAGGACATCTTTTTCTGTGTTCTATGATGAAAATGTATGATGTGTGTACTCATTAGAATCGCCTCATCGAGGCGATTCTAGTGAGTACACACAGCATACATTTGCAAGATAAAAGACGAAAATATCCTAATTTTTACTATCCCTATTTCTTACGTACAGAAATTCCCTATGCACTCAAGAAAGGGTTCGACTCAGCCATGGTAAACGAGCCATCGGTGTTCGAGCCATCGAAGTTCTACTGTACCTTAAATTTAAAGAACAGCGAAAAGATGCTCCTTTATACTCTTCGTTAAGCATCTTTATCTGTTACGATTCCGATACCGATCATCTTGTGCATCCTTCTTGTATTATCTTTATTTAGTACAGTGGAATTCCGCCTCGGCTATTAAGACTGGTTGAGCAGTTTCGTTGTTCTACGTGATTACGGCGTGCAATTGACATTTGCTATCAGTTCGGCAAGGTCTGCTGTCCTTGCAGCAGGTACGGGTAGAGGTGTGTGTGTGTGGGGGGGGGGGGGGGGAGGGGGGGGAGGGGGTCACATTCATCCCCTCTTCTATCTCTTCTATCTCTTTTATCCTTTTTCTGTAAGACGACGCAAAATGACCCACAAGGGTTCACGTGTCGTTAAGCCCCAATCGGCTATTAACACCAGCTAAACTTAATTAAGAACGGGCCTCCGTGGCCTAATGGTTAAGAGCGCTGACTCTTGATCATTAGGTCTCTCACCGCTGTGGTTCGAGCCTCACTCGGGTCATATGTGAGACGCCAAGTTCTGCAGCGGAAGGTCAGGTGGTTTTTCTCCGGGTACTCCGGTTTTCGCCCACCTCTGATTAACGATCGGCTCGATATGAGTGAAATAATCTTGAAAGGGCCGTAAAACCAAAAAAAAAATAATAAAAAATAATTAAGACCACTCGTAGTTCGCCTTGTTCCCTTCCACTGATTTAAGCAAGAAGGGCATATTTTGGCGAAAGAATATGCACTCTACTGGTTAACCGCTTACGTATAAGCCTGTCCAGAAAAATTTTCGATATGTTCACTGACCGGCTCAAAAATGACCTAAAATAGTGATGACTTGGCCGTTAAAAATACAAGCAAACAGACAAATTCTTCTTTTAAAAGTTTCAGTTGAGTGTGATCTTAAGACCACTTTTTAACAGTCCCCAAGGTGGTCTTAAGATAGGAATTTTATCCATCCTTACATTAACATTTTCCATCCATATTTTGACCAAAAAATCTGGTTTAAGGCTAAAATGTGGACAAGAAAGCATTTGCACGCAGGTTTCCTATTTACAGAGGAACAACGTCGTTGGCGTTATTGCGTCAGCACCGTCCTGCTGGCAGGAAGCGGCAGTTTATTTTGGCATCCGTTAATAACCGTGTGACGTCGCATGAGTCCATCTGGGGATAGCTGTATTAAAAATTTTCATTTGTGGACGTAATCGGCGGCTTTACGGTTGGAAATTTCGTTTCACGGCGACGCGATAGCGGAGCCTTAAATCGTAATTTGCGACCGTAAAGTCTCCAAATGACGATTTTTAACACAGTTATCCCCTTTCTGATGCATTTTTTTTTCGGTTGTTAAGTTAAAAAATACACCATCTTGCACAAGGCGGCAGCTGCGTAAAACCATATGCCAGCCAATGAAATGCAACGTTACGTGATGACGTCGGGTTTCCGACAGTACATCGCAGAATATACTTCGCTAATTTTGACGTTATCCAATCAGACCGCGTTACATTCGCAAGTGCATTAGAATGTATTCATGAAGTATGTAGAATTTACAAGAGTGCATGATAGCTCAGTGCCTTTGTGCATTTGCCTCTAATGCTAGAGGCCCTGGGTTCGATCGCCGGCGGCGATGATAATCTCGGTGTCCGAACACGCTCCATTGGCATCATTTGCGGGGATGAGTGTCATAAAGTGTATCGTCCTTCGGATCGGGACGTTAACTGGAGGATCCTGTGCGGGGAGAGCAATTCCCTGTGCAGGTGAAAGGACCATATCATAATTGCATGGTTACTGTGAAGGCTTTCATCCTGCAAAGCTAGGGTTTATGTAATATACACCGTCTGTGTCAACTTCTGGGGTTAACGCGAAATTGGGAGAAAGAAAGAAAGAAGTTGTTAGCGTGATTCGAAAAGAAAAGATTTTACTTACAAGTTTAATACGAAGATACTGAGTACTAGCTGCTCCTCGCTTGGCACGCAGATTTACGGGGTAGAGCTAGGACTGGTCGACCCAGTGTCAGGATAATGTGACTGGATGCGGTATCATGTAATGTGTCTGGGACATGATACTTCAGTGAGACAGCACTATAAAAGTGAGCATTGAGCTCCCTGTCGCAACCAGACACCGTCGTGATATGACTGAAAGATTGTTGAAAGCGACGTTAAACCCGAATCAACACACACATACGAAGATACTGAACTGTCTGCCGGCCTCACTAGCGATGTCGAATGCGCGTCTGATAGGTGATCAGGTGGCCGGGGTTTGATCCCAGTCGGGTCGTTGAGGTTGATCGTGAATAATTTCTACGGGTATTCTGACCCTTCGCTGATTCGAGAACACTTGTCAGTTTCTGACGGAAGAATGTGTATTGTACCGGTTAACTACTTAGGTATAAGATTGCATAGGAAAGGCGTGAAAGGGGACTGGGTCGTTGAATTCTTATGTAAACCTTGTCTCCATATGTACGTATCTGTTTCGATTTTTAATTCTGATCGCCAGGGAATTATTGGATCGATCGGAACCGATTTGAATAATTTGATTGGGCGACAGTGGAGGGTCAGTAATGCGATTTAATACCGAAAAGAAATGACCAACAAGGTGACTAAAAGTCTAAAAACAATATAATCCCAGAAATCACTATAAATATGTACTCGACTGTCCCCATGTCCCGACTTTACATAATATTAATCGCACAAGTATAGCTTTTACAAAACGTTTGTTTACGCTTAGCATATATTAACGGTGAATGTCTAGAATTATATCCCAGAAATATCTTTTATCATATGACGTGGCGTCTGACAGTGTAATAACGCCATGTAATATTTTCGATAATCCACTAGTGGATTAAATATGCAAATTAGCTAGATACGTCCCGTAACGTACATGTACGACGTCCTCAACGACGTCGCGTTTACTAATGGCGGAATATTGATATTTTTGTAAACAATCGTGAATAAAATGTCATATGATAAATAGAATCTTGCATTCGTGCTCATGTATTATTGAATTTATTAAACTCGTTGAGGAAAAGGAATAAAATGCTCGGCAAGCCTCGCATTTTATCCCTTTTCCTCAACTCGTTTAATAAATTCAATAATACATGAGCACTCATGTAAGATCCCCTATTTATACAATTCAGTATCTCTGGCAAACGTCTAATTGCCAGTCTGGCACTTATTTATGGATATATGTACTGCTGGACCGTGTGTGTTTCCATCCTTGCCTTGTACTTGTGGACCTTACCAAACCAGTGTGACAGGTTTAGTTCGCGATCATTTGATTGAAACCGTCCTGTCTCAGCGCTTATACAAGTCCAAACGTCAAGACGATACCGAAACTAATTTACATGCTTAACATATTGATATGGTTCTCAATAAAACTTGTTGCTAACGGCGAGGCAAGGTTAGTTTTGTTCGCCAGAGCCAAAGTCTTCTGGGGAGCTTATGGGATAGACAGTGGTCCATCATGGTCGAGGATTTGTAGATGCATATTTTGTATTAGCCTGTACAAATATGATAGCAAATATGGCTTGTACATGTGACAGCAATTCTGCCCGTCGGCCTCTTTTTTATGGAAACCTTATACTTGTTATAGGCCGCTTTGGTTGGTACAATTGTGGTAGCAATTCTGTGCCAGAGCTCTGCCTGTGGGCCTCTGTATTATTTTTGTGAAAGCATATACTTGTTATGCGCCTCTTGGTTTCTTTTTGTGAAAGCTTATACTTGTTGTTGCATTACAAATATAAGGGAGCTTTCCACTAAATGTTTTCCATAGGCGACAATAGTAACCTTTTACCTGCTCCTACAAAAACTACACATACAAAACTTTTCAAACCTTACTTGTTTATAGAGCCATCCTAGCCAACAAGTTAATGAGAAAAAATCCACATGTTGATCGGCTCGTTTTCAAGTTACAGTCAACCAAGTTTGTTTACCTGCTAGAACAGAGTGAATAAAACCAACATTTTTAAAGGAGGGGTGACCATATAAAATCAGCAAAAATTTCTTTGAGCTTGCAGATATATTTATAAAACATGCATCATTTTAGTCCCTTATACCTATCATTTTCTCACATTGAAATAAAACATGGGATATATATCCAATGGAAGCAAGTCTGGTATTTAGAACGCAACTAAAAGCTCTGTTCCAAAGTGATAAAACCCGGCACCTTCCATTTAGTGTAATGCTACCATAAATGGCAACCTGCATTGTTGGTAACTAATGGCTGCACTGCCATGTTAAATCCTAAGTCTATAGTGCCATGGGCGTAGCAGTGAACCGGGCCAAGGAAAAAGGCTCTTATAGACTGTGCGCCTGCTGAGAACTCAAATCGGTCTGCGTATCCTAGCAGTCAGATCAGAGTCTTCAATCTATGGATGTCTATTGACCCAAAGGTTCTCTGTGCAGACAGGGAATATCATTTTCCGTACGACTGCTAATTTAGGCTGACTTGAATCTTCGTCTAGCCCGCATTTTTGCGGCTTGAAGCGATTTTCCCGATGCTTGGGTCACTTGATAAGGTCTATTGTTTATATATTTTATATGCCCATGTGAATTTCAATGGCCCCTGCGAACTTTGTATGAAATCCAGGTAACAATTATTGATATCCGTGCTAATCTTGTCGTTGTGACGTCAGAGTGCTTTAAGGGTTATCTGTAAAACCTATAAAACCTCGGTCCCCGCCCATCGGGGCTTGAAGAAATAGATGGGCCGGATTATGCTTCCACGCAGAACTGAAACCGACCAGCACACGAGGACTGGTAAACCGCTTAGAGGATCTAAGCCTGCCCAGGCAAAGCGGTGCGAGTCGGACCGTCCTTGCATATAAACCCTATTGGTTTCATTGGGCGGCAGGGCTTCCGATGTCATTTCATCTTAATGCCGGGTACAAGTCCCACAAAATTGGAAGCGTCGTCTCCAAAATGACCTTTACAGTGTTTATGGGCACGTTAAACCTCAAATCAAACAAACAAGAATCTGTAAAACCTGGACTTGGCTCATGTGCTGGGATGTTACATAACAGTGTAGATCCAGATCAGACGCGGCTTCTGATCAGCGTCTGTTCCCTTTGCTTAAAGTAACACCCAGAATTTAAGAATTTAATGAAATAGTCTAGAAGTCGACCCATCAGTGCTGTCTGTGTTTTGTTTAGTCGTGGCTTTGTTTAGTCTGTGCTTTGTGTTCACACACCCGTGCGATATAGTGCGTTTGTTTATTTCCCAAAAATGTCTACTTTTTATGAAAATCCGCGATATTTTACCTATATATACTGCACACATAGGTTGTGGATGTTCGTTAGAACCGCCTCATCTAGGCGGTTCTAACGAGTACCCAGAACCTATGTATTGGAGCAAAAATAAGAAAAATAATGTATACACCCGTATACCCCATATTTTCTCTATATAAACTGGGGTATAAGGGGGTGTTCATTTCACGGACTTGTTTACGTGATATATATAAAAAATAAAAATATAATATCCGTTGATTTCAGAATTTCGAAGTATCAAACATAAATCTATCCTACTCTATTCAAACACTTCTGTTTTATAGATATCTTCTAAGACGTGTGCATACTCTTGTTTCTATTTGCTAATGTCGTATGAACTATTTTTTTTTTATCATATCGTGCACATTAACCACTATAGCCAGCATATGGAGGATCTTACATGAGTGTTCATGTAGTATTGAATTTATTAAACGAAGTTGGGGAAAAGGGATAAAATGCGAGGCTTTGCCGAGCATTTTATGCCTTTTCCTCGACGAGTTTAATAAATTCAATAATGCATGGGCACGAATGCAAGATTCTATATATTATATGACATTAAAAACGCATTTTATTCACGATTATCAATAATGTCAATATTCCACCATCAGTGAACGCGACGTTTTTAAGGTTTTCTCAATACAGTTATTTCACTACATTTGAAGTACTGAAAAAATCATATTGCAAATATTTTACTAAACAGATTTTTTCATCAGATAGTAGTCCATGTAAATGTTTTGTTTGTTTGTTTGATTTGAGGTTTAACGTCCCCGTCAACACTGTAAAGGTCATTTTGGAGACGTTGCTTCCAAGTTTGTGGGACTTTTACCCGACATTGAGATGAAATGACTTCTCAAGCCCTGTCGCCCAATGAAACCAATAGGGTTTATTAGCATGGACGGTCCGCCTCGCACCGCGGTTCCTGGACAGGCTTAGATCCTCTAAGCGGTTTACCAGTACTAGTGTGCGGGCCGGATTCAGCTCTGCGTGGAAGCATCATGCAGCCCATATATTTCTTCAAGCCCCTATGGGCGGGGGCTACCATGTAAATGTAAGAATATGAAAGCAAAAGATTTTTTTTTCGCAAGTCACTATTTTAGTAATTTATAGTATTTTCCCTTGGTTTTGCAAAAAAAATTATATCTTAATCCACATAACCACAATGTGTAAAATACTATCATAGAATTGTGGCTCAAGGTTGCCTTTAGGTACTGCAACAGAGGAATTTCAAGTAAAATACCCAAATAGTACTGAATATTAATGATTCCAAAAAAAAATAAAAAATGACATACTAGCCTGTTACCATTTTTAAATTCAGTGTATGGTAGCCAAAAATGACCAGTTCTACCAATTTGGCAACAAGCTCATTAATTGGGTTGAGGCGTTGAAATCTCTTGCATTTAGCTTGTAAAATGATTGCCCTTTTTCGGTGCTTTTAGTGTGTGTTCGGGTTTAACGTCGCTTTCAACAATTTTTCAGTCATATCGCGATGGTGTCTGGTTGCGACAGGGAGCTCAATTCTCACTTTTATAGTGCTGCCTCACTGAAGGTTCATGTCCCAGACACATTAGATGATACCACACCCAGTCACATTATCCTGACACTGGATCGACCAGTCCTAGCTCTACCCCGTAAATCTGAGTGCCAAGCGAGGAGCAGCTAGTACCAATTTAAACGACTTTGGTATGTCGCGGCCCGGGATCGAACCCGTGACCTCCCGTTCCCCGGAGCGGACATTCTTCCATCTGAGCTATCGGGGCCGGTCGGTGCTTTTAGTACTTCATTTAATTTCATTATGCAATTTATAACAATTTATACAATCACTGCACCAAAGTTTCACTGTGTTATTGATTTTGTTTACAGGATGGGTGTTTTGATAATGGAATTAAATAAAAAACCAAACATGGAAATTAACATAAAAACAGTTTATACCCATATTTGAACTCAGTGACTGAAAGAAGCCTGTTCAGTACGGAACCCGGGAAGGGACATGATTTTTTTATTTTTATTATGTTGTGCGAACAAGATAATATCTTGAGCGGACAAGATATTATCTTGTTCGGACAACATATATCCTGTGCGGACAAGATATTATCTTGTGCGGACAAGATATGATCTTGTTCGCACAACATATTATCTTGTCCGCACAAGATATTATCTTGTTCGCACAACATATTATCTTTTTTGCACAACATAGATCTTGGGAAGTTGTGCGGACAAGATATTATCTTGTGCGGACAAGATAGTATCTTGTGCGGACAAGATAATATCTTGTGCGGACAAGATAATATCTTGTGCGCGCAAGATCTATGTAGCACCAAAAACTTTGACCAAAAGGCTTCGGATCACTGCCAATAACTGGAATGGTTTAGAAATGATTTTTACCCATTGATTTGTTACATTGGATCACATGAGCCACCACAAACAAATAATTGACCTTTGGATAGGTAAACTGCTGGATAACCCAATGTTTATATTTATCTAATCCAATTAATGATCTGTTGTGTCACCTACTTACCAATGTGCAAGCTGGTCAAAACTCATAGAAGCCCAATGCCTTCAATATGTTTTGATGAAAAAGTTTCAAAAATCACATTTTTTTCAATTTGTTTACTGGCAGCTGGGCTGAACAACACAAACAGGACAATGTTACACGTAAAAAAACTAGTTCGGAAATGAATGCATACTATTCATAAATTACCGAACATATTATGTTAGAAAGTACGTGAAATTAGTTGCAAGACAGTTTCAAATATGATGTTATATTTGGTAATTTAGACTATGATAAACTTTTGAATGTGTTATTAATTTATGCTAAAAATTTTATATAAAGAAAGAAAATTGAAGACCAGACTAGAGTGGATTCGCACATAATATCACCAACTTTTACAAGGTTGATAAGCATATTGCGAGACTGAACAACAAAGAAATTGAATGTGAACAGAAATGGGAAAAATATAAAACATTGCTGGTGATTTGATTGTCATTTTCATTCTACTTCAAAAATAATTCACAGGAAAACGTAAAACTGTAAACACCCACTCCAAGCAAGCACAGGGAATGTCGCTCGCTAATGACTGTTGAACTTTGGAAGAAATGATGTCTCATGACGAGTGACACTCTCAGAAATGCATCCTGACTTTATACAATTTGTCCTTTTTGTTATTTAAAATGTTAAAATCCATCATAGTAATAGTAATTTGGCACAGCTATATTGTTAACGGTATACTGTTTTGTATTGTTCTACTGCAGAGGTTCTTGGATACTGGTTGGCAAACTATGCATAAAGACTAGACCCGGACCACAGTTAAAGATATAGATATTTGTGAATACATGTACTGGTCCTGTTTTGTCTTTGGGTTGTTCGTTGCGTGAACTCATTAGAACCGCCCCGAGGAGGTGATTCTAATGAGTACCCACATACGGTCTCCCGGTCTGGTTGTAAGCTCGACACTTGGGGCCTTGGGCTGTCGTATTTCGGGCGGGCTTTCGAGGCCCCAAAGGTGTTTGAGTTACTGATGTTTGACTGTTTATCGATTCTAGAAGTCTCGATGAGATCGGGGACTGCTCTGGTTGGTATAAAGGTGTGTCTGTGAATTCGGGTTTAACGTCGCTTTCAACAATTTTTCAGTCATATCACGACGGTGTCTGGTTGCGACAGGGAATTCAATGCTCACTTTTATAGTGCTGCCTCGCTGAAGTATCATGTCCCAGACACTTTACATGATACCACACCCAGTCGCGTTGTCCTGACACTGGGTCGATTAGTCCTAGCTCTTCCACGTAAATCTGAGTGCCGGACGGGGAACAGCTACTACCATTTTTAACGACTTTGGTATGTCGCGGCCCGGGATAGAGCCCATGGCCTCCCGTTCCCCGGAGCGGACATTCTACCAACTGACCTGTCGGGGCCGGTGGGTATAAACGTAGTTTGCAAAGGAATCATATGCTAATTTTCTTCTTACGAGCTATACTTCTTAGGGTTTATGTCACACTGGTAAAGGCAAGCGCGCAGGGTAAGGAACACACCCACAGGATAAGGAAATTTTTTCCGATCAGGATAAGGAAGAAAATGGCGGAATCGGCATCACATATGCAGGTTTGTTGTTGTTCTAGATCTCGTGTTATGGTTACTAATCAATACGGCTGCTCACTTTAGCTTCACGGAAGGCGCATATTATTCATAAATTTATCTTCGATGGTCCGAATTCGACAGTTACAACCGGTCAAACGGAGAACTGGACACAGTGGAGCTACTCGACCACGAACTCTTATTATTGTACATGAAACGCTCTTCTGGGAAGATGGCATGCACTTTTTTGTTTGTTATAGACATACACATGATAAATCGGACTGTTGCAAATACGATTTGAAATAAAATTTGAAATTGGAAGGGTAAGGAAATGGGTACAACGCATATGATAAGACACAAAATTATCCAGGGAAAATGATAGTTGTATGATCGTAGCACTAGTAAATTTCCATCGCAGATTAGGTTTTCCGATATTAATAATTAGTCCAAAATAGTTTAAAGCACCAGTTGTGAGATTTAGGAAACGTTCAAAGTTTGTGTGCCTTGTCTTGGCATGTGCATTGCTCTGGTTCAAGCAATATAGTACCACACCCCCAAACCCCGACTATGAATCAAGGACGATACGGCCGGGATGATTTGACCTAGGACAATTCGGCCTAGGGCAATTTGGCCAGCAAAAATATTGGGTAGGACAATTTGGCCAGGTTAATATAATGTCCAGTTCAAATTAACAATTAAATGTTTTGGGTTTGTTTTTTTGTAATGTTTGTGGAAAGAACATTTTAAAGAAGAGTTTAATCAAAATCAATTAGAAATTTTATTTTGTTTTCAAACTATACCTTTAACTGTGATATTATGACTGGTCAAAATCTTTAGTAGCAAAGATATAATAATTGATAACTATGCAAAAATCAAAGCACTGAGAGTACTGGTGGGTTGATCGTCTCTGAGTGTAGGTTTGGAAAATAATCCTGAGCTGAGAATCGAACTGTTCGTTTAACTTTCAGCAAGCACAGTAGAGCTGATCAGATATCGCGTTATGTGGCGTCTGATTATATAGATTCTGTTTGCTAATGCCCAAGTGTACAAGCACAGTCCACCCGCCCCCCGCCGGGGCTTGAATAAATAGATGGGCTGCATGATGCTTCCATGCAGAGCTGAAAGTCCCGTAACATTGGAAGTAATGTCTCCAAATGACCTTTACAGTGTTGACGGGAACGTTAAACCTTAAATCAAACAAACGAGCACAGGCCAGAATTTTCTTCTTACGCTCTGACGTATTAGGACAGTACTTGGATTTTGTTCAACAGAGTGGGGAGGGTGCAAACGCAGCCCCCTCCCATCTTTTGGAAATTATTTCAGATTCATACAGTTTGTCACCCTCTGCAAAATACCTGAAATTCGCATCTTTTCAGAGTCTGCGTACGGCCCTGAATCATGTTCAAAACTGTTGTTGCATACATATGGCGAACAGTGCCGACCTGATCAGAAGCAATTTACTCTATATCCGATATTGGTCTACGCTGTATGTCTAATGACGGTACCACCTATAAAGTCTAGGCTACTCATTTTTGCACTTAAACATTTCAGGGTTCTAAAATTAAGTTCTTAGCAGGAGTGCGAAAAGTCTATTTTTACTCGACTTGGCATACATTATAAATAGAATGGTCCAAAAGACGTCACGTGAAATCGTGGCCTGGTTTAAGATATTGTTTTTCTTTCATTACGTGAGCAACCTAGCATTCTTAAACTATTTCCTTTAACCCTAAAATGCCACTATTTAAGCAAACAGTGAAGTTCCTGTGCAACCTGCTGATCAGACGCCACATTCCACGGCGTCTGATCTGGGTATTATCCAGCACACGATTCCTGTCAAGACTTTATAGATAGCTCTTGTTGCATCGATAAAAATAGCGCAACGTTTTACGTTCTATTAATAAAACATAATATTGGTTTTCCGAAATCAGTGATGGTTTTGTTTGTTTGATTGATTTGAGGTTTAACGTCCCCGTCAACACTGTAAAGGTCATTTTGGAGACGTTGCTTCCAATTTTGTGGGACTTTTACCCGACATTGAGGTGAAATGACATTTCAAGCCCTGTCGCCCAATGAAACGAATAGGGTTTATTAGCATGGACGGTCCGTCTCGCACCGCGGTTCCAGGACAGGCTTAGATACTCTTAGCGGTTTACCAGTACTAGTGTGCGGGCCGGATTCAGCTCTGCGTGGAAGCACCATGCAGCCCATATATTTCTTCAAACCCCTGTGGGCGGGGGCCAAAATCAGTGATGGTCTCTATAGATAGCTCCTGTTGCATCGATAGAAAAAGCGCATTGTTTCAAGTACTATTAATAAAACATAATATTGGTTTTCCCAAATCAGTGATGGTCAAGTGGACAGCCGCATTAATTCCGTTTGGCCAGTTAGTAAATTTGGGTCGATCGTAAACCGATCGACCCAAAAATAGATTTTAATGATTTTGTTTAAACTTGTTGGAAGACAAGATCAATTAGCACTTGGTTAACGGGCTGACTCATTTGTTGACAGGCCATGTTTCTTTGCTTTCTTAATTACCTTTTTCACACTTAAATCGTTGGTTATAAATTATGATATTTTTCATTAACTCTTAACATGGACCCACAACATATATTTAGGATTTTGTAAAACAAACCCTTGTTAGGATGTGTTCCAAAGATAATTTGGGATAAACTTCCTTATTTCTTGTCAGTAGTATACGTTGTGGCAGCACGTTATAATCGCCTCGGATGAGCCAACAGTGTAATCTATACCCACAACAATGTATTGAATAATGTTTGCAAACAATGTGGATCAAGATCACTCTGCACACACAAGTTTTAGACACAATTATTAAATAAAATGAAGGTATCTGAGTATTTTCTGTTTTATTTTATTTTTTTGTCTCCCCTATCTCTCTAGGCCGGCCTCGGTAGCTCAGTCGGGTGCGCGTCTGACTGGACGTGGGTTCGATACTTACCGGGGTCGGCAACATTCTTTCGTGGAGATTGATCAAGAATGTGCACCATGCTGGTGAACCGCTTACTTTTAGGTAAACTGACCTGCATATTTTTGAGTCGATCAGTTTACCTATCCACATTTTTCCTGGGCAAGCGTATACGTAAGCGGTTAGCCAGTACAGTGCACATTCTTTCGCCAGAAATTGACAACTGCCCTTCTTGAATCGGCGGAAGGTAGAGAATGGCCGTAGAAAAGGTTTCATGATCAAACTCCGCGAAAATATGTTGCCGACCCCGGCAGGTATCGGACCCGCTTCCTCCTGATCACCAGTCAGACGCGCAGCCGACTGAGCTACCGAGGCCGGCATAAAAATTCAGTTACCAACACATGAACACACTTTAATATTTGCCTTATATCCGACGCCAAACTGCATACAAAGGGCCGGGTAAGATTTCTCATTATATCTGCCCCCCCCCCACCCCCCCCCCCCCCACCACCCCCGGTTTATTTGTTTCACAGACGTGTTATGGTGATAGCCAAATTAAGTTTAATGAAAAGATACAACTTCACAGAAAAACAAATCAATAAAAATGTTTGGTCATTCACAAATAAGGAATGTGTTTTACCATGACAATTCAACATAAAAATTTCCATAACTCCGTTCATAGTAAAGATAAATATATGTTGTTTTTACTCATTTTCTTAGTTGGAACCCAATGAATAATTTGCTACCTGTTTCATTTTGATCCTGTAATGTTTCATTTTTTGTATATCTCCATGATAATGCAAGTGGGTGGGGTAACTAGATACGACTTAGTGTACAAATGGTTAGCAGTGCTACCTGATATAGTAATGCGCCAGTTGAAACCTGTATAATCAGGTGCTTCCAAAGGCACTTTCTGTTGTCTTTTTCTTTCGAAGGGATATACTTTTATGACACTTCTCTTACTATTATCGTCATAATGTATTAACTCAATACAGACACATCAAAAGTCAAGTTATTCTGAATATACATGAAGACGAAACAATTTGTTTCGTTATGTTTCGATTAACTAAGCCTGTTAGCAAGTGAACGATACACACTGAAGAGGATATGAGTGGGTTCCAGAAAGGAGCCAAATCATATCAGACCCTTAAAAGACCATGCAATAGGTAAGTCTCACGAATTTGGTGAGGTTATCTACCTTAATTTCAGCCAAAAGAACAAACCAGAAATACTGCATGGACATATATATCATTTCTCTAAATCATGATCGCGATGAACCCAATCCATCTATCCCCCATTGGGGATTATCATATTGCCAGAACCAGTGCAATGCGCATGTCAAGACAAGGCACACAAATTTTGAACGTTTCCTAAAGGTCACAATGGGTGCTTTAAACTATGAAGGACTAATTATTAATATCGGAAAACCTAATCTGAGATGGAAATTTACTAGAGCTACAAACATACAACTACCATTTTCCCTGAACAATTTTGTGTCTTATCATATGCGTTGTACCCATTTCCTTGCCCGTGGGCGTTGTATTGAAAATGGAACTAGGATTTATCACTGTGGGCCTTCCAATTTCCAATGTTCCTTAAATCGTATTTGCAACAGTCCGATTTATCATGTGTATGTCTACAACCAACAAAAAAGTGCATGCCATCTTCCCAGAAGAGCTTTTCATGTACAATAATGAGATTTCGTGGTTGAGTAGCTCCACCGTGTCCGGTTCTCCGTTTGACTGGTTATAGTTGTCGAATTCGGACCATCGAAGATAAATTTGTGAATAATATGTGTCTTCCGTGAAGCTAATGTAAGCAGCCGTATTGATTAGTAACATAACACGAGATCTAGAACAACAGCAAACCTGCACATGTGATGCCGATTCCGCCATTTTCTTCCTTATCCTGATCGGAAAAATTTCCTTATCCTGTGGGTTTGTTCCTTACCCTGCGCGCTTGCCATTACCAGTGTGTATGTGGTATCAAGTATGTAGAATTTTGACCCCTTTGATCTCCACTTTATATAGTAGTACAGGGGTTTACAGGGGTATACACCATTTTCTTATTTCTGCTCGGGGACATGGATTATGGGTTCTCGTTGGAGCCGCCACGCCAAGGGGGTTCTAACGGGTCCCTGCGGTCTTTGTTTGGAGCTGGGGTGCAAAATGTTGGATTTTTTTTATCGCAAAATTTTCATATGTTTGATGAAAAAGTTCACAAAATATATGAATAGACGTGAATTCGTGATGGGCATTCTCTGCTGTCATCGATAATTGAGGGGCTGCGGAGTCAGTAACTTTACCAAAAATGGTGTTGAAGGATTGATCAATGGGTCTTTTTTAACTGTTCAAGTGCAGTGTTCAGTGGAGACACTAGACATATTTCTGTACTTAAATTTCTGTATTCTGGAAAGTACATAAAACTGTGCTAGAAGATTCTGAGTGTGTTTATCAAGGAAGATAACTCTGTGTGTGACTTCATCAGCAACCCCTCAATATTAGAATGATAGTAAACTGCTCCACAGTTTTCGGCTTCAAAAGGTATACCGTTTGTTTCTATCGTTTTACTATAATATGGTAATGTATTGTAACGTGTGCTCTAGTGTGTTAACTGTGGATCTCTGTTAAATCTGATGATGGAATAAAAAAATAATATGTTTTAAATTAAAAGCAATGTTGTACTATTGTTATTTTTGCAAAATTAGTTCCAAGGCGTATGAATACATTTTTGCTTTCAATTTGGCAAGATGGAAATCTCTTCAATTCGACAACTACAATAAAATTTATCAGTGATGACAGGCTTCCAAGATAGGCGATGTCATTATGCTATATGCAGGAAAAAGGCCATATAATTGAATTTTCAAAGTATATACATTGGTTACGGGTAAAATAAAATGTAGAAGGCATATTTGATGAAATCTGAGAATTTCACATTTACCGCAAAAAAAAAAAAAAGAAGATGGAGGCGCCCATGAAGACAAAAAATGTCAAAAAAAAAAAAAAAAAAAAAAAAAAAATCTGGTTTTCAAATCAGATAGACTTTTTGATAGAAAGCTTTGTCCGAGTCGCTAGAATTTGATGTGAACTATTGATCTGCAGCTATTTTAGTAACTTTTAAAAAGTCTAGAAAGCGGTTTCATTTTTATTTTTGTGGTAAAAGTGAAAAGTACAGAATTGCATTTATTTTCAAAGGCACAGGGATGTTGCTAATGCAAGAAAGTACTTGCTGTAATAACCGTTGGTACCTCCAAACATTCTTCTTCTAGGACAGGCATTTTAAAAGGAAACCAGAATCATATTTTGGGAAAAATTAACATGCAAATCTGACACCTATATTTTTCTTGTGCAAATGTATTGAGGAACCTTAAGAACGCCATTTCTTTCATGGCTCTACGAAAATGCTATTCGCAGACTGATCAGAGTCTTCGATGGGCGTTATACGGATATTCATTGACTCAAAGCCTCTTGTTGCAAAGCGACACAACATTTCCCCCCCCCCCCCCCCCCACTTGAAAGGCTAATTTTAACAAGCCCGAAGGTTCGTGTGTGGTATTTTTTAATTTTATAAGTGAGTCAGCGCATGGCAAAATCTACAGTAATTACTGTGCGACCAGCTACAGTGCGACCAGCTACAGTAACTACTGTGCGACCAGCGAAGAATCCGATTAGCCTGAGCATGCGCGTAGTTTGATCGGATTTCGCAGCTCGCATGAACCATCTCTAGTCCCCGGGTTATCTAAAAAGCTTTGTCAAAGCTGGTGGATGTACAGTTTGAGCTGAGTATCCGCAGCATATTGCAGTTTGTCATATCTCCGGAACTGTTAATTTTCTGATGAGAATTTGTGATATTTATCTTATTTATACTCAAAACATAGGCTGTAAGTACTCATTAGAACCGCCTCAATGAGGCGGTTCTAACGAGTACCCACAACCTATGTCTTGGAGCAGAAATAAGAAAAATAGTGTAACACCTCGTAAACGCAAATGTTCTCGTATAAAGTGGGGGTTATGGCGGTGTTCATTTCACGGACTTTTTAACCTGATGAGATCTGATGTGCTGTTGGCTTTGTCGTCATTCGGCTCAAAAGTAATCTGACATTGTTTTCATGCGAAAAAAATTATAATAATTAAGCAAAACTAAAAACACATAGTATTACATACCACAGTGAATTGATAAACCTGTATGACCTTGTTATGTGATAAACCCCAAAATGGAGTAATAGCAAACAGCTCATCGTCTGCGTTAGCGGCTACAAAGATTGAAACAAGTTCAGCGATTTGCTCTATAAATTTCGACAAATTATTTAACCTGATACCCCTAGACATTACGAAAACATGCCTATACAACTACAGTCTAAGCTTTATCGCCCCAAAAATGAAAATTTTAAGATGAAATTTTGAATTTTTTTTTTATTTCTGCTCTAAGATCTATATCTTTAAGCAGAAATAAGAAAAGTAAAGTTTACCCCTATAAACCCCAATTTTATTATATAGAAGTGGTGTTCAAGGGGGTCAAAATTACATAGGCGTGTTTTCCTGTTGTTTGGAAATGTACTCCTGCTATACAAAAGGTGAAATGTTCTTTTCAGGAGAAAATGGTAAACGTAATAGCTACAAGAAAAACACGCCTATATGCTTTTCACCACCTTAAACCCCACTTTTATATAGTAAAACTGGGTTGTTAGAGGGTAAACATTTTTTTTTTTAATTCTGCTCAAAATGGGTTGTGGGTACGCCTTGGCGTGGCGGTTCTAACGCGTTCTCACAATGTATGTTTTGAGCAGAAATATGCGAAATAGAATTTCGTTTCACCTGGAAATTTTCATTTTTGGTGGCAAAATTTTCAGTAGCTTTGAACAGGTTGTTTTCGTAATAGCTTGGTGGATGATGAGCAAGGGCACGATAAAACCTACAATAAAGAAATCTGCGACCAGCAACTACTCAGATCAGCATGTAGATCCACACAGAATAAGGTAAACAAGTCCATGTAATGAACACCCCTTTAAACACAATTTTATATAGAGAAAAGAGAAAAGTGGGATTGACAGGTGTGTTTTTTTCCTTATCTTTGAAAAAAAAAGAAAAAAAAAAGGAAAAAACAATCATAGATTGTAGGTACTCGTTGGAACCGCCTCATTGAGGCGGTTCTAACGGGCACCTACAATCTATATTTTGACTAAAATAAGAAAAATATCGACTTTTTCAGATGAGAAAATGCTATTTTACAACAAGGGTGTGTTATCGAAATGCGTATTACATCCCTCTCTGTGTAGCCCATAGGCTATAGAGGCGTCATGCGATCAGCGAAGACTCTATCAGACTGCCCCGAATGCACAGACTGATCTGAGTCTTCGCTCTTAGCACACGCTTTTTGTAGGTTTCCTTGTGCGCTTGTTATGATATGAAAGAGTGACATGAAAATGCTATTAGTGAAGTCTTTGCAAATGCCGCAAAATTGAAATAAAAATCGCAGTCTGGTGAATATGATTCTAACGTTATTTTCTTATTGGAACATGTACAATCTCTTAATTGTGATTATCAAAATAAATGATAACAGTTACATATGTATCTATTTCATTTATCTCAGAGGTTCGGATAATGACATTTTCATTGGGCTAGACTTTGAATCGAAAAAAAAAAAAAAAAAAAAAAAAGTTTTAGTTGGTCAAGTTTTTTTTTGTTTTTCTTCTTCTTCTTCTTCTTCTTCTTCTTCTTCTTCTTCTTCTTCTTCTTCTTCTGTAATTCACTTATTAATTAATTATTAGAAATTCTCGACATACTTACAAAAGGAGATTACACCGGCCCCGATAGCTCAGTTGGTAGAGTGTCCGCTCCGGGGAACGGGAGGTCTCGGGTTCGATCCTGGGCCGCGACATACCAAAGTCGTTAAAAATGGTACTAGCTGCTCCTCGCTTGGCACTCAGATTTACGGGGAAGAGCTAGGACTGGTCGATCCAGTGTCAGGATAATGTGACTGGGTGTGGTATCATGTAATGTGTCTGGGACATGATACTTCAGTGAGGCAGCACTATAAAAGTGAGCATTGAGCTCCCTGTCGCAACCAGACACCGTCGTGATATGACTGAAAAATTGTTGAAAGCGACGTTAAACCCGAATTCACACACACACACACAAAAGGAGATTGCAATATGTTATTGGATTGGACATTATCCGGGCTATATTCGTCCTCTCCACGGCCCCCGCCCATCGGGGTTAGAAGAAATAGATTGGGCTGACAGATGCTTCAATACAGAGTTGAAACCGACAGCACATGAATACTGGTAAAACGCTTAGAGGTTCCAAGCCTGTCCAGGAAAAGTTGTGCGAGTCGTACTGTCCATGCATATAAACGCTATTGGTTTCATTGTGCGAGAGGGCTTGAGATGTCATGTCATCTCGATGTCGGGTAAATGTCCCACAAAACTGGAAGCAGCGTCACCAAAATAACCTACACAGTGCTGACGGGAATATTAAACCTTAAACCAAACAAACACAAACAAAATCATCCTCTCCAAGCCAATTCACATCTTTCCGCAATACTTCCTCACAGTTTAAATTGACCAACAATAAGATTTAACTTAAATCATAAAGAAAAATGTTTCGAAAACTTTGTTTTGTTGAATACAAACATTTATTTTAATAATCTGCATTTTACTCCAAGTGGGTATACAAATGAACATGTACTGTCCACTTTGAAAAACTAAAACAAAATAAATTTAAAATAAAAAGATGTGAGTTATGGCATCTGTTAAAATTTCACTTGCTATCGTTTGTTTGCTTCTAATACTGTTGCCATTCATAAACTGTTGGATACCTCAGGTGATCAATGGACGGCCAAGGGGAGGGATACTGAGGGCCCCAGAGGCTCCCCCGGGGACACTACCACCGCCGGAGAACTGGTTTGAATTCCAGAAATTGGATCATTTCAACGGACGGGTCGAAACCTGGTGGAAACAGGTAAATAGCAGAAAAAACGTGATGTATAGGAACTTGATTCAGCTCAAGATATTGCGCAGGCGCAGTCTCGCAAGAACCTTTGCTGCTTCCAGTGTAGGTAAAAAATTGAATTAGCCCTATTAGTTGGCTTTAGTTATACATGTTCTGAAGAGCAGTAGCTATTCGTTGCTGAAGTTCACTGATTTGTAGGAATTGTCGGTAATGGTTATTTATAGTCAATAGCCGTGCTATTCTCATCGCTGAGAGGCCAGAGTGTTGCGGAAGAGGGTTACCTATAGAATCTGAAATGGAATCATGTGTTGGGTTTGGCAAAAAGTGTGGGCTCAAATCAGAAGCCGCAGACCGCGGCGTCTGATCAGAGTCTACACTGTTTGCTTATAGAACAGGAATTTATGACGTAAACGAAAAGTCTTAGTTCCTTTCCAGCCTTAGAGACAATCGATCCACCAGTGCCGTCATTGCTTTGACTATATGCTTCGAACTAGATTTTCGGGGCCTTCTCATTTTATTGAGGTGGTTCTAGCGGATATCTGTAATAAGTCATTAGAAATTTTTAGCAGAAATAAGTTGACTCATATGAATGATGACATATTATGTATACTCGCTATAACTGCCTGTATCTTTTAGCAGTACTCGTAAGTTGGAGTGGTTGGGTGAGTGTCGAAGGTGTCGCGTATCTTACGTCACCAGGGCGTCCAACTGACACCTGCTTACAGTTGGGCAAGGCCTGCTATCTTAACAGGAGGAAAAAGTGTGTGTGTGTGTGTGTGTGTGTGTGTGTGTGTGTGTGTGTGTGTGTGTGTGTGTGTGTGTGTGTGTGTGTGTGTGTGTGTGTGTGTGTTGAGGGGGTACTATGTTGTTATTTCTTCTCTTTCTACACTTCCATTCATTTTCCTCATTCTCCCCTGTCCCTCATTTTTATCTATCTTTTCTATCTCTTTTCTCCTCTTCTCGGGTAGACGACACAAAATGACCCACAAGGGTTGACGTGTCGAAGCCATCAATCCATTAGCAGAAATAAGTGAAATAATGTTTACTCTTGTTAAATCCTTTTTCCCTGTATGAATTGGTTTTTCTCAGAGTGCTCAGTTCGTGTTTGCCCTGGTTCAAATCACCTTCCTGCAGATGTGGTTATCAGATTTTGACCGCACTCCATTTTAAGGACTTATTAATCATTTAAAATTGTCATTTGGGGAGGTAAATCGGCGGTTTTACGGTCGGCAATTTCGTTTAAAAACGGAATTAGCGACCGGAAAATCGACTATCTACCTGCACATTCTAAGGTATTTATTATTTTTCCTTATAAAATGTAGGCGACTATTTGCATAAGGCGGCAAGCCCTGTGAGCTGCGTACAACCAAATGCCAGCTAATGAAAAGCATGACGTCGGGTTTTAGAAGATAATATTGCAAATATTTGACGTTATCCAATTAGTCGTCGCGTTACATAACCAAGTCCTACCCATATATCACATAGAATGTTCCACCTAAAAGCTTTGGACAAATCCAGTTCCAATAAACGGGGAGTTAGAGTTGTTTTAGTTATCGAAAGTTTTACATAGAGGATCTTACATGAGGGTTCATGTATTATTGAATTTTTAAACGAGTTGAGGAAAAGGGGTAAAATGCGAGGCTTTGCCGAGAATTCAATAATACATGAGCAAGAATGCAAGATTTTATTTGTAATAGGACATGTAAAACACATTTTTATTCACGCCTGTTTCACACAAAAATGTCAATATTCCGCCATTAGCAAACCTTTATGGATGAGCATATATCGTTACGGGGCATTTCGAACTAATTTCATATCTAATCCACCAGTAGATTATCGAATTTATTACATGGCGTTATTTCATTTTCAGATGCGACGCCATATGATAAAAAACAATATTCAGAAATAATAAACAGCCATGGGCACTAGGCGTATAAGGGTTACATTAAGAAAACACGCCTATACCAATACACTGTAACCTTTATCGTCAGAAAACGAAAATTTTAAGATGAAAAATTGTGATATTTTATTTTTTTTTCTGCTCAAAATATAGATTGTGGGTACTCGTTAGAACCGCCTCATCGAGGCGGTTCTAACGAGTACCAACAATCTATATTTTATGGCAGAAATAAGAAAAATAGGTTTACCACTGTAAACCCCAGTTTTACTATATAAAAGTGGGGTTCGAGGGGTCAAAATTATATAGGCGTGTTTTCGTGATGATTAACTTGCGTGGTTTTTCTGCTGTAGCGCTACTGGATGAATGGTACCTTTCACAAGCCTGGTGGGCCAATATTGCTGATGCTGGGCGGGGAAGCGGAAGCTAACCCAGTCTGGATGGTTGAGGGCGCATGGATACAATATGCCCAGAGTTACAACGCCATGCTCGTCATGTTAGAACACAGATATTATGGATTCAGCCAACCTTTATTGTAAGATATTATTATTATTTGTTTCTTTAAAACGCCTGCAGAAACGCCGGAGAAGCCTCCAAGCTCTGGCTCACATTGCTAGTCATAAGCTATACCCAACCCACAGCACACAAGGCGTTTATTTATTTATTTATTTATTTATATACTGATTTTTGATTTGGGGTTTACGGTTTACGGCCCTTTCAAGATTATTTCACTTATTTCGAGCCGATCATTATTCCGAGATGGGCGAAAACCGGAGAACCCGGAGACAAACCACCTATACTTCGTTGCAGAACTTGCAGATCTTGGCGTCTCACATGTGACCCGAGCGAGGCTCGAACCACATCGAAGAGAGACCTAATGAATCAGCCCTCTTATCCAAGCACCGGCCACGAAGTTATTGTAACTTTGTTTTAGTTTTGTTACACATTCAGTGTACTTTAAACTGTTCCAATATAATACATATTCAAACTGGGTCTTGAATATCCCGTTATTCACAAAATCTTAATACGAATAATATGTGTTCATTACAAAAACAAAGTTTTAATATATACATGTCCATGTAGCTTGATAACGTACAATTTCAAACACAGTTTTGCACTTGGAACTGTCCAAAGATGTGAGGTTGTCCTCATTGATGATTTACTTCTTCCCCTCAGTGATGCTCATTGTTTGTTTGTTTGATTTGATGTTTAACGTCCCCGTCAAAACTGTAAAGGTCATTTTGAAGACATTGAGCCTTTTACCCGACATTGAGATGAATTGACATCTCAAGCCCTGCTGCCCAATAGGTTTATAAGCATGGACGAGCAGACTCACACTGCTTTGCCTGGGCAGGCTTAGATACTCTAAGCGGTTTACCAGTACTTGTGTGCGGGTCGGTTTCAGCTCTGCGTGGAAGCATCATGCAGCCCATATATTTCTTCAAGCCCCGATGATCGGGGGCCGTCATTGATGCTCATTAGTCGTCTCAAGTGGTGACAATCATGTTTTCATACAGAATGTTTTGGAGATTTCCAAAATGGATAATTTTTCCCATAAAACGCCTGCAACAATTCCCTGGCCGACATCGCTAGTTTCATTTTCTCTGCGACCTGTTCTTATCTCATTGCTATTCATAAGCTATACCCACTGCACACACTGCGTTTAAGCAACGTCGCATCATCGTTGATGCAACGTCATGACGTTGCATCGACGTTGATATGACGATGCTTATACGTTGTCTGCCAGCCGGGTACCAAGACACGCAGTAATCCTCTTCCACTTCTTGGTCTTCAGGAACATTTCCATAGAAAGTCTGCAGTACCTAAGCAGTCGTCAAGCTCTGGCCGACGTTGCAAATTTCATTGATTTCTTCAGGCTCCGGTATGATCTAAATAATACACATAAGCTGGTCACATTCGGAGGATCGTACTCCGGTAAGTTTGCTTATCTGAAAATACTTAGCCCAGAAGTCTACGGGGCACCGTTTTACTATTAAATCCGCATTTATTGATATCCATAATTTTTATGGATATCCATAATTCGAATTAAGGATATCAATAAATCGGACTGAATTAATGAGATCCATAAATCGAATAATGGATATCCATTATTCGATTAATTGATATCCATAAATGAAATTATGGATATCCATTATTCGGCTGATTTATGGATATCCATAAATCAAATTATGGATATCCATAAATCGAATTATGGATATCCATAAATCGATTTATGGATATCATTTATTTAGATAGAAATATGGATATCCATAAATCGAATTGTGTCTATCCTTAATTCGAATCCCTTAATTCGAATTATGGATATCCATTATTCGGCTGATTAATGGATATCCATAAATCGAATTATGGATATCCATAAATCGAATTATGGATATCCATAATTCTCCTCTGCAAAAAAACCTAATGAATAATGACTGCTCCTTTTGCAAAAAAAAACAACAACAAAGGAACACACACACACAAATAAACCTCGACTATTCCCGTCAGGATGGAGGTGGTGGTAACGTAGGGTAGGCTTAGTGATGGCTTATGGTGTGGGAGAGATATGTTTTGTTTGGTTTGAGGTTTAACGTTCCCTTCAATACTGTTTATGTCATTTTTGAGACGTTGCTTACAATTATATTGGGCATTAAGCCTTCATTGAGATGAAATGACATCTCAATACCCCTCAGTCGGCCGCTCAGTTGGATGCGCGTCAGACTGGTGATCAGGAGGACGCGGGTTCGATACCTGCCAGGGTCGGCAACATTTTTTAATGGAGATTGATCATGCAATCTTTTCTACAATCATCTTCCGCTGATTCAAAAGGGCAGTTTTTATTTGGAGTCATCAAAAAATTTACACAACATTTTCTCAAGTACCCACTTACACCTAGCCTAGCCACTAGCAATTAAAATGGATAATATGAAATTAAAATCATCTTTTGCATAGAAATGAATAGTGCATAAATGTTTAGCTAGTATAGTCTCTCTGGCTTAATTTTGAGATTACTAAGTTTGGAGATTCTACCAAATCGACTTGCCATTACCAACAAGGTGATAATTTTTAATATAATAAAGAATACTAAAATTGACCAGACTTTAATTATCAGACTAGTAATGGTTGATCATGAAATCTTTTCTACGGTCATTCTCTCCCTTCCGCTGATTTAAGAAGGGCAGTTGTCAGTTTCCGGCGAAAGAATGTGCACTGTACTGGTTAACTGCTTACGTATAAGCCTGCACAGGAAAAGTGTGGATAGGTAAACTTACCGGCTCAAAAATGACCTAAATTAGTGTCGACTGGGCCTTTAAACACAAATGCAAACAAACAAACAAACATCTCAATCCCTGTCGCCCATTGACCTTCTAAACGGTTTACCAGTACTCTCAGCTCATGCAGCCAAATATATTTCTCCCCCAATGGACGGGGGCCAGGAGATATATTTGAATCTGCCTGGTACTCAATACATCTCAAGTAGAGTATTATATGGATATTATGTTAAGTCTATATATAACGACCATGTGCATTTTTCTCCAGAAAGCATGCACGGATTGCCTGTTTGGATCGTTATAATGTTACGTCCGATTTTCAGTGTCCTTAGGTGCGCAGTCCTCATAGAGGGACCGGATGCGTTGGCCGGAATTTCCAGATCTTACGGCAGATTCCGATATTTAACTGCTTACATGCCGGGCGTTCAGCGTATGACGTCCGTTGCTCAGTTGGAAGCCTTACGGGCTGAAAAGGCTGCACGGCAGAGACGTCCCTTTGCCTGGCCATCATCTTCCAGCGATGATGAAGACCTTGAAGATTTTGAAAATTTGAAGATTTTTTACAATAAACAATCACGTGTCTTAGGGAGAAGTCATTAAACCAAAAGCTTGGGCGGTGATTTATGGCTATCCATAATTCGAATTATGGATATCCGTAAATCGATCTGAATAATGGATATCCATAAATTGAGTTGTGGATATCCATAAATTGAATTCTGGATATCCATAAATCGAATTATGGATATCCATAAATCGAATTATGGATATCCATAAATCGATCTGAATTAATGATATCCATTAATCGAATTATGGATATCAATAATTCGATTTATGGATATCAATAATTCGAATTATGGATATCCATTATTCCGCTGATTTATGGATATCCATAAATCGAATTATGTATATCTATAAAGACGGATTAAATAGTAAAACGGCGCCCCATAGAAGTCATTATCACGAAGACCCAGAATTGTCTCTGACTGATAATATTGACTGTATGATAAATTCTATACCGCAGTACGATTCCACCTGTTTAACCCTTATCCTGCTGTCCACGACAACCAAGGCTTACCTTTGCAAACAGTGTAGTTTCAGTTCAGATGGCTACGACCTACGCAGTTTGTGAATGTTCAGGAAAAATCATATTAAGTAATCTGATTGGTTCAAAATCATAAATCGGCCCCGCCCATAGAGGCTTGAAGAAATATATGGGCTGCATGATGCTTCCACGCAGAGCTGAATCCGACCCGCACACGAGAACTGTCCACGACAACCCTTACCTTTGCAAACAGTATAGTTCCAGTTCAGATAGCTTCGACCTACGCGGTTTGTGAATGTTCAGAAAAAAAAACATATCAAGTAATCTGATTGGTTCAAAATCATAAATCGGCCCCCGCCCATAGGGGCTTGAAGAAATATACGGTATGCATGATGCTTCCACGCAGAGCTGAATCCGACCCGCACACGAGTACTGGTAAACCGCACAGAGGATCTAAGCCTGCCCATGCAAAGGGGTGCGAGTAGGACCGTCCATGCTTATAAACTCTATTGGTTTCATTGAGCGATAGGCCTTGAGATGTCATTTCATCTCAATGTCGGGTAAAAGACCCACACAATTGGAAGCAACGTCTCCAAAATTACCTATACAGTGCTGACGGAGACGTTAAACCTCAAATCAATCAATCAAACAAACGACAACCCCTACCTTTTCAAAGAGTGCACTGTAGATCCTACACTGTGTTTGTGAATTTTCAGGAATAAATCATAATCTGTTTGGATCAAAGTCAGAAATGTGTGTGGCTAAATTAACCCATTTAGTACCAAAACCCCTAAAGGGGTAATTGGCAAACAGGACAGGCCCAGATCGAAAGCGGCGTCTGATCAGAGCCTACACTGTTTCCAAAAAAAAAATCAGCCTTTTTCCAAATTAATTTTGAAGAAAACACAACCTGACACCCCAAAATTTTTAAATGGACTCCTGAAAATTCCATTTGGTACAGAAAGGGTATATATATAAGGGATAAGAGTATAAGAATATGATATGGGGTTCTGTTGTAGATGAGCGTTTCCAACCCGAGGGATGACCGTGCTGAGCTGAACCGATGCTACGCCGAGATTCCGCTCAGCACGGTCATCCCGAGGGTTGGAAACGCCCATCTGCAACAGAACCCCATATTGGATTCTTTTTCTTGCACAACACCTCCGGTTGGTTTTGACAGCTCGCACATGTATATTGTTTACAAAATAAAAGTAGTGCGGAAGTAGTTCCGGCAGTTGAATAGAATTGAAGCGCATTTATATTAGTTGCCTGGGTCGGAACACCAGGGTCAGAACATAAATTTCTAGCCCAGGGTAAAATCACGGCTTTCATTGTCTAGTGTGCAAGAATAACACATCTGCAGGAGAGGCAACTCTTTCAGAAATAATTTTATATCTCTATCAATCGGACCTTTTCTTAAATGGGAACCTTCTCTTAAAGGAAAGGAGATGCTAAACTGGAACAAATTCCGTTCTTTAAGAAAGTGGCACTTTTCGGAAGGACATAATGTACAGGAAAGTGAATTGTCATTTTGTGAGAAAAGAAAGAAAGGAGAAAACAGGCTGGGGAATCCATTTACCTTGATAGACCAGTTGCTGTTCCTCTTTGATACAACTGTATACGTGTATTTGGAATTTGCTGTCTCTTTTTTGTTTCATTTACTTGAAAAAAAAAATATTGGTAAATACATTCTGCTTTCGATCTTAAACAATAATTACAGGCATTAGCAGGCTAAAACGTGACTTAAACATGATGATGATAATGATGATGATGATGATGACGATGATGATGATGACGACGATTTCCAGTTTGATGACATTACTCTGTGCAACAGTTTTTGCTTTTTAACACTGTGACACAAAACAGCATGATCCAATTCCCTTTACAGCCCAACCCTGCAGAAATGTTTCATTTTGATATACTGACATTTGCTTCATTTTGTCTTGACTTTTCTGAAGTTTTTGTCACCATAGTTCATTGTCCTTAGTAAATATCAATATGCAATTACGCTAACACACCCGTGCGACATTGTTCATTTTTCACATCACCAAAATGACTACTTTTCGGATGAAAATCCATGATATTTTTCTTATTTATACTGCAAACATAGGTTGTGGGTACCCGTAAGAACCGCCTCATTGAGGCGGTTCTAACGAGTACCCGCAACCTATGTCTTGGAGTAAAAATAAGAAAAATAATGTTTACCCCCGTAAACCCCAGTTTTCTCTATACAAAGTGGGGTGTAAGGGGATGTTCATTTCACGGACTTGTTCACGTGATGCGCATTTCAGGATCTTTGGCAGCGTGGTTCCGTTCCAAACACCCCTACATGACTGTCGGAGCTGTGGCTTCAAGTGCACCACTGCTAGCTAAGTTAGATTTTCTAGGTATGTCATACTTTTTGTTTTCGCTGTTTTTTTTGTTTTTTTTTGTTTTGGTTTTACGGCCCTTTCAAGATTATTTCACTCATATCGAGCCGATCGTCGATCAGAGGTGGGCGAAAACCGGAGTACCCGGAGAAAAACCACCTGACCTTCCGTTGCAGAACTTTGCGTCTCACATATGACCCGAGCGAGGCTGGAACCACAGCGGTGAGAGACCTAATGATCAAGAGACAGCGCTCTTAACCACTAGGCCACGGAGACCCGTCTAGGTATCTCATATACAGAGGACTTTACACGAGCGGTCATTTCATATATGATTTATTAAACTAGCCTTCGACGAGTTTTCATGCATTTCATATGAAATATTAAAACACGAGTGTGAGGTTAGGTGAGTTTCCTTAACTTCATATGAAAAAAAACACGAGTGTAAGGTTAGGAGAGTTTCATTAATTTCATATGAAATAACCACAAGTGTAAGAGCATTGTTTTTAGTATTTTCGCCTTTGAAATCTGTTATTGACTTCAACAGGAAACATTGCGTTGTCGCGGACGACGTGATTACGTTGTAGGATATTACATTTATCATATGACGTCGTTGAAAAGCAGTGGATAACATCGTGTAATAAAAATCGTATGACCACACGTGTAATAACACTTTGGTGGGATTAAGTAACGTCATGACGTCGATGTCAACAATGTTTTTTCTGTGGAAAAGTTGTCAAATTCAAAGGCGATAAAATCCAATTTCAAGTGGTCATATGATAAAGAGAATCTTACACTCGTGTACATTTCATATGAAATTTATGAAACTCGCCGAAGGCTCGTTTCATACATTTCATATGAAATGACAACTCGTGTAAGATCCTCTATATGTCACATAAGGAGGATCTTACAGAGTCGTCATTTCTTATGGAATTTGTGAAACGAGCCTTCGAAGAGTTTCATAGATTTCATATGAAATGACCACGAGTGTAAGATTCTGTTAACCATACGTGGGTCGTTCAATATTCAACTTGCCTAACACAGTTACTGACCCGTGGTAAGTGCACGCTTTTCACATATTATACATAAATGCCTTTTACATGGTTACACACCGGCCCCGATAGCTCAGTTGGTAGAGTGTCCGCTCCGGGGAACGGGAGGTCACGGGTTCGATCCCGGGCCGCGACATACCAAAGTCGTTAAAATGGTACTAGCTGCTCCTCGCTTGGCACTCAGATTTACGGGAAAGAGCTAGGACTGGTCGACCCAGTGTCAGGATAATGTGACTGGGTGTTGTATCATGTAATGTGTCTGGGACATGATACTTCAGTGAGGCAGCACTATAAAAGTGAGCATTGAGCTCCCTGTCGCAACCAGACACCGTCGTGATATGACTGAAAAAATGTTGAAAGCGACCTTAAACCCGAATTCACACACACACACACACACACACACACACACACACACACACACACACACACACACACACACACACACACATGGTTACACAACATTTTATCGGTCGGTCTAGTATTTGTAGTCAGTGCGAGGTAAAATAACATGGCAGGGGTCAGTGTTTCTCACTTTTAAAGCTGAAATCTCCTATGTGAACACATTGGCACCAATTTTAACAGAAATTCACGAGATGTTTTGCTGTAACCTAGAATACTTTGAAGTGGTAAAGAAGTCACTGGACACAGTCGCAGGGCCAAATTGTGCTGTAGAGATACAAAACGCTACATACACTATGATGGAATGGTGGGGAGAGGAACAAAAACGGGCAAGAATGAAGACTATGTTTCAGTAAGTAATATATGCTACACGTATTGCCCCAGCCAGCTCAAAACAGCTGACCAACAGACAGCGATACGACGTGCCCACGGGACACGTCGTATCACTGTCGGCCCGACGTTTGCCCTGCATTCTTAGCTGGCTTGGGGCAAAACCTCCACATTACCTTTTAAGAAAGACGGATAAAGCGTCTTTGTCTTTTTTACAAGAGAAACAACTGTTGTTGCTTCTTGTTTGATTTGTAGTGAATTGAGACTGTCTGAAAATGGGACAAACTCTGAACGAATGAACAGGAGCAACTTCTTTTTCGTAAAAGAATACTAATATTGATAATTATGTTGCGGGAGTTGGCTCCCTTAAAGATGTACATGTATGTATTTATCTTAAGGTAAAAGAAGAATCGGCGAATACATATTCAGGCTTATAGTGTATAGCGCGACAGAGGTAAGGGCGAGGATTATGGCCATTTAAACTCGATTAAAGCTTCCCCCCCCCCCCCGGAGAACTCTTTCCACTGACCGTTCCAAGGCGGTTTTTCTGTGGCGGTTTATTTATGTTCTTGATTGTTACTTACTGTATGTATCACTTGTGTCTTTTTATTTTGGATGGCCATTTGGCCATTTTGTGGGAAAGTAACTGTCCTTATGGCCTTCCTTTTTCAGGTTTCCATTATGGTCTGGTCGCTTCATTTTTGTGTTTCTTTCCCTTTGGCGTCTTTGATGGATGGAGTAAGTTAATTGTATCGATTCCTGATCTTTGTTTTACTTCTACTTTTTATACATCTAAAGTGAAACTTCACTCTATTTTATGTTGAATATGTATACAGTAAGGTCTGGATGAGCACACACAATATACCTTTAGCTTATAGAAGATCGAAGGTATCTCCAAACTATGCCTCCCGACTTGGCACTTTGATTAACCCTATAGGTGCCACAGGGCCAATATTGGGCCACAGGTGTAACTACGTTGAGTGCCAGCGGGCCAATTTTGGGCCAATACTTTGAATAAAGATAGAAAGATATCTGCGGGACAAAATTCTCATTTCTTTTCTGTTTTGACCAGAAACATCCTTTGAAAACATTCCCCAAGTACCAAATCTGGGCTATGTATGCTTGAATGTGCGTGATAAGATCAAACAGGCACATACCCTCAGTGCATTTTTATGGATGACTGTGTTGTTTTTTCCCGCGTACGTTATATTACGTCATTAGCAGTGCTGGACGTTACGCCAGTCGATCGTAACGTCGCGCGTAAAAGTCGCGCGTCGTGCGTAACGTCGCGTGCCGTTAATTTGAGCAACGTAGAATAATTGTCTTCGTGTTTTCTTTGTAGGGGATTTTGCAGCGTTTTCGCGGCGTTTCGAGTTCATATATGCGCATATTATATTGTATATACAGCTTAGCACCACATTAGAAAGTACGGGCTATTCATGGAGCACATTTTTTTTCACACTTTATGGCATAATCTACTGACTCTAGTTTTACAATAATTTCTTTGTAAAATGAAGTCAATTTCAAATGAGCTACAACCTCCTACCATATCCCACGATACAACCCCTACTTAATTTTACGAGCACCCGTAAAAGTGACTTAATTGTCTGGCCGCAAGGAGGGTTTGTATTGTAATAACGATTTTTTACATAACGTGTATTCTCAACGCGAATAGAGAAAGCTCTGACGAGACTGCGCGTGTACACATGCTTGGCTGAGCCTTCGCTGTTCTCCGATACATAAGGGGCATTTTAGGTGTATGCACTATGGTATTCAAATGATGCTGACCCCCCCCCCCAACACACACACACACACACACACACTATTTCCAAACATTAACCAATCCTAATAGCATTTATCACACTCATCAGGGATATCACTCTTTTTTAGAATTAGGAAATTCCCTTTATATGGCTTTTTTTATGTTTTCAGGATTTTCTCTGCTATTTTTGCCTTCTTTTTTGGGATGGTGGGGTGGGGGGGGTCGGGGTCGCGGCTCTTTCATGACTATTTCACTCATATAAAGCCGATCGTTTATCAGATGTGGGCAAAAAACGGGAAACAACACCTGACCTGCCGTTGCAGATTTTTTCCTCTACTATACTGACCAGATACATAAAAAGGTCAGACTTCTGCAAATACCTAATATAGATAATATTTTAAGTTCGCTTCAAGAAAGTAATTGGGAGCTGTTACAATAACGCGGCGTCCGTCGTCGACGTCAGCATCAGTGTTGGAATTTGCAACTGATATAGTTTACTTGCAAGCCCTTACTTGTGATTTTTTATAAATTTATTTTTAACTTAAAAAAAGGTAAAAAAAATATTTTACATATCACTTTTTCTTTTATTTTTCAAGTTTAAATCCTGGTGGATGATTCTTTTCTCTTTATTTTCCTCTCTCTTTTTTCTTTCTAATAGCACATACTTTTTAAAACACATAAACAGTTGCTCTTCCTTGGAAGTTTGCAGATTCTTTTTATCAAATATAGATTTCCGTTTTCACTATTGCAAAGGCTTGAAAACAAGATATCTTATTTGTACTTAGAGATACTTGTAAGTCTTTTTCATTTGCTGCAGTCTGTTTAGCTCTTTTACATAAGAAAATGGCATTTTCGGGCAAAACCTGCAAAACTGGAATTTCGTAGTTTTGTATAATTGTCTTTCTTTTCTTTCTTGTAGATTTTAAAGCGCTTTTCGCGGCTGGGTGGAGTAAGTTAATTGTATCAATTCCTGATCTTTGTTTTACTTCTACTTTTCGACAATATTGACATATATGTTCATAGTAGGAGTGACACTAGTATTGACAAAACAGAGTGATTGTTTTTGTTTTGTAAATGAACGGCCCAGTCAACACTTTTTGTTCATATACAACCGATCAGTTCACCTATCCACAATTTTCCTGGGGAGACTTATACATTAGCGGTTAACCAGTACAGCTCACATTTTTTTCGCCAGAAATTGACAGCTGCCCTTCAACACGCTTGAATCAGCGGAAGGGAGAGAATGACAATAGATAATATTTCATGATCAATCTCCGCGAAAGAATGTTGCCGACCCCGGCAGCTATTAAACCCGCATCCTCCTGATCTCTAATCAGACACCAATCCGACTGCGCTATCAAGGCCGTCCGTAGTAGAGAACAGAGTGAGTAGTGGGAGAATAGACTGGGAGAAAGATGGAGTAAGACGAGAGAGGACAGTGTGGGATGAGACTTGTGAGCAGTGGGAGAGAAGTAAAATGAGAGAGGAATGATGGAAATAAGATATGAGGACAGAGAGAGAGAGAGAGAGAGAGAGAGAGAGAGAGAGAGAGAGAGAGAGAGAGAGAGAGAGAGAGAGAGAGAGAGAAAGAGATTGGACCTGTTACTGCATGTATTTTCTAGGTTTGTATTGTTACATTTGTGTGCAAGATTCTATTATCAATCATATGGCATTAAAAGCCATTTCGTTATCGATTTTCATACAAAAGTGCCAATGTTCTGGTTTCAACTAAAGCGACGTCGTTAAAAACGTCATATCTGCAATGTTACGGAGCGTGTCTAATTTGTATATTTAGTGTCGAATTTTATACATGTTGTTATCAAATTCTCAGACGTGGCGTCAGATGATAAAATTGTCTTCACGCATATTCGTCATTTTTGTTTTTGTTTGAGTTGAGGTTTAACGTCCCCATCTACACTATTTTGGTTATTTTGGCGTTGCTTCCAATTTTGTGGGACTTTTACCCGACGTTGGGTTGAAATGACATCTCAAACGACGATACATACGCAACTGAAGTTGTTAGTGTACAAACAAACGTATGAGAAACTCCTATGGAAGATCCTTTAGGTAAACATGCCTATATAATATAAGGCAAACATGCTTGGCTCTAGGAATGGCATGTTGAAAGGTTATTTCTGCTGAAAACAGAGATCGTGTTTGCTCGTTACAACTGTTTTATCGATGGAAACATTGCTTCCTTTTTTTGCGGGACTTTTACCCGACATTGACATGAAATGAGAGCTCAAGTCCTGTCGCACAATGGACGCAATAGGGTTTTTATGCAGTGTGTGTATGTGGGGTGGGGGAGGGGGGGGGGGGGTCCGACTCACATCACGTTTTCTGGGCAGGCTTAGAACTGCTTAGCGGGTTACCAGTGCTCACGTGTGGTCGGTTTCACCTATGTATGAATGCATTATGCAACCTGGTTTATTTATTCAAGCCCCGATTGACGGGGCCGATTCATGAAGGGGTATCACTCGTGTGTGTTATAAAGAGTGATCAAATCGCTGTAGCGAACCGCCATAGATCATGTGTTTATGCTTACACATGTTGTTATTATAAGATACACTGACCGACAAATTTCCCGGCCTTGGTAGCCCAGTCGGATGCGCGTCTGAACGGTGATCAGGAGGAAGCGGGTTCGATACATGGCGGTGTCGGCAGTATTCGTTCGTAGAGATTGATCATGAAATTTTTCCTAAGGTCATTTGCTCCTTACCGCTGATTCAGGAAGGACAATTGGCAATTTCTGGCGAAAGTAGCTCAGTCTGAAACGCGTCTGAAAGGTGATCAGAAGGACGCGGGTTCGATACTTTGCGGTGTCGGCAACATTCTTTCGTGGAGATTGATCATGAAATCTTTACGGTCAGTTTCTCCTTTCCGCTGATTCAGGAAGGGCTTGTATCAATTTCAGGCGAAATTGGTGCTCTGTACTGGTTATCCGCTTATGGATAAGCTTGAACAGGAAAAGTGCCGATTTGTAAACTGACTGGCTCAACAATGGCCTAAATAGTGTTGACTGGACCGTTTAACTCCAAAACAAACAAACGCTGCCATTTTTGACAATGGTAACACGTATTCGGCCGTTTGTGTTATCGCTTGCGCATATCGCTCTCAGAAGTTGTTACGAACGTAAATAAGCGCGTAAATTTTACTGACGTTAACGTCCGAATAGGTATACGTCAACGTTATAAGTTGTTTATCTAAGTTGTTTACCGAAGACGTCGACGTCGTGTACATTTGGCAATTCCTATAGGAATTAGCTTGGCAGCGAAAGGGTTAACACACAGTGGCTCGAACTATTCCTATCTCGAACAACTTTTCATCACGAAAACACGCCTATATGATTTTGACCCCCTATACATGTAACCCCACTTTTATATAGTAAAACTGGGGTTTGCAGGGCTATACATTATTTTCCTTATTCCTGCTCTAATACATAGGTTGTGGGTACTCGTTAGAACCGCCACAGCGAGGCGGTTCTAACGAGTACCCACAACCTATGTTTTGAGCAGAAATAAGAAAAATATCGCAAATTTTCAACAGGAAATTTTCATTTTTTGAAGGTAAAACTTTCAATATATTTAGATAGGCGGGTTTTCGTAATGTGAGGTCCGAAAAGTACTTTGCCCTTGTAATTAGATTGTATTAAACACTATTTTAGCGGCCCCGCCAATCGGGGCATGGAGAAATAAATTGGGCTGCATGGTGCTTCCCCGCAGAGCTGAAGCCGACCAGACAAAAATACTTGTAAATCACTTAGAATGTATATGTCTACTCAAGCAAAGTGTTGCGAATCGAACCGTACCTGAAACTATAGCAGTTTCTATGGTCGGTAGGTATGAGATGATGTCATTTCATCTCACTGTCGGGTAAACGTCTCACAAAATTGGAAGCAACGTCTCCAAAATAACGTTAATAGTGTTGACTGGTAGGTAAAACATCAACACAAACAAACACACTATTTTACTCCTTGTTTCATCCAATGCGTTTTCGTTATTTTATTCATAATCGTTATGTATCAATATATTACTTATCATGCATTTTATTTAAAAATCGTTGTTTATATACAGAGAAAGGATCTTACATTCGTGGTCATTTCGTCTGAAATTTATAAAAAGAGCCTCCTGCTATTTCATATATTCCAAATGAAGCGATTCTGTTCACAATTATAACGAATTTAAATTTTTGTTGCTGAAGAATTTGAATTGAAAATAAAGGGTTGTCAAGGACAGCGCCATGATGTTGCGGGCAAATAACCTTATCATAGTAACAGATAAGGTAAGTATTTTGTGATAATTGAAGGATAGTTTTCCTTATTGTTCCATAAAATGCTGTATTATGGGTACTCATTAGAACCGCCTCGGTGAGGCGGTTCTAATGAATACCCACAACACATGTTTTATGGAGAATTGACCAACAAATTTATTCTCGAATTATCACAAAATACTTATCTTATATGTTGCTATGCCGTATGCTTTATTAGATGTATGGTCAAATCATTTTATGACATAGAGAATCTTACATGAGTGTTCATGTATTATTGAATTTATTAAACGAGTTGAGGAAAAGGGATAAAATGCAATTCAATAATACATTAGCACGAATGCAAGATTCTATTTATCATATGACATTTAAAACTTATTTTAGTCACGATTGTTTACAAAAATGTCAATATTCCGCCATTAGTAAACGCGCCGTCGTTAAGGACGTCGTCATGTAACTTTACGGAATGTATCTAGCTAATTTGCATATTTAATCCACTAGTGGGTTATTGAAAATAATACATATAGATTATTCATTCTCCTAGTTGAAATATGGGATTTATAAACCGAGGGAGGTAAAACAATCCGATAAAGAAACGAGTGCGAAGCACGAGTTTCTTTAACGGATTGTTTTACCTCCCGAGGTTTATAAATCCCATATTTCAAATAGGAGAAATGTATAATCTGTATATTACATGCACTTCCATAGACTTTTAGGAGAGTTTGGATCTTGAATTTTGGATCTGAATGCCCGTTCAGTTGACTGTTTACAGCTCATGTAAACGGTTCAATCAGCGAAGTGTTACAGAATCCGGGTGGAAGAACAACTGGATGGGCGCCATTTTGAAAGCGCTTTCTACAGTTTTGAACAAAAATAGAAGAAACAAAGTGTTTCAGTGATAAAACAAGTAAAACGTTAGATTAAATAAAGCAAAACTTACATCCTAATCAATGGTCATATCCATGTTTTCTTTTGTTTCAGCGTTGCATCCGACTCAAACGTCACGCATTCTGAACGTCTGTTGATATTTCTTAGACGCAATTACAATGACGTCATGAATAACGTCGCCGTGATTGAAACTTTCCCGCGTTTGAATAGAACAATATCACTGCAAAGCGGTATCTCGTATCTTGTACATAAAGTAGTTCCAGCTGAAGGGATTTATTTCCCCGGCTAAGAGGAAATATTTCTTCTTAGCAAAAAGGAAAATACCAAGTTTATGTCTGGTAGAAATCATGGTGTTTCTCTGTAATGCATGTAATATATGGCGTTATTACACTCTCAGACGAGACGTCATATGATAAATGATATTATCCACTTAAAACAAAGACGTTATATCTTTAATCTATTTGCCACCTTACACGCGTGTTCTTATTATCAGTAGAAGCCTCCGTGGTGTAGTGGTTACGCTACTCGCCTTGTAAACCAGGGATCGCAGGATCGATCCCGGGCTTCTCCAGACTTTCTGATGAGTCTTTAAACCAAGGTCCCGTCACCGTATGACCTTAGCTGTTGGTGGGATGTAAAACTCAAACACTCACTCACTCTTAATATCAGTACATATGCATTTTTTATGTTTCTAGCCTTTCAATATTCATTATCAGAAAATACTATTCATGTGTTTGCTTTGTATTATATATAATCAGTCTTATGGGCTGGATCCCGTAAAGTTAACATAATAAAACCCACCAGTAATTTTTAACTGACAGTTCCAAGTCGGTGCTTTTGCTGTGCTTCATTTATGTTTTGCTTTTGTGCTTCTGATTCTTTTCTAATCATACATGTTGTTACGTTGATGATTTTGATTCTTCCGCCGTTTTGGTTCTTCATTTTTAATTACGTTTGTCCTTCCGGTTTAAAGTTTGTCATGTTGGTGATTCTGATTCTTTCTCCCATTATGTATATCGCTCCTTTTTAGTTAGGCTTGGATATTCTGAGTCACCACTTGTTTGGTAAAGAGCTGCTGACTCGGTTTACCTGTTGACCGTTTTGTTTTCTGTCTTCACTCCAAGTCTCGACTTATTGTGAGAAGAATTTGGAATCTGATCGTTTCTCTTTTAAATTATGCCCCCAACTTCGAAGAAGTTGGTGAGGCATATTGGTTCTGTCCTGTCCGTCAGTCTGTCAGTCCGTGCGTCCGTCTGTCCGTTACGCTTTATACATATGTGAAACAAAAGAATGGTTTGTGCTACGATCTTGAAATTTTATATATGGAATGAGCATGAAAATTAAGCGAACCCATATTTTTTTCTTTTCCGTCGGACTTGTCTTTGCAGAGGTATGCCCCTTTTCGGACTTAGGCATTGTGGCTATAGGGAAACCTTGTGAACAAAAAATCTGGAGAACCGCTTGAACTAGGCTCATGATATTTAGTATACAGTTTGGGTCTAAGGTGAAGATGGCATGATTTGACGAAATTTCGGAAATACTTAACGGAGTTACGCCCCTTTTCGGACTTACGCATTGTGGCTATGGGGAAAATTTGTGAACAAATATCTGAAGAACCGCTTGAGCTAGGCTTAGTATACGGATTGGATCTAAGGTGTAGATGATCTGATTAACTTTTGACGAAATTCCGAAAATATTTGACAGAGTTATGCCCATTTGTCTTTTTGGACTTATGCATCATCAGTGTGGCTATGGGGAAACCTTGTGAACAAAATATCTGGAGAAATGCTTGAGCTAGTTTCATGATATTTGGTATGCAGTTTGAGTCTAAGGTGTAGATGACCTGATTAAGTTCCCACGTAATTCTGAAAATATATAATTGAGTTACGCCCCTTTTCGGACTTATGCATTGGCTATAGGGAAACCTTGTGAACAAAACATCTGGAGAACTGCTTGAGCTAGGCTCATGATATTTGGTATATAGTTTGGAGCTAAGGTGTAGAAGACTTGATTAACTTTAGACGAAATTCCGAAAATATATAACATAGTTATACCCCTTTTCAGGCTTGTGCATTGTGGCTATAGGGAAACTTTGTGAACAAAATATCTTGAGAACCGCTTGAGCAAGGCTTCGGATATTTCGTATACAGTTTGAGTACTGTACATAAATTTTGAGCACATTTTATGAATATTGTACCAGCTGACAGTTCTTTCACGACAGAGGCATTTTTTTTTTAATTATGTTTTTTAATTATGTGTCTATTAGTGGCAAGCATATGGTTGGGGGCATCGTGTTTCACAAACACATTTTCTAGTTTTATTTTATATTTTACGCACTTTCATTATAATAGTCATAATCGGAATGTATATCCATTTATAACAATTCATGTATTTTACAGGCGTTGTCTTTATAACATTTATAATTACCTGTAGAACATACATTTGCCGGCCTCGGTAGCTTAGTCGGATGCGCGTCTGACTGGTGATCAGGAGGATGCGGGTTCGATACCTGCCGTGGTCGGCAATATTCTTTCGTGGAGATTGGTCATGAAATCTTTTCTACCTCTCTCCCTTCAACTGATTCAAGAAGGGCGGTTGTCAGTTTCTGACGAAAGAATGTGCACTGTACTCGTTAACCGCTTACGTATACGCCTGACCAGGAAAAACGTGGATGAGTAAACTGTCCGGCTCAAAAATGACCTAAATAGTGTTAACTGGGCCGTTAAGCCCCAAAACTAACAAACAAACAAAAGAACATTCATTTTCTTTGTTTTTTCCATAATAATAATATCGATTTGTTACATTTGATGCGTTTTCTTGATATCATACATAATAAGTACATATCCACTTCTTACATTTCCTACTCATGGATGTCCACTCTCTACAGACTGTGTGATAAAATACTGTGGCATGGAGAAAAATACGAGGTTGAGGATCTGGCAGGGGTGTTTAGCAACTTAGCGCAGAACTTCGGTGAAGCAGTGCAATACTACAAAGACAACACACATAAGGTATACAGACTCGCACATCCTCATGACATTGAAATAATGTGTTCTTTTTGTCGCCAATATTTCCAGAAAATTAGACTTAGCTTCTATCTGCATTTTGCACAGAAGCATTATCAAACTGTAAAAAAATAGCCATCGGAAGAGATGGCAAATCCCCCGACCAAAAGCCAATATGGCCTTCAGAAGATTGTTCACCAATAGAAAGTGCACCAGAATTAAACCAGCAATATATCACAAAAGTATTGCAGTTATGGCCATCACAAGATTATAGTGTCAGGGGAGATAACGAAACAAGAGGCCCATGGGCCACAATGCTCACCAGAGCTCAGGCAGGCACTGCCCACTGGCAGCCATGTATGGTTTTAATTTATTGATTATAAAGTCTCCCAAATGAACCCCCATTTCATGAGGACTTTGTATCTGAAATATTAGGCCTTTTATGAAGTGGAGGGGTGGGAGATGACCCAACAGAGCCCAATTTGATATCATTGAATGCATCTTATCATAAGGAACAAGAAAATATATGGTTTATGGGGGGGGGGGGGGGGCGGGGATCTTAACGGTTTCTGAGATATTGGGCCTTTTATGAAGTGGAGGGGATGGGGAATGGCCCGGGCACATCCCAAGAGACTCCCAGGTTGGTGTCTCTGAATGCGTTTTATCATAACAAGAGGACCCAGAGGGCCCTGGTTCGCTCACCTGATCCAATGTATAATAAGTGGGCCCCGGGCAGGGTCAATTTTGGCCCCAGGGCTATAATTTGAACAATCTTGGTAGAGGTCCACAAGATGAAGCTTCATATCGAATATGAAAGACCTGGGCTTTGTGGTTTCAGAGAAGATTTTAAAGGTTTACCCTGCATAAAGAAGTCTATGTAAAACAAGATTTTCCCTAAATAAGTCTATGTAAAACCAAAGGGCCCCGGAGCGGGGGCATTTTTGGCCCCAGGGCTATAATTTGAACAATCTTGGTAGAGGTCCACTAGCTGAAGCTTCATAACAAATATCAAAGACCTAAGCCTTGTGGTTTCAGAGAAGAAGATTTTTAAAGATTTTCCCTATATAAGTCTATGTAAAACCAAAGGGCCACATGGCAGGGGCATTTTTGGTCTCAGGGCTATAATTTGAACAATCTTGGTAAAGGTCCACTAGCTGAAGCTTCAAAGCAAATATCAAAGACCTAAGCATTGTGGTTTCAGAGAAGAAGATTTTTCAAGATTTTCCCTATATAAGACTATGTAAAACCAAAGGGCCCCGGAGCGGGGGCATTTTTGGCCCCAGGGCTATAATTTGAACAATCTTGGTAGAAGTCCACAAGATGAAGCTTCATATCAAATATCAAAGACCTGGGCCTTGCAGTTTCAGAAAAGAAGATTTTTAAAGATTTTCCCTATATAAGCCTATGTTAAACCAAAGGGCCCTGGGGCGGGGGCATTTTTGGCCCCAGCACTATAATTTGAACAATCTTGGTAGGGGTCCACAAGATGAAATTTCATACCAAATATCAAAGACCTGGGCCTTGCAGTTTCAGAGAAGAAGATTTTTAAAGATTTTCCCTATATAAGCCCATGTAAAACAAAAGGGCCCCCAGGCGGGGACATTTTTGGCCACAGCATTATAATTTGAACAATCTTGGTAGGGGTCTACTAGATGAAGCTTCATACCAAATATCAAAGACCTGGGCCTGGTGGTTTCAGAGAAGAAGATTTTTAAAGATTTTCCCTATATAAGCCCATGTAAAACCAAAGGGCCCCAGTTCGGGGGCATTTTAGTTCCAGCACTATAATTTGAACAATCTTGGTAGGGGTCCACTAGATGAAGCTTCATACCAAATATCAAAGACCTTGGCCTTGCGGTTTCAGAGAAGAAGATTTTTAAAGATTTTCCCTATATAAGCCCATGTAAAACCAAAGGGCCCCAGTTCGGGGGCATTTTTAGTTCCAGCACTACAATTTGAACAATCTTGGTAGGGGTCCACTAGATGAAGCTTCATACCAAATATCAAAGACCTTGGCCTTGCGGTTTCAGAGAAGAAGATTTTTAAAGATTTTCCCTATATAAGCCCATGTAAAACCAAAGGGCCCCGGTGCGGGGGCTTTTTTAGCCCCAGCACAATAATTTGAACAATCTTGGTAGGGGTCCACTAGATGAAGCTTCATACCAAATATCAAAGACCTTGGCCTTGCGGTTTCAGAGAAGAAGATTTTTAAAGATTTTCCCTATATAAGCCCATGTAAAACCAAAGGGCCCTGGTGCGGGGGCATTTTTGGCCCCAGCACAATAATTTGAACAATCTTGGTAGGGGTCCACTAGATGAAGCTTCATACCAAATATCAATGTCCTGGGCCTTGCGGTTTCAGAGAAGAAGATTTTTCAAGTTTTCGATGAAAAAAATCTATTTTTGGCTCCTGTGACCTATATGTGCAACGGACCGGAACCATTTGAACAACTTTGAAAGGGGACCACCTAAGGATCATTCCTGTGAAGTTTGGTCAAAATCTGATCAGTGGTTTAGGAGGAGATGTCGTTTGAAGAAAAAGTTTACGGATGCACGCACGACGGACGACGGACAAAAAGGGATCCCAAAAGCTCACCTTGTCACTACGTGACAGGTGAGCTAAAAAACAAGAATGTATATATGGTATAGGGGTGGGAATCTGATAGGTTTCTGAGATTTATCGCCTTTTATGAAGTGGCAGGGTGGGGCATGGCCCCAGCACACCCCTGAAGACCCCTAGATTGGACTCATTGAATGCGTCTTATCATAAAGAACAAGAATATATATGGATAAGGGGTGGGGATCTGAACGGTTTCTGAGAATTTTGGGCCTTTTATTGGGGTGGAGGGGGTAGGACATGGCTCGGGCACATCCCAGAGGATACCCAGGTTGGTGTAACTGAATGCGTCTTATCATAAGAAACAAGAATATATATGGTTTTTGGGTGGGGATCTGAAAGGTTGCCGAGATATATTGCCTTTTATGAAGTGGAGGGGTGGGGCAATGGCGCATCCCGGGGGACCCCTAGGTTAGTATCACTGAATGCGTCTTATCATAAGAAACAAGAATATAATATGGTTTAGAGTTGGGGATCTGAATGGTTTCTCAGATATATGGCCTTTTATGAAGTGGAGGGGGTGGGGCAGGGCCCTGACCCATCCCAGGGGGCCTCCAGGTTGGTGTCATTGAATGTGTCTTATCGTAAGGAACAATAATATATATGGTTTAGGGGTGGGGATCTGTAAGGTTTCCGAGATATTGGGCCTTTTATGAAGTGGAGGGGGTGGGGCAAGGCCCCAGCGCTTCCGGGGGGGGGGCCCATAGATTGGTGTCAATGAATGCATCTTATCATAAAAAACAAAAATATATATGGTTTAGGGGTGGGGATCTAAACGGTTTCTGAGATATATGGCCTTTTATGTTGTGGAGGGGGTGGGGCATGGCCCCGGTGCATCCCGGGGCCCCCAGGTAAGTGTAACTGAATGTGTCTTATCATAAGGAACAAGAATATATATGGTTTAGGGGTGGGGATCTGTAAGGTTTCCGAGATATTGGGCCTTTTATGAAGTGGAGGGGGTGGGGCAAGGCCCCAGCGCATCCAGGTGGCCCCCAGGTTGGTGTCAATGAATGTGTCTTATCATAAGGAACAATAATATATATGGTTTAGGGGTGGGGATCTGTAAGGTTTTGGAGTTATGGCCATCACAAGGTTATATTGTCAGGGGAGATAACTCAAAAACCATGGCACCCAGAGTTGTGGTTCTTGTGCATGACACACTGTCTCGGCCTTGTGAACAACTGTGTCAGGTATCATCAATATATCTTAAAGGGTATTGGAGTTATGGTCATCACAAGGTAGTCACTCAATTTTATTGGAAGGGGAGATAACTCAAAAACCATGACAACCAGAGTTGTGGTTCTTGTGCATGACACGTCTCTTCAGCCTTGTGAACAACTGTGCCAGGTACCATCACCATAACTCAAAGGGTATTGGAGTTATGGCCATCACAAAGTAGTCATTCTATTTTATTAAAAGGGGAGATAACTCAAAAAGTATGCCATCCAGAGTTCTGGTTCTTGCGCATGACACGCCGTCTCAGCCTTGTGAACAATTGTGCCAAGAACCATCAATGAATCTCAAAGGGTATAGGAGTTATGGCCATCACAAGGTTGCGTCTACGGACGGACGGACGGACGGACAGACGGATGGACGCCAGGCTGATCGCTATATCCTCCGAACCTTTTCGGTCGGGGGATAATGAGGTAAATGGGTCCTCCGAGAGTTCTAGTTGTCCATGTGGGAGCAGATTCTAAAGTATTGGAAAGCATTCAGAAACAAGAAAACATTTTCTTGCTTTTATCTATCTCAGGAGTTATAAAACATTTCATGCATGCTCAATTCATATGAGCATGAACTTTTAATTGCTCATGGCAAAAAACAAAACAAAACAATAAAACAACAAAGCAACAACAAATGAGACTTTTTACAGGATCAGATCAGGTTGGATCTCTATTGTCCTACTCAGAAGTATTAATCTGACAACAATTGTTGGCATTTTAATGTTATTGTGCAGAACGAACTTCATTCACAAGTAAGGTGTGCATGAAAAGCATTTTATAACTTCGTGAGCTATTCAGTTTTTCCTTCAAAAGTCGCTTCTGAAATCTTTTTACCAAATCCAGCCTCACTGTACGGTTCAGGCCTGATTGTTTACAATCTCGCCTTGTAAACCAATTACTTTGATTATGCAGTCTGATTCCTACTTACTAAGTAAAGTGATGACTGGGCTCACTGTCGCATCAACCCTAACGTCGGCGTCATCTTCCAAAAATATACAAGGTTTGCGGTACGGTACGCTCGTTAAGTTTTTAAGATTTCTTATTTTTCTAAATGGATTAAGCTCATACTTGGCATGTTGATAGATATTAGTCTATCGTTTTGTTTAGCAGTAGCCTGAGCCCCTGAACATGACTGTAGGACTATAGACACGGACTTTGGTGTGTTTGCCACGAACCCTAATGATTGTTTCATAACAGTGGTTTAACTTGATTTAGTTGATCTCTGTAATGTAGATCTATTGATTTACGAAATATCTATGTGAGCCGAAATGATAGGTGTTTTGCTCAACATTGGATCCCTGGGTGAAGATGTAGCCCGGCAATATCGATTAAAACACCCCGGTGGTTATTGTTGCCGGCCGTTCTGTGGCGTGACTATTGCTTAATTCTTTGTTGCCTGTTACTACGCGGATGTTTACATGGTTGCATCGTTGTTGTCTCTATTGCCGTTATACAATTATATTCACATAGTCGGGGCGAATAGAGTGTGTTACCTTGCTTTCCGTCGCGTATGTTTTTAAACAATGTTTTCTTTGCATTTCGGTAGCCTGTGCTCTTTGACTGTGACACTGCCTGGTCATCTTGGTTTTTTGTTCCACTGGCCGAAGGCCAGCGGGGCTATTGTCATGGCCCTGTGTCCGTCGTGCGTCCGCGCATCCAGTCGTCCGTGCGTTAACTTTTTTCGTTAAACATCTTACTTAGTCCTCTTCTAAATTCCTTCAAAGGATTTTGTTACACCCAGAACTCTGGTTGCCATGGCAACAAAACCACAAAAAAAAATAAAAATCTTTAAAAATCTTCTCCAAAACCACCTGTTGGATTTCATTTTTACTTTGCATGAATGTTCCTTGGGTGGACATCTTTAAGATTCCTTGAAAAAATTTTGATCCGACAAAAAACATGGCCGCCATGGGCGGGGCTTATTTTCACTTTTTAACATATAGTGTAGTGCTAAAACATCTTCTCCTTCTAAACTAATGGGCCAATTGTAACCAAACTTCACAAGAATGTTCCTTACTTAGTCCTCTTCTAAATTCCTTCAAAGAATTTTGTTAGACCCAGAACTCTGGTTGCCATGGCAACAAAACCACACAAAAATGTTACACCCAGAGAAATTTTGATCCGACAAAAAACATGGCCGCCATGGGCGGGGCTTATTTTCACTATTTAACATATAGTGTAGTGCTGAAACATCTTCTCCTTCTAAACTAATGGGCCAATTGTAACCAAACTTCACAAGAATGTTCCTTACTTAGTCCTCTTCTAAATTCCTTCAAAGAATTTTGTTACACCTAGAACTCTGGTTGCCATGGCTCTTCTAAATTCCTTCAAAGAATTTTGTTACACCTAGAACTCTGGTTGCCATGGCAACAAAACCACACAAAAAATAAAAATCTTTAAAAATCTTCTCCTCCAAAACCACCTGTTGGATTTCATTTTAATTTTGCATGAATGTTCCTTGGGTGGACCTCTTTCAGATTCCTTGAAGAAATTTTGATCCGACAAAAAACATGGCCGCCAAGGGCGAGGCTTATTTTCACTATTTAACATATAGTGTAATGCTAAAAAATCTTCTTCTGCAAATGTACTTGTGGAATTTCATTGTAATTTGGCATGAATGTTCGTTGGGTGGACCTTTGTCAGATTCCTTGAAAAACATTTGATCTGACGAAAAACATGGCCGCCATGGGCGAGGCTTATTTTCACTATATAACATATAGTGTAATGCTGAAAATATCTTCTTCTGCAAAAGTTCTTGTTTTAGTTCATAGTTATTTGGCATGCATGTTACTTGGGTGGACCTCTGTCAGATTCCTTGAAGAAATTTTGATCCGACAAAAAACATGGCTGCCGTTGGTGGGGCTTATTTTCACTATATAACATATAGTGTAATGTTAAAAAAGTCTTCTCTTCTTCAAAATTTCTTGTTTGTTTATTTATTTAAATGTACCTTTCTGTATCTGAATTAATCTCCTCCGATTTTGCTGACTATCACATATTTATAGAGGTCCACCTACAAATTATCATTTTACGTATTCAAAGCATCAGAAATTTCACTTACCCATCACACTCGTGATAGAACTGATGTTTTCAACACAATCTTAGCAAACTCTATTTATACGACTTTATGTTTCAAAATTGATTTAAAATACTGAGGGAGATTGATTGATTAGACCTAATTATACTACAGTGTCAACAGTTCTCCAGATCCCTGAGGATTAAAATGGCTTAGTCGAAAGGGAGACATACCGAATCCGACGGAGGAAAGGACAAAATAAATAAATAAATAAATAAATAAATAATTAAAAACATAAATAAATAAACACAAACGAGCCTGTTCATTTTTTAGCTCCATTGGCCGAAGACCCGCGGGTCTTATGTTATGGCCCTATGTCCGTCTTGCATCCGTGCGGTCGTGCGTCCGTGCGTTAACTTTTTTCTTTAAACATCTCCTCCTTAACTACTTGGTCGATTGTAACCAAACTTCAATATTGGACTTAAATCTCTTCTGCAACAAGGTCTATCGGAACCCGAATTTTATGGTGACTTAGTATATAAATTCAGAAAAATATATATCCGCAATGACTTCAGCACCCAATTTCGTAAAATCATTCTTCGATATAAAAAGATTGGGTACAACATGGATATTATACGACAGACTGCATGCATGGTGGTTAACCCAATCACGGTGGGCAACTTTGATTCCCTCTTTAATTGCCCTCCGGTGGGTCAGGCCTCGGATTCTATGACGGCTCCAACGTAAAGGCTTATTGAGAATTAGAGAGATCTAATTCAAGTTAATGTTGGTTGCTGCCTGATGCTCTGTCTCTGGTCGGGCCTATCGGAGTCTAACTGTTGGTTTTCTTTTGCTCCAGCATTTCAGTGGTTTCTTGCTGTCGAGTCCTCACCGTTGTCTCACCTCTGTGGTTCTTTGATTTTTGTGTTCACGGAGATGTTGCACTGATGAGTTAGGAGGCCTTCATGCGGACTGAACAAATTATTTGTCTAAATCGCGACGGAAGTAAGGGCGAGGATTGTGGCCACGTAAAATCGATTTAAGCCCCCCAGTGGAAATCTTCCACTGACCGTTCCAAGGCGGCTCTTCTGTGGCGATTTAATTATGTTGTTGTTTGTTACTTACTGTGTGTATCACTTTTGTCTTTTTATTTTGGATGGCCATATGGCCATTTTGTGGGAAAGTAACTGTCCTTATGGCCTTCCTTTGTTTAGGTTTCCATTATGGTCTGGTCGCTTAATGTTTGTATTTCTTTCCCTTTGGTGTCTTTTATGGGTGGAGTAAGTTAATTGTATCAATTCCTGACCTTTGTTTTACTTCTACTTCACAGGAATGATTATCACTTAGTCCTCTTCTAAATTCCTTCACAGAATTTTGTTACATGCAGAATTCTGGTTACGATGGCATCGAAACCCCAAAAAATATTTAAAAATCTTCTCCTACAAAACAGCTCAATGGATTTTATTCTTATTTTGCATGAATGTTCCTTGGGTGGACCCCTGTCAGATTCCTTGAAGACAAAACACATAGCCGCCATGGCCATGCCCCACATGGCCGCCATGGCCGCCATGACAATGCCCCTTGGCCCATTAGTTTTCAAAGACTTATAAGGGGAAACGTTTTAAAAACCTTCTCCTCCAAAACCGCTCGGCTCAATGGATTTCATTCTTACTTTGCATAAATGTTCCTTGGGTGGACCTCTGTCAGATTCCTTGAAGCAATTTTGATCAGACAAAAAACATGGCCGCCATGGACACGCACTTGGCTAATTAGCTTCTATAGACTTATAAAGGGATCTTGTTTTTTTTTTAATCTTCTCCTCCAAAAACCGCTATATGGATTTCGTTCTTAATTTTCATGAATGTTTCTTGTGTGGACCATTGTTAGATTCATTTAAGAAATTTTGATCAGACAAAAAACATGGCCGCCATGGCCACCACCTTTGGCTCATTAGCTTCCATAGACCAATAAAGGGAAAACTTTACAATAATCTTCTTCTCTGAAACCATACGGCCTAAAGCTAAGACATTTAGTATGTAGCAAAGTTATATGGTCACCTACTAAGTCCTGCGAACAATGCCTCTGGAGTCCAAATTGGCAACGCCCCAGTGCTTAGTAGCTCCCATAGACTAAGAATGAAAAAATCTTGAAACTTTTCTCCTCTGAAACCATAAGGCCAAGAGCTTAGCATGTAGCAACTTGAAGAATTCAACTGCATAAGTCCTGCCAACCATGCCACTGGGGTCCAAATTGGCCACACCCTGAGGCCCATAAGCTCCCATAGGCTTATACTGGGAAAAACTGACAAAAATCTTCTTCTCTGAAACCATCAGTGCCCAGAGCTTAGATATTTAGTAAGCAGCAGTCAAGTGTTCACTCACATAAATCCTGCCAACAATGCCCCTGAGGTAAAAAATTGGCCACGCCCAGAGGCTTATTAGTTCCCATAGACTTTTAATAGGAAAAACTTTAAAAAGCCTTCTTCTCTGAAACCATAAGGCCCAGAGCTTTAGATATTTAGAACGGAGCAATGCCAAATGGTCACTTACATAAATCCTGCCAACCATGGCTCTGGGGTCCAAATATATAGAATGGACATTCCTTGGGTGGATCACTTGTTTTTTTTACCCATTGCATGCGGGAAAACCCTAAACGGGTACCTTGGCAAACAGTGCTGGCCAAGATCAGACCCCAAAGAACACCGTGTCTGATCAGGGCCTGCACTATTTGCTAACAGAATTTTCCATCAAAAATAGAAAAATAGGCCTGACACCCCTTATATGACAAATGGACTGGTCCAACATATAGCAATTGAAGAGTCCACTAGTATACAATTGGTTAATGTAATAAACATGAAAATTGTCTGAAGTTAGCCGATGGAGCGACAGGCCCTCTTGGGCCTCTTGTTATTTAACGTTTTATGGCATAATCACAAGGCACGAATAGACGAGCAGTCCTGACCAGGCGTAATCCTTTTAACAGATACATATGTGTATCAGGATCACCTACCTGTGGAACATAGGTATATATGCATAGGCATGTATACTAGGTAATGAATTTATCCAGTGTTTTCATGCTATACTCTATTTGCATGCGAAGAGTGTATTGTTGTATTGCGGTTTTATCGACATACCAATTATCGACGGTCATTCTGCTTCGTTTCCGAGAGAAAGGGAGAAAAAGATGTATATCAAAGACAGGGATAAATGAGAAGAGAAGCTCGAGTTACTAAGTAAACGTACTAAATTAATGAGTAAAGATACGTCAGGAACTTATCGAATCAAAACTCAAAGCCTATCCCAACATCAAAGGAAAGATCAACAAGCACATCTTAACCCAAACATCAAAGGGAAAGAAGGACAAACACATCTTAACAAACAACAAAATCGCAGGCGACAAGCCAAGGTGACAGCTCTTTTCCAAACAGGGGACATTTCAGTTACCTTTATTGAACTATATAATTTTGACACACAAAAACATTTAACAAGAAAAGTATAAGGCGGTATCTTGAATGATAATGGATTTAAAAGAAATAAGAACACTTGAGGTATTTTTGAAAAGACATGACTTGTACAAACTTTCACAATGGAAGCTACTTGCTTTTTAAACGGGACTGCCATCTGGTGAATGGGGCGTTTGGGAATTACAGAGGTCAAAAGGCATAAAGTGCACTTTGAATACCATATATTAAATGATAATCTATCAACCACTATTAAGTCTTTTATACAATTTTGTTTTTATTTTTACGGCCCTTTTAAGATTATTCCACTCATATCGATCTGATCGTCAAAGGTGGGCGAAAACCGGACTACCCGGAGAAAAACCAACTGACTTTCGGTTGCAGAACTTGGCGTCTCACATTTTACATTTGATCCGAGCCATGCTTGAACTCACAGCGGTGAGAGAACTAATGATTAAGAGTCAGCGCTCTTATCAACTAAGCCATGGAGGCTCGTTTCTAATATTTCTAATTGTCCGGTCAAAAAAGATTTTAGATGGTGTAAAAAGCACACAAATACATATAATGACCTTGCCAAAGTGGTCTGGAGATTGCCATACCAATGAGTTGCCTTCACTTCTATTTCTTACCACAGCTAAGCCAAATGTCACGATAGCATACTGCTGTCCAACTTCCAGACTTGCAGTTAGAGACGAATCAAATATATGCTGCACTGTAGATTTTTTGTTGATAGAGATGTTGAGTGGCGTCATGTACTGAAAAAGTGATTAAACACTGACAGATTCAGGAGCTGTTTTGGAAGGCCAACCGGACCACGAAGGTACATTCTGCAACTCAAACGAACTACCAATCTCCCTGCAAAGAAATCGTATGAAATTCTGCAATTCGATACTACTGAAATTGTATTCTGACTTACTACTAACTACTGCCATCGTTGGTTCAGATTTTGCTTTGGTATAGCAAGAACTGACTGGCTTTCCGATTCAATGGTGCAAACATAATGATCAAGAACTTCTTGAACAGCAATCCCATGGGTGGAATATGGCATTCCGGAGCCTGATGGCGTTTCCATATTTAAATCAAAATGGTCTCAGTATGTATGCAAGGCTACGTTGTTGGTGGCAATAATGAATCAGAAGCTGTCACAGAACTGCAAATGGCCTGTTTCGAGATAAATTGTCCTTGTGCATGAATTCACATGTCCATAACGGTTGAAGATAGTGATCATTTCGGCATTGCCGGTTATATGCCTTACTGTCATGAGAAATAAAATATGCTTCGGCATGACCCATTGACCGTTTGTTACTGCGTAACATAAGTCCTGGGCGAATGACGAAGACAGTCTGTACAGTCTGCTGGGAAAAGTCCTTGCCTGATTTACCGGAGACCACATGCTTAGAAAATCTTTTGAAATGTCGGCAGGTTAACATGTTCCAGATAGAAGCCAAGCTGATGTAGGTGACCATGGCATTGCTTGATCTCGTTGTTTTGCTTCCATAATATATCTTCTGAGAATCATGGCAGACTCCTGAATGCGTCTCTCATCTGATGGAAATAGTTAAAAGCTGCCTGACTCTCTACATCAGCAGCATACACCAGCCAACTTTTGAACTTGGCTGCCAAAAGCGTATTCATCCTGCAAAGTGGTTGAGGTGTGTTTTCATCATTAAAGTTTTGAAGCGAAAGCATCATCCCTACAAAATAAGTATGGTGTGTACTTATTGTCAAATGGCATCGTGTGTCTGGATCAGGAACGTTGATTGAACCATCTCCGAGGCATTGCATAAGCTGCGATTTATTGAAGATCTGTCCATCAGGCATAACACCGTCTCCACGAACTTCCACCCACAGGAAACGATAGTTGCATATACCAGACCCATACGCACAATGGAAAAGAATCCTTTTTAAGTGTAGCGGAGAGAGCCTGACCCGAGAGGCTTCTTATTAGCAACATCGTTTCCATCAACCACGCAACAGGCATGCGGAACGTTCCTTTTGTTCTCATACACATTATCTATATCACGCAACTCATCTTATGTTGCTTGGCAAGGGATGGCCTCATCCTTGTACTCCCCAACTATGCCTTTGAACTCCTCGGGAACAAAAACACTGATGGTGTTGTGTATCACTCGAAAGTCTTACATTATAAGCAAGTGGTGAGTGCATTCCCTGTGGCCAAGTGTCCAAAGGTACATACAAGCTTCATGTCGGGATCAAGCGATTGTCGGTACCAAGTTTTTTGCTTGGTTATTTTTGTCCAAGGCTGTTCAGTAGCTCATCGAACATCGAAGTTTCCACCCTTAAGAAATGTCTGAAGGAATCGGCGTCTGCGATTCGCAATTCCTCCATAAGGCGATTGTAATGACCATACTGCAGTCTTCGGTCGGCATCTAACCACGGTGACCGTCTCACCCGCAATTATCTTGGTCTCCTCCCTCTCACAACTCCTTGATCAACTCTCCCTGCATGTCTCCTCTTGGTCGTTTGTTTTCATTCTGCCTAGTGGTCCGTGATAACCCAACAACTGAAACATGTTGTTGAGAATAGTGGTGCATGACTTTGAGATGAATGAGGATTCCTAATGTTTTCCTTTTATTAGATGACACCACATGACCTTATGTAAAACGTATTAGGTAATGTTACTTGCCGTCGTTCGAAACGCCTTAAAAAAGCCACAATCATCGTTATTACGTCTAAGGTAAACTTGCAACGCCACAATCAGTTTAAGTTTAACTGCGCAGTTCTGACATCAAACCTGCTTTTAAGTTGCATGAACATTAATTGCGTCGCAGCCTCGCGTACAAGTATTTCGTGTAATGTATCCAAGAGTATATGCTACCTAAGCTGGCGTTGCTGTGGGGTATCTTTCGTATCATCTCTTAATTTGATACCCCGTGCATACGCCAATGTGTGACAGGGGTACAACGGTTGATGGCGCATCCAAAATGCCTTACGTAACATATTGATTCTGAAATTACATGAATATATCAACTATAAATGGTATATTTATAAGTAAATAACTGTAAGTACTTAAAAAAAAAAAAGATCACCAAAGAAAATTGAACCGCACTGACCATAAAGCAAACGAAACCACAACGAAAGTATCACCGGGGGCTATAAATTAACCAGTTTCACGGGTGACTCAAACTTCAGCCTCATCTTCCGCCGCGGTTTACACAATTTAGTTAGCTGTTTCGGCTCGCATGAAGGTCTCCTAGCTCATCAATGTGTCATCACGGATAACATTTAAAATCAACGAAAAAGCTCTGAAGAAGAAAGAATGAGGACTGGGCATTAATAAGGCATTGAGACACCTGGAGATCCCTTGGGCGAGGACACTGGTGATAAAAAAGACACAGACCATCAATTAAGTGAACCCCGCTGGGCAAAGAATTAGACAAGTGTCCAGCCCCAACCAACCACATATTTAGCTTTATGCTGGGGCTATCGTAGAGTCTGAACCTCGTCCCACCGGCGTGCAGTTAAAGAGAACAGCAACGATATTATACACCAAGCACGCAGACTGTCGCATCACACCTTTATTATAGACTATGCGTTTGTATCGCATGATAATTTTCTTGCATTGATCAGAAAATTCTTTTTTTCCCCTGCATGTTTTCGACATTTATATACTGTCACCTTAAATTCGAGGTTCAGACACGCCTTGCTGCAAAAAAAAAACTTTTTCCGGTATTCGAAGTGCCTGCGAAAAATAAAATAAAAGAAGCTTTCCGCATTTTACGGTACCGACACTCTTATTGTAAAAGCTTAATACTGCTAAGCTCAAGACCAATGTTGATACACCTTTTGTAAGACAGGCTTCTGAAAGATTTAAACAAAGACTTGATTGATTATCGATTTGTGGAAAAGATTTCGGCATTTTCTACTGCCAATAACAATATTGTTATTCTTCTTTTGGTCCAGGTCACATTATTAAGGTCATGTCGAGGCGGTAAGATACGCTTTTCCCGGACAGGCTTAATATTTAAAAGCAGTACATTACAGTGTGCATTCTTAACTGTCTTCCTTGAATCAGTAGAAGGAAGAGAATGGCCACTGAAATATTTCATAATCAATCATCAAGAGTCAATGGGGTCGAATCCGGCGGGGATCGGACCCGCGATCGCCTTATCAATAGTCAAACACGACTGAGCCACTTGAACCCGTTTTGTACCAAATGGAATCTTCCTCCTTATATATACCAGGAATCCATTTCAAAAGTAAGGGGTGTCAGTTTGTGTTGTCTTCCAAATTTATTTTGAAATTGGCTTAACTTTTCGCAAACAGTGTAGGTCCTGATCAGACGCCGCGTTCTGCGGCGTCTGATCTGGGCCTACACTGTTTGCCAATTACCCGTTTTGGGGTTTCTGGTAAAAACGGGTTAATCAATATTTTTCTCAACAGAAACATGTAGCAATCGAGACGTTGTGTGACATCATGACAGATGTGAGCCGAGGCCTACCGATACAACGTTATGCCGACGTTAACACGCTGATGTTAAAGATGCAGTCTAAATCATGTCTAGACTTTAGATACCTGAAATTAGTAAAAGAAATGAATCAGACTGGCTGGAACACAACCGTAGCTAAAGAAGGGGGTAAGTAGATTACGTATCATACAAGATTTGTTGTTTCATATGAAATTTAAAAAACGAGCCTCTGGTGGTTATAAGATTCTATTTATCGCATAAAGATTTAAATGAAGAAGGTCAAAAGAGTTCTAGTAGAAACATAGGATTGTCTCGGACGTCGTCATAGGATTGTCTTTGACGTCGTCATGACGTTTAGTAGACACATAGGATTGGTGCCTGATGCTCTGTCTCTGGTCGGGCCCATCGGAGTCTAACTGTTGGTTTTCTTTTGCTCCAGCATTTCAGTGGTTACTTACTGTAGAGTCCTCACCCTTGTAATTGTTTGATTTTTGTGTTCACGGAGATGTTGCACTGAAGAGTTAGGAGGCCTTCACGCGGACTGAACAAAATATTCGAAAGTAAGGGCGACGATTGTAGCTACGTAAAATGGATTTAAGCACCCTCCCAACCCCTTCGTTTCACTGATCGTTCCAAGGCGGTTCTTCTGTCGCGGTTTAATTTTGTTATGGGTTGTCTTTGAGTATGTGTTTCGCTTATATTATTTTGTTTTGGCTGGCCAGTTGGCCGTTTTGTGGGAAAGTGACTGTCCTTTTGGCTTTCCGCTATTGATGTTTCCATTAGAGTCTAGTTATTTCATATTTGTGTTTCTTTCTCTTTTGTGTCACTGCTGGGAGCTATGGGTCAGTTGTATCGATTCCTGATCATTGCCTTCACTTCTATTTTGGACGTCGTCATGGCGTTTAGTAGATATATAGGATTGTCTTGGACGTCGTCATAGGATTATCTATGACGTCGTCATGACGTTTAGCGCCAGTACATATATGCTTTTACATGTGGTCTTATCATTTTATGACATGATGCTATCCACTAAATAACAGCAACTTTATGTGTTTATATGATCAAATGCTTAAATGTAGCTAAGATAGTCTTAAGTATCTATCATATCACTGACATCCGAAGCAATATCATATGGTCATTACATGCATCACGGCAAGAGAAATTATGGTTTCCGACTGCATCATAGTGTAGTTTATATTTTCTTGTCGTTTGGGATCGTTGATTCCATTGTGGAAATTTGAAAATATTTGAGGGTTGAGGATCACTGATGAGGGCTAATTGCCCTAAACTAGCTAGTCTGGTCCAGAAAAAAAACTCGGTACACTCCATATTTTTCAGTTCTGTGGTGTATTCCCCGCTGCCAGTGTAAAACCCTTTCATAGAGCATATTTGCATGAAGACGTCGGTTTCCGACAGTATATCTCTAGATACTGTCGGAAATTTTTGACGCTATGCAGTCAAACGTCGCATTACATAAGCAAATTCATTAGAATTGAAATTGTACGTGAATCATCTGCTGATGAAGATGCGTATTTATCAGAGAGAAGTTTTTTTTTTGTAAAACGTCTGCTAGAATCTCTGAAAATGTTTCAGAGGAATCAGACTACAGCTGGTGTCTGGGAATGTGTGGCGGCCGTAAAAAGTCTCCCTGCCCTACGTCATAGGTAGTTTATATTTTCTTGTCGTTTGGGATCATTGATTCCGTTGTTGAGTTTTGAAAATATTTGAGGTCACTGATGAGGCCAAGTTGGCCGAAACTAGCTAGTCTGGCACAGAAAACATGTACACTTAATATTTTCTAGTTCTGTCGTGTATTCCTTGCTTTCAAAGGATAACCCTTTCTAGAACATATTGAAAGTCTATTTGAATCTACTAGCTTTCAGACAATTTACTTGAAATTCCAAATCTGATTTCACATGAAATTTAAAGCCATTTTGTGAAACAAAACACAATGTCTTCTGTTTAAAGCATTCTTAGAAAGCTAAATGTTTGTTTTAGATCGCCAGTGGTTGTACCAGTCTTGTACAGAACTCGGATGGTTCCAGTCCTCGGATTCCTATAAACAACCATTTGGAAACTGGTTCAGTTTTCCATGGAAGTAAGCTGTTTTGATAGTACAAGGGCAGGCATATAACAGGTTAACCAAGTGTGTCAAAACATTCTTATTTAGCAGTTACCCCCTATAATATTTGCATCGTAACACATTGACCTTTAAAGATATGCTATCTCAGGACAAGAGAGCTTTATTAGGTCAACGTCACACTGCAATTTTATGAATGAACCGGACTACTGGAAAAAGTGGCAAAAATGTTAAAAATTATAGATTGCAAATTTAAGAGCTGATGGATTTACCTTGTTTGCGAAGAATGTATCAGTGTTCCATTCCATGGAAGGAATTTAACTCAAGGCCGGCCCTAAACCAAAACATTTCAAACTCTCGAGTTGAACAATGCTTACTACTTACTTTCTAATTCTGGATGTCAATAAATCAAAATATGGATATCCATATTTCCGCTGATTTATGGATATCAATGGTTCGAATGATGGAAAATCATAAATCGAATAATGAATATCCATTAATTGGGCAGAATTACCTCTGTGGTTCTTTGATTTTTGTGTTCACGGAGATGTTGCACTGATGAGTTAGGAGGCCTTCATGCGGACTGAACAAATTATTTGTCTAAATCGCGACGGAAGTAAGGGCGAGGATTGTGGCCACGTAAAATCGATTTAAGCCCCCCAGTGGAAATCTTCCACTGACCGTTCCAAGGCGACTCTTCTGTGGCTATTTATTTATGTTGTTGTTTGTTACTTACTGTGTGTATCACTTGAGTCTTTTAATTTTGGATGGCCATATGGCCATTTTGTGGGAAAGTTACTGTCCTTATGGCCTTCCTTTGTTTAGGTTTCCATTATGGTCTGGTCGCTTAATGTTTGTATTTCTTTCCCTTTGGTGTCTTTTATGGGTGGAGTAAGTTAATTGTATCAATTCCTGATCTTTGTTTTACTTTTACTTTTAATGATGCGTATAATTCGATTTATGTAAATCAATAATTTAACGCAAAAGCCTTTGGTTTAAGTCATTATTTATTGTTTTTATTTGCAAAGATGAATTATTGATATCCACAAAATTTAAATTAGTGATATCCATAAATGGACCGAATTAATAATATCCATAAAACAAAATAATGTCATAATTCGAATATGGATATCAATAAAACGATCTTAATTTATCATATCCATAAATCGATTGAAGGACATTCATTATTCGATATATAAATATCCATCACTCGAATAAATGATAGCCATAAATCAATCGAACACTGGATATTCATAATTTGAATTATAGAAATCCATAAATCGAACAATGGATATCCATAATTCGATTTATTTATATCCAGAATTCGAATTATGGAAATCATTAATTCGAATTATGAATATCGATAAATATTTATTGATATCCATTAATAATTATGGATATGCATAATTCGAATTATGGATACCTATGAATAGGGAAAAATAGTAAAACGGCGCCCATAGGTGTACGTATTGTTAGCTCTTCTGTTTATCGAAGAAAAACTTTCGAGCTATTGTCGTCACTCCGGCCTCTGCGTTGTTGTCGTCGTCGTCGTCGTCGTTGGCGTTCCGAAAAAAACAACAACATAACCTTGGCGATAACTTCAAAAGAATTTGACCTAGCCTCATGAAACTTCATACATATACTCATCATCACAAGAGCTACATTCTGACCAATACCATAATCGTATTATAGACTATTTATAACAGAGCTTTCAAAATTCACACGGATGCACCTTAGGACAAGACCTTCCAATTTATCAAATTTTTGACCTGTGACCTTGACCTTTTGAACTTTGACCTATTTTTCGAAAATGTAACCAAACATTAACCTTGACCATATTTGCAAACCGGGTTTCTGGGCTAGTCTGGCCAAGAAAACATGTACACTCCATATTTTTCATTTCTGTGGTGTATTCCTTGCTTCCAAAGGATAACCCTTTATAGAACATATTTAACTTCACTACAGCTGGTGTGTGGGAATGTGTGGCGGCCGTAAAACGTCTCCCTGCCCTACATCATAGTGTAGATTATATTTTCTTGTCCTTTGGGATCATTGATTCCATTGTGGAATTTTGAAAATATCTGAGGGTCACTGACGAGGCCTAATTGGCCGAAACTAGCTAGTCTGGCCCAGAAAACATGTACACTCCATATTTTTCATTTATGTGATGTATTCCTTGCTTCCAAAGGATAACCCTTTATAGAACATATTCTCCAGATTTCGGATGAGTCTTGAAACCGAGGTCCCGTCTCCGTATGACCTCAGCTGTTGGTGCGACGTAAAACTCAAACACTCACTCACTCACTTACACACTCACTCACTCACTCACTCACTCATATTTGCAAAAGTATTCGGCCTACCTTAATGAATCTTCACACTCATACTGACAATCACAAGAGCTACAATTTATCCTAGTTCCATAACTTTATCATGCATTTTGACTGAATTATCTCCCCGTTTCTATCCGTTTTTTTTAATTTTTGTCACTCATTTTAATAACACTAACAATACAACATTCAAACTTCTTATGGATGTTCCATGGGATAAGACGTTTTCATTGAAACCACGCTTCTTGACCGATGACCATGAACATTCAAGTTTGACCTGTTTTTTCTAAAACGTCACCCAATTCTTCAACCTTGGCCAAATTTCCAAAAGTATTTTTCCTAGCCCCATAAAATTTGACACAGATCTGTAAGATCACAAGACCTACATTCTGACCACGTTTTATGACTCAATCATGCAATTTCACTGATTTATCTCCCTTTGTGACATAGGAAAAAAACGTCATTTTCTAGAAAATGTTTCGTTCTCTCATTTTAGTACCACACACTATACAGATTTCACAATTCCCGTGTTTCTCTCTTGGGGCACGATCTTTCCAGTGATATCAAGCATTTTGACTTGTGGCTTTGATCTTTGAACTGTGACATGTTTTTCGGAATTTTGACAAAAAAAAAAACCACTTTGACCTTGGTCATATGTCCAAAAGTATTTGGCCCAGTCTCATGAAACTTGACACACATCTGTATCACCAAAAGTGCTACATTCTGGCCAAGTTTCATGACTCTATCTTGCATAATAGCTATAGTAGATAAACATGTTTGTCTTTCAGCCACCAAGTTTGCTGTGTGTGTTTACGAAGGCCAAGACAAGCTTCCTACGCTATACTGGTTACCAAAACTTCATAAAAAACCTTACAAAGCACGGTTTATTGCAAATTCTAGCTCTTGCACTACCACTGAACTTTCTAAATTATTAACTTCCTGTCTTACTGCTATTAAAACGCATGTAATTATATATTGTGATAAAGTCTTTGAAAGATCAGGAAGAAATCTGTTTTGGTCTATAAAAAATTCGAATGAGGTTTTAAATAAATTGAAATCTAGACATTTTCGTGCTTCTAGTCTGTCTACCTACGATTTTTCCACTCTTTACACTACACTTCCTCATAATCTTATAAAAGAAAAGCTTAATGATTTAATTGAATGGGCTTTTCACAGAGAAGATTCTATCTATCTTGCATGTAATGTCAGAAATGCATTTTTCACTTCTAAAGAGCATAAGAATTATACACTTTGGTCATGTCAGAAATTGTGTGATGCCCTCACCTTTCTACTTGACAATATTTATATTAGATTCGGTACTAAGTTATTTAGACAAATTGTGGGTATTCCGATGGGTACTAATTGCGCACTTCTTTTGGCTGATCTGTTCTTGTATTGTTATGAAAGAGACTTCATTTTGTCGCTTTCCATTGATAACCAATCTGAAATTATTGAAGCTTTTAGCTCTACTTCTAGATATTTAGATGATTTATTAAATATTGATAATACCTATTTTGATGGTTTGATCAGTCAGATTTACCCCCTAGAACTTCAGTTAAATAAAGCAAATTCTTCTGATACCGAGGCCCCGTTTTTGGATTTACATCTATCTATTGTAGATGGATTTGTTTCGTGCAAAATTTATGATAAACGCGAGGACTTTGATTTTGAGATTGTAAATTTTCCTTTTCTGGATGGTGATGTTCCTCGTGCGCCATCCTATGGCGTTTATATTTCGCAATTTCATCTCAACGTTGGGTAAAAGTCCCACAAAATTGGAAGCAACGTCTCCAAAATAACCTACAGTGTTGACGGGGACATTAAACCTCAAAACTTCTTTTGTGACATATGGAAAAAAAGACGAGCATAGCACCCGCTTGCGGTGCTTTTGTTTTGTTCTTTCTTTTAGATGCTTGAATTGCTCGTTTGTTTTGTTCATCCTTTTTCAAGTAACTTTTTATCTATCTAGTTTACTTTACGGATGAACGCTAAAACTGCATCTGAAAATGTCGTATGCTTATGCCATTATGTCGTTATTTGGCATCTTCTTGCAAACCTTTCAAACATATTTTAGCATGAAGGCAACCAGTTTGGACCTTCCAGACTAATTGCAAAACTGACTTTGAATGTAACCGATAGACAAGTAAAAGCAGATGACAGTTGCTTCGATTGGCATTTGAAGGGTCAAAGGACCAGTAACATACTGGTGGAGCTTGTCAATTTACTTTTCTTTAAGAGAAAATGTAAGTCATATCCATCGTGAAATGTTTAATGAAAAGGTAATCCTGGAAACTAAGAACTACAACACAAATCTAAAAACCGTGGTGTGTTTTGTCTGAATGCCTCGGAATAAAAATAATAATGTGAAGAGGAATGGGTAATAATAATCTGAATAATAATAATAATAAGAAGAAGAAGAAGCAAGAGAAGAAGAAACTGAAGAAGAAAATGTAGTCGCAGATCATCAGGAAAACAAACTATATATAATTATGACCTCCTTGAACCCCAGTTTTATATAATAAAACTTGGATTTACAGGGGTATATCTCATTTTTTCTTATTTCTGCTCAAAATATAGAAATATAGATTGTGGGTACTCGTTAGAACCGCCTCATTGAGGCGGTTCTAACGAGTACCCACAATCTATAATTTGAGCAGAAATAAGAAAAAATATCACAATTTGTCATCTGAAAATTGTTTTTTTTTTTGGCGATAAAATTACAATGTATTTGAAAAGGCGTGTTTTTGTAATGCATGACAGACAAAAGACGTTGTCAATATATGTCAAATCACTGAGTCCACAAGAAGATTCAGTAAAGTGTCTTTCGCAAGCAGATCGAATGGCAACAGACACCGTACATGTAGCTTTACTTATGTTACATTTGAAGTCACATAATCGGTTGACTTGGTTTACCTTTTCTTTTAAATAGAATGTTCCAAAGGCAGCTACAAACGATGACTTCGCCCTGCCAATATTACTTACCTGCGACGTCTATAGTTGGAGCTAAAAGTGTAAATACGGAAAACTAGATGACGCCCCCATTTTTCGCTTTTTTCATTAATTTAGAACTAAACATGTTTATTATATGAAGTCGCGTCTGAGAATGTGATAATATAATGTTATTAATCAAGTAATTTCGTATTGGCCCAAGTACAGGTCCGAGGTCTGCTGCATTGGCCCGAGGCCAACTGGGTCAATGCGAAATTACTTGATCAATGACAATTTTTTTAATTGGCATAATTAAAGAAGCATGAATATTGATTTTTTGACCTCACTTGACCTCAGTTAATATTGGTTGACCTGGTGCTAACATGGATGACCTCCGATCAATACAGGATAATCAATTAAGAATGTCATGTAATGGATTCGGCAATTCGTATTAAATATGCAAATTGGTTAGCTACGCCTCGTAACGTTACATGTAAGACGTTTTTACTAATGGGGGGCTGTTGACATTTTTGTACAACGATCGCTATTATAATACGTTTTAAATGTCATATGATAAATAAAATATTGCATTCGTGCCCATGTATTATTAAATTTATTAAACTCGTGTACTATTAAATTTATTAAACTCATGGAGGAAAAGCGATAAAATGCTCGGCAAAGCCTCGTATTTTATCCATTTCCCTCAACTCGTTTAATAAACTCAATAATACATGAGCACTCACGTTATTTCCTCTATTTAGAATACATGAGCAAAATTAACTTGCCAATGGGATAACTTATGAATGGATAATGCTTTTTTCTGTGATGACTATTTCAGTTATACAGGAGATCAGTGTCACGATATATTTGGAATGGAATTTTTCACCTTTTCTGACGTCGTGGATGAGACAAATCGTTATTATGGTGGACTTAAATTACCAGCAACAGATATTGTACTACCTAATGGATCCATAGATCCATGGCACTCTATGAGTATAACAAATACAACAGGTACTTTGGCCGATGTCATTTATATTGAAGGTAGGTAACCAGCAAAATAAATGATTTTAGTAATTTGTTGACTATCCTGTATTAATCTGAGGTCATCCGTATTAACACGAGGTCAACAAATATTAACCGGAGATCAAAAATCAATAATCATGTTTTTTTTAAATTTTTGCAATAAATAAAATTGTAATTAATCAAGTATTTTCGTATTGGCCCAGTTACAGTCCTCGGTCAGCTGTATTGGCCTCGACCTTCGGCCGCGGGCCAATACAGCAGCTATCAAACGATTAGAAATAAAAGATAAAATCCGAGGACAAAGCGTGCTGACATCACCCGATATCAGCACGCTAACTTGATATTGCCTGCTTATTAGGAGGCCTTCGAATATTGCCGTTCCGATGACGTTTTTCGACAAGTGCGTCACGCGAAACATTTACTACGCACCTTTGGATATACTCAATAAAATGCATGTTTGAGGCTCAAACTACTGCAACTTACGCAAAATATATAGCGCTGTAGCAAAAATCGATAAATTCCATGAGGAAGAATCTCAGCACTATTTCACACAGCGACAGAAAGTAAAGTGACGTGAAGTCAAAATGCATGTTTAGAACCCGCGCGTTACGTCATTGTTTTTGAAACGACGCCAACAGCGTTCGATTAAAAGGTGGGAAACTACTGAAAATGTAAATATTAGAAGACAAATAAACTGAATTTAAAGACTTGACAGCTTTCGCTTTGGTGTCTTTCAAAGATGGCAGCTTCTAAGTGAATAATCATTCCGCCGAGGCCCTTGGTAAGTTCATTCTTACACTTTCGAACGAATTGCTGAAATTTACCATTTTTTGGTTGCAACTTTAAACATTTCGATGACAAAGTAGGAATTGATTAGGAATGAATTATCATTTTTGTGGATTTTATCGATGTACAAACTCCGGCAAATCACTCACAAACGTAGTTCGGGCTTTATGCAGTTTGTGAGTGATTCGCCGGTGTTTACACAGCGATAAAATCCACAAAAGTGATATTCATTCCTATAACAGCCATGATCAGTGAATGATCTATATAGAGGATCTTACATGAGTGCTCATGTATTATTGAATTTATTAAACGAGTTGAGGAAAAGGGATAAAATGCGAGGCTTTGCCGAGCATTTTATCCCTTTTCTTCGACGAATTTAATAAATTCAATAATACATGAGCACGAATGCAAGATTCTATTTATCATATGACATTTAAAACGCATTTTATTCACCATTGTTTACAAAAATGTCAATATGACGCCATTAGTAAACGCGACGTCGTACAGGTAACGTTACGGAACGTATCTAGCTAATTTGCATATTTAATCCACTAGTGGATTATCGAAAATATTACATGGCGTTATTACACTCTCAGACGCGACGTCATATGTTAAAAGATTAAACTAAGTCGGGGTAAAGTAAAACCTGCAAGTTTAATCAGAGTCAACATTGTTCATGATTTATTTCTATACACTCTGGACTTACCAACATCACTTTTACAAGTCAGTGTCATGAACACCCCTCTAACGTCCATTGAATATACAAGAAAGTGGGGTTTACAGGGGATGTATATTATTTTCCTTCTTAATTTTGTTCAAAATATACATTATGTTTCTCGTTAGAACCACATCAATGAGGCGGTTCTAACGATTACCTCAAATGTATTTAAAATACATTGTGGGCTCGCGTTAGTACCGCCGTTCTAATAAGTACCTACAATGTATTTTTGGACTAGATATAAGAATAAATATATATCTAAAAACATCGTAAAACGGCTGTTTCTAGAGACACAGAGGATCTGACATAAGTGCTCATGTATTATTGAATTTATTAAACGAGTTGAGGACAAGGGATAAAATGCGAGGCTTGCCGAGCATTTTATTCCTTTTCATCATCGAGTTTAATAAATTCAATAATACATGCGCATGAATGCAAGGTTCTATTTATCATATGACATTTAAAACCCATTTTATTCACGATTGTTTACAAAAATATCAATATTCCGTAAACGCTAGCTAATTTCATATTTAGTGGATTATTGAAAATATTACATGGCGTTATTAAACTCTCAGACGCGACGCCATATGATAAATTCTGATATGAAATACTACATTTTAGAACACGGACGAAGGAGCGAAACGTTTGGGCAATTGAAGTGAAGGCAATGATCAGGAATCGACACAATTAGCCCACAGATTCCATCAGAGACACCAAAGGGAAAGAACGGCCCCGCCCACCGGGGCTTGAAGAAATAGACGGGCTGCATGATGCTTCCACGCAGAGCTGAATTCGACCACCCACGAGTACTGGTAAACCGCTTACAGGATCTAAGCTTGCCCAGGCAAAGCGGTGCGAGTCGGATTGTCCATGCTTATAAACCCAATTGGTTTCATTGGGCGACAGGCCTTGAGGTGTCCTTTCATCTCAATGTCGGTTAAAAGTCCCACAAAATTGAAAGCAACGTCTCCAAAATGACCTATACAGTGTTGACGGGGACAATCAATTGGCTATCCAAAACAATGATATAAGCGATACACACAATCAAAGACAAACCATAACAAAAATAAACTGCTACAGAAGAACCGCCTTGGAACAGTCAGTGAAAAGAATTTGGGTGAGGGAGGACGTTAAATCGACTTTTGCGGCCACAGTCCTCGCCCTTACTTCCGTCGCGATTAAGATAATTTGTTCAGTCCGCATGAAGCCTCCTAATGGAAACATCAATAGATGCATCAATTAGATGCGTAGGCTGATTAGTGTCTTTGTTTGTCGCACCTGTCATTTTTTAGAATTTGTCGTACCCCGGCAATTAAGAATAAAGTTACTCGGGCTATCATAACGTTAATCATCTGTCAATTATTGTAGGTACCGCCCATGGAGCTGATATGCTGCCACCTTCTGACCACGATCCACCTCAACTCATAGCTGCTAGGGAGAAAATAGAACAGCTAATAGGCAAATGGTTAGCCTGAATGGTGTAAACTTTTCGCTGGATCTATTTTCTCAGTGAAATAAAAGAAAACAATTTAGTGCATTTTTCAGATGTTATTAAATTCAACATTAGTCAAACTTCTAAAACTCGAATATGGATGGCTCGTTTACCAAGGCTAATTCGAACTCGTTCATATGTACTTTGAAAATTCTTCGAATAGCTGCAGATATCCGTACATATAAGTGTTTTGATTTTCATTACTTTTAAAGTAGAAGTGAAATAGAAGTAAAACAAAGATCACGAATCGATACAATTAACTTACTCCACCCATCAAAGACACCAAAGGGAAATACTTCAGTAAGGAAGCACTATAAAAGTGAGCATTGAGCTCCCTGTCGCAACCAGACACCGTCGTGATATGACTAAAAAATTATTGAAAGCGACGTTAAACCCGAATTCACGCACACACGACACCAAAGGGAAAGAAACACAAACATGGTGTGACCAGATCATAATGGAAACCTAAACAAAGGAAGGCCATAAGGACAGCTACTTTCCCATCAAATGGCCATCAAAAAATAAAAAAAAAAAAACACAAGTGATACACACAATAAGTAACAAACAACAACATAAATAAACCGCCACAGCAGAACCGCATTGGAATGGTTTGTGTACTCAACATAACAGCCTCAATGAGTAGGTTCTAATGAACACAAATAACATTCCTATGTGAGCCCCGCCAAGCGAATTTGTGTCTTCGAGCATTCCGTCATGACAAATTTTAACTGCGCATGCCCAGCCATTCAGAGGGGCCAGGGATATGGCTTTCTGTCTGAAGGTTCCTCTTGATTCACTGCTTGTATGAGCGAGCAGCGAAGGTTCTGGCGAGACTGTGCGGATGCGCAGGCTCGCCTGAACCTTCGCTGCTCACATAGGCGATAAGTACCAAAATCGCTTGACGGGGCCCATGTTTTATTGAAATTGAAAAGATGTCCTTCAGCCATGCCCAATGATCGTCATGGCTGTCGCTATGATTAACCCTCAGCAGTTCGAACTACCCCTATCTCGAACAAATTTTCACCATCCCAAAGGTACTTGCCAAGCTAGCACAAAACAGCGGGCCAACATCGGGCCGCAGCGATCCGAAGTTGAAACGTCATATCGCTGTCAAATAGCGGGCCAACATCGGGCCGACAACGATACGACGTCGGTCTGATTTTGGCCCGACATTTCTTTGCATTGAAGCTCGCCATACTTGCAGAAAACACACGTGAGCCGGCTTCTAAGGAAATTGTCCTTAGTATTGTCCAAAATAGGATTCCCAAATGCGAAATTGCTGCCAACTAATAGGGCTAGCTGTGGGTTAATTGTTAAATTCCTGATCATTGCCTTCACTATATTTCTAGATAGATAGACGCTTCAAAGCAGCTGCCTAAGGGTCTTGCCTACACCGAGAAGCAAAGACTCAGGCCAGACTCCGCAGTTACACAAGCTCGCCTGAACCTTTGCAGGTCGATTATGTGAAAAGGGCGTTTTTCACTTAACCCATTGTATACTTGTGGACTCTTACATTCCTATGTGTTGGACAATTCCATTTGTCATATACGGGGTGTCAGGCCTATTTTTCGTTTTAACCTATTTTTGACGGAACATTCTGTACAGGCCGTGATCAGACGCCGCGTTTTGTGGCGACTGATCTGGGTCTGCACCGTTTGCTAAGGTACCGCTTTACGGGTTTCCCGCATGCAAAGGGTTAAAGAGACATTTTGGATTGCATAACACTCTAATGACTGGTTAATATAGAATGCAGTTAGGAGCTAAGATACACTTGGGGTATTCCGGTTATCATACAGGTAGGGGACCAAGAGAGGGCAGTCAATTATCTAGGGATATGAGTCTATTCGTTTACCTGTTTGTTTACTACGTTCTTGTGCTGATTTTAATGGAAGGAACAACAATATTTTAGACACAATTATTAATAATCATTACAAAAATGCCTATTCAAATATATTGGTAAAATTTTACCACCAAAAATTGAAATTTTTCAGATAAAAATCCAACACATATATTGCGGGTACTAGTTAGAACCGCCTCTCACGAGGACCAACAAAATATTGGTTTTTGAGCAGAAATATGAAAAATAATGTATATCCCTCTAAATTGAAGTTAAGGAAATGGTCAGGAATCTATACAATTACCCCACAGCTCCCATCAGAGACACCAAAGGGAGAGAAACACAAACATGAAAAAACTAGACCCTAATGGAAACATCAATAGTGGAAAGCCAAAAGGACCGTTACTTTCCCACAAAATGGCCAAGTGACTATCAAAAACGAGATAGTATAAGCGTACAAACTAAAAGACAAACCATAACAAAAAATAAACCGCGACAGAACAACCGCCTTGGAACGGTCAGCGGAACGAATTTCACATGGGGGGGGGGGGGGGGTGCTTAAATCGATTTTACGTGGCCGCAATCCTCGCCCTTACTTCCGTCGCGATTTAGACAAATAATTTATTTAGTCTGCATGAAGGCCTCCTAAATCATCGGTGCAACAAATCCGTGAACACAAAAATCAAACAACCACAGAGATGAAACAACGGCGAGGACTCCACAGCAAGAAATAACTGAAATGCTGGAGCAAAAGAAGACCAACAGTTTGACTCCGATGGGCCCGACCAGAGACAGAGCATCAGACACCAACCAACATTATATTGAATTATATCTCTCTAATTCTCAGTAAGCCTTTACGCTGGAACCGTCATAGACTCTGAGGCCTGACCCACCGACGTGCAATAAAAGAGGGAAGCAAAGTTATCAACAATAGATTGTCAACCCAAACTACGTTATCTAACTGTTTTGTTCTGCTCTGGCGTCATCTCACCCCTGATGCACGTTTGTCTTGAATCCTACTTTGTTGTGTTACTTAGAATTTTGCTTAGCACGGACGGAAGTTTCCTTGTGGATCTATTTGTTTTTGTTGTTAGACATGATGGATGGCAAGGGTTAGAAACTGAAACAACCCGTTGAACGTTGAAGCCCCTTTATAGTTACTGACTTCGTTTCTTTGCAGTCTCTTATACATTAATTGATTTTTTTTGTGTGTTACTATCCATTCGTTAGATGGCTTGTGAGCGCGGCGTTTTTACTTCAGTAACTTTTTCGGATTAGGTTATCAAATTGTATGTTTTTTTTATGACTGGACAAACTGTTCAAGTTATTTTAAGTCAATGACAATACTTTGATGTCTTTCGGTACGACTGAATGATCTGTTCACGTTGTTGCACCCTGCTAGCATTCTACATAAATCTACAACGGGCCGTTAGCGGCCCGTCAGCTACCCTGACGGGCCGGTAACGGCCCGCTGTAGATTTATATAGAAAGCTTACTGGGCAAGTCAATGACAATACTGAAATATAAAGAAATAGCCAGACTATTTCAGAAAACAAGCCATAACATTTTAGCCTGGAGACAGAACATGATAAAAGATATCAGAAGGCACGACCAGGGATGACTGGGGTCATTCACGCAGTTTGATCAAATTCTTCGCTGTTCGTCCGGTGCGTTTTCTACAACCCAACCTCTGAAGTCTCCCTTTCTCACTCTCTGAGAGCATTTGCTTGTCGCACAGGTCTCTTCTGTTTTGTCATGCTACGTCTCTTTTGAACTCCATAGCAGGTTTCAGTTTGACTGTTTATGTTTTCTACACCCAATATCCTTTAGTGAAAAACACCTTCGGGGTCTTAATGTTGGAATTTAACCACATTAATAACACAATATTACTGATTCCTAAGTAAAAAGACATACGTTATATAAACAGAGCATGTTCAAATAACCCAAATTATATATTCTAACATGACGTTAACGTTTTTCCCATTGAACCCAGTGGAAACGTCAGCGTTTGCAAATATGTGATAATTCACGTCGTCAACGTGGTGCGTGCAATTTGGCGTCATCGTGACGTTGCATGTAGACATTTCCTTCTGTCGACATCCGCTGCAAAATAGTCCCCAAGATAACGCTTTGTTACTACTGTATTTCAGTTTAGCATCATGTTAGAATCGAAATAATTTCCACGCACCCGGTGTGTTATCGTGATTAACACACGGTGTTGTCGGGCAGATGCGAATATTAATTCACTCCGGCTTCGCCGTCGTGAATTAATATTTCGCAATCTGCCCTCCAACACCGTGTGTTAATCACGATAACACACGGTACGTGGAGATTATTTCTTAATTATCCCTCTATCAGACAATGCATAGACGACACATTGTGAAAACGCACCAGAATGGTAGGTCTTGTAGAAACAGAAACATTTTCGGAAATAAGAAATTACAGCAGTTTGTTTGGAATCACAGCGTTTAAGCATTGGTGGAGCGTTTCTGTCAAAACAATTCAAAACAAATGCTTCGCCGAAAAACTCAGCAAAACTACAACATATCAATTTCCTGTATTTTCAGCTACAAGCCGTGTCCACATGATCAATAAAGGCCCCGCCCATCGGGGCTTGGAGAAATAGATTGGGTTGCATGGTGCCTCCTAGAAGCGCTGAAGCCGACCGCACATGAGTACTGGTAAACCTTCTAGAAGTATCGAGCCTGCCCAGGCAAAGTAATGTGAGTCAGACCGCCCATGTATATGTAAAGTAGAAGTAAAACAAAGATCAGGAATTGATACAATTAACTTACTCCACCCATAAAAGACACCGAAGGGAAAGAAATACAAACATTAAGCGAACAGACCATAATGGAAACCTAAACAAAGGAAGGCCATAAGGACAGTTACTTTCCCACAAAATGGCCATATGGCCATCCAAAATTAAAAGACACAAGTGATACACACAGTAAGTAACAAACAACAACATAAATAAATCGCCACAGAAGAGCCGCCACAGAAACCCCTTTTGGTTTCTTTGGGCGGGAGGACTTGAGATTTCATTTCATCTCAATGTTGGGTAAAAGTCCCACAAAATTGGAAGCAACGTCTCTAAAATAACCTAAATTGTGTTAATGGGGACGTTAAACATTAATCCAAACAAACAAATAAACATGATCAATGTCTGTCGAATTCAACACTCGCAATGGACACTGTTATAATCAACTGAGGTATCCATAGATATCAGTTGATTTCAAATTTCCCATCCAAGTTGTCCACACGATCGACAAACCTTGCTTGACGGAATGTGTCAACACTCCCTTCGTTTGTCGAGTCCAGTGACATTTCGATGGCTCGAACACCGATGGCTCGTTTACAATGGCTGATTCGAACTAATTCTTGAGTCATTAGTGAAATTGTTTCCTTTGGCCCTGATAATACACGGGTATAATTTAGGAAGATAATCATTATGAAAAAATATATTATGTGTACTCATTATAATTGCCTCGTTGAGTACACATAGCATACAATTATTTTATATCACTATTATACCTCCTGTCATGGCTCTATGAATAACTTCCAATGACTCTACCTACCCCTGTCTCGAATAGATTTTCAGGGTCCTAAAGGTGTTCGAACCATCGAAGTTTTACATGAATTCAACCGATTTATTTTTCTTACATGCTTTTCCATGAAATATAGAGATTTCTCAGTGAAATCGAAAACGATATTGTCCCTGTTTCAAACAGTGACTGATATCATTATTATTTTTCACTGTTTGGGACTATTTATTTTTTGGCGAAAGCTAATTATATGGCCAGTTTTTTTCCATTATTAGATGATTGAAAATGAATGAACTGTATTAGAATTGACGCTAAGCCCGTTCACACGTCACGAGGGCGTTAATGACGTCATTTACGACGCTGACATCACGCAACGTTAGATCTGTCCACACCTTCTTTGGGAAACTTGTCTCTCAATTATTTAAGTAACCATTCATGGAAATGCCATCTCGGGCTATTTCTCAGGTTCAAACTTTCAGCTTACACCCAATATTATACCCTGTAAATACGTTGGTTACCATTAAATTGACGCGAAACCACCAGGAACAGAGTTAGTTTTCTCTGAGGGTGAGGAGGCGATTAGTGAATGTAAGTATTGCCGTTTTAAAGCGTGTAAGAAACAGAAATTTTGATTTTTTTTTAGTTCAGTGTAAGATGAAATTTTATTTCACTCATGAACACCAAAACTGGTATTTTCACTAGTGGCTCGTGAAAATACTGGTTGTCGGTGTTCATTCGGTGAAATAAAATTCGATGTTACACTGAAAAAATCAAATATCCTCTATATCTTTTTTTCAAGGTATTCTTTTATACTGTGTCTTCAATGCAGCGAATGTCTTTCGTAATCATGAGACACTTGCATATAGATTCACACATGCTGATAAGGCCCGACGCGTACTGCGTTTTCAACAAACCTCATATCAGCCGGTAATTGTCTGAAAGATGACCTCGCACTTCCCTTTCGATATGGATGGTATCGCTCTTCCATCCTATGACTAAGTGGTCTTCTTCCACTGCTGCTTTCAACGTCTTCGTCGTTGAACTGGGGTTCGTCAAACACTTTGAAACCTCTAAATATTGTTCCGTATTTAATCGCTTCTTTGAAGGAAGACTTAAGAACGCCCAAATTGCCCACTTCCCTTGCAGTGATTCCTACCAGATAATGTAGAATCTCATCTTCTATTTCAGGATACAATTCGCATTTTCGTTTCACCCATTTCTCCAAATGAACAAGAACCTTATTTGCCTCGTATTTGTAAGCCCTTGATATTTGAGCTGTCTTTGCTTTTTTGGACAAAGCCAAATATGCATATGCGACCTTATGCAGTATATAACCTGAAGATGGTATGACAACTATATTAAGCATATCAGCTAGTTCATCTGGATGCGTTGTCAGATTATTATGAGCGGTGATCACAGTGTAAATACCGGGTTCATACAATCGCCCCGTATTTTCTGTGCAACCTGAATTTACTTGTGACAAAAAGTGTTTAACCACTTCTTTGTACCAGCCTATCTGATATAGACAGTCATAACATGATCCGTATACCCATATGTGTTTTCCTACACTGTCGAAGACTTTCTGATACGTATCTAGGCATTTGTCCATGTAATTGCCATACGTTCCAATTTCTTCTATACTTTCGCATGCTCTTTGATGATACATATTTGCCAAGAGCCCATGGAAACAAACCATGTTCTCTTTAACTTGTTCTCTCCCATAATCTTCATTATCGTCTTCACTCGCAACTATTTGTTCTAAGACATATATCACCTTGTTAGTTTCCACGACGATATCGGAAGCCCATTCTTGGCAGATGGAGGCTAAAACTAATCCTATTTCTCCCTTGTCTATCATCTCTGACAAAAACGTTAGGAGATAGCCCCTCAATAGTTTTTTCGTTGTGGAAATTTTATCCGACAGTGGCTGGAGGATATTATGAAGAGACACATCCCTTGACAGAAAAGACAGCCTATGATGTTCTGATATCTCTAGTGCCATCTTTGCGGGCGATTCTATGACCTTTTCCACGTCTTTAATACACGCTGCTATCGACGCATTGCTCATTTCACATATTAGGTTGTTTTCGGATATATAGTAGTGCGACAGTGTGTGATCACTCAAATTGCTCTTCAAAGTTTCAAGTAGCCAGCTTATACACTCCATCACATTAGTTTCCTTCCATTCAACACATGGTGTACGTTCACAGACCCAAAAGAATGTTGTTTTACAGTGGTAACTTGTCAAACCGCGGCTTATCCTTGCTATGCAGTATTTAAATAAATACTTAAACAACATATAACATCTCTTCTGTGTCAAACTCAGGTATTGTGAAAGAGTTCTGTCACAAATTGAGAAAGAAAATATAAACTCTGTTTCTCTAAGTTTCCCTGGTTTAAAAGGCTTCGGTACGATATGACAACCTTCATGAACAATTTTCCTGACCACACGAGTATCGGGCCAGCTTCTTTGCCTAGTTGCCCAGGACCTGGCCTGTTCTGGCCATTCTGGACATGGCAAACAAATTACGTAGTCCGTCGAAATCATTTGCTTCATCGTTTCGTCTTCTACTTCAACCGTTATTGCTGGGCCATGCTGACTAAATGTTACTTTGGGTTCAGTTTCCTTGCACTTAAAAGAATTTATTTCCTTTCTGTAATTACGGATGTGGGTTTTGAGAACTGATCTTATTTTGTTCACAAATTTGTTTCTGTCAATCAGACCATCTTGTCTAACAAACATATTTGGCATCACCAGTTTTTCATCATTTGTTTTTCCGTCAGCCATAAATCTGTCGTTATATCTCAGATTGATGAATGTCGGAGGACTGTACGCGGACGGTTCTATGACTGCAAATGCTTTGTCTCTCCTTGAACTTACAACTAGCTCTGTGAAGATGTACTTTTTATCTTCATCAGGAGTATCTGTATAAAATGACTTCCCTCTTATATGTGTCTTTTGTGGAAGCCATAATCCTTCACTGGTACTGCCTGCTACTGTTTCCTGTACAACCCCAACTGGACTTGGGAATTTCAATAGCTTTTTGTTATACCGCCGTCTTCTACTTGATATTTCAAGTGAACCTGCCACAGGTAACGGTAATGTTATATTCATTACAAAGTTCCCTACCTCTTCCAAGTTACACATAGAAGTGCCGACATCCAAACGAGTTAGAACTGAATGAAAATATGCACACTTTGGACAGTTTGATTTCGTGAATGTGACATAGTCCAACACTTGGTCGTTCCGTTTCAAGGCTCTCGTAACTGGCTTTGATGTTGCCTCTGTTGCTTTACGTTGACCCTTGTCCTCAGACGGATCAAATATTTCTGCAATAATTGTCTCTGAGTTAGACATACTTTCTACCTCGTGGCGATCCTACTTTCTGTCCTTATCCTATATACAATAGAATTTCATTCTAATGCACGTGCGTATGTAACGAGATGTTTGATTGGATCATGTCAAAAATTTGCGACAGTACATTCTGCGATATACTGTGGGAAACCCGACGTCATCACGTAAAGTCGCGTTTAATTGGCTTGCATTTGGTTTTACGCAACTCACTGCGCTTGACGTTTTGGACAAAAAGAAAGTTTTAACCTTTAACCTGCTGAATATTTAACTTAGCCACACCTTTTTTTGATTTTCAGCCAATCAGATTACATGATATAATGAGTTCGTTCAAATTCACAATCTGAATGACAAACAGTGTAGATCCTGATCAGATGGCTTCTTCAGAAGCCATCTGATCTGGATCTACACTGTTTGCAAAGATAGGGCTTGTCGCCTACAGCAGGGTAAAGGTTAAACGAAACGAGTGAATATGTGCATTAGAATGGGGATAGCTGTATTCATAATTGCCATCTGGGGAGATAAATCGTCGGTTTTACGGTCGCAAATTCTGTTTAAAATGCATTTTCCGACTGTAAAACCGCCGATTTACCCTACCCACAAATGACAATTTTGAATACAGTTATCCCCTAAATGATTAAACTTCAGTGAGTCGAACACCGACAGATAATTTACCATGACTTGTTCGCATTCGTTTTTTTTTTGTCGAATAGCCCCAGTCAAAAAACTATTTGTATGGATAATTTTGGAGATTTTTCTTGTTTTTATTTTAATATGTATGTTACGTTTATTCATTAGAATCGCCTCATCGCGGCGATTCTAATAAGCAACACAACACGCATTTACCTTACATAATCGAAAAGATATCCGTAATTTACACCCGATTTATGCCTCGTGACCTGCCAGCCAACAGTTGATATAGTTACCGCTGACTAGAACATATTCCCTTAGTTTGAAAGGTGGTCGACTTACCACCAAACTTTGGACTATATATCAGGTAAAAAACAAAACGCCCACAAATATGTTAATGTCTAACATTTATCAATTCCCGGAATAGAAACTATTCATAGACACCGAAAAATAGGATCAATACAGCAACATTTTACTTCCTGAATTTAAAACTATTTTTGCACTGTTTGATTAATCTCGAGGGTTATGTTTTTATGTGGGGTCGCTCTTTTATTACAAATCAATTATAAATCTACAAAAGCTCCGAATCCATAAACGTAAAAAGGTATCTTTCCTAATTTATAAAATTTCAGTAAACGCAAATTCTAGCGTTAATGGAACAGCCCCTGAGTAAAAAAGTTTATGCGCTGTCTCGCCAGTTCCTCTGCTGCACGCAGACATGTAGCGGAGACCTTGCGGCAGTTTCATGTCTGGACATATATTTTTTTTTTTAATTGAGGTATTACGTCCCCGTCAACACTATTTAAGTCTTTTGGGGACGTTGTTTCCATTTTGTAGGACTTTTACCCGACATTAAGATGAAATGACATCTCAAGCCCTGCCGCCAAAACAAACCAATCCTACTAGTCGCTCTAGTCCTACTTTGTAGTTATACACACGCATGTACAGAACATTAATCGGAAAATTCTAATGACCGTTTTCTCATGGGTAGGCAGTAAAATTCCGCTATTAAGACCGCCTAAAATTAAGACTAAATCTGTTTTCAAAAGCTTTTATATTCAGAAGGTTTCCATTTTCTTTCTTTGGGTTTTCTAGACCCTGCGACTCTAATATTAAGACCAGCTTTCGGTCTATTCAAAACCGGTCTTAAAGGCGGTCTTAAAGATAGCTATTGAACAGTCCAAATGGTGGTCTTAATATAGGAATTTTACTGTATTTTAAATGAATGCGTTATTCTCTGACAGTATAAAAGTAGGAACTTATATCTAGAACATGACGTAATATGGATCAGGAGAACTCCACTTTCATTTTGATTTAAGGTAGCCAAAATTTAATTGGTAAGACCGGGGTTGTGGAATTATCGACATACGTGTATTTGATATGCAGAGTACCACGAGAAACGTGTTACATATACGATAACCAGAAGTTCATCGACACATATAGGGTAGCCTGAAGTCCATAGATACAGAGCTGCGGTTCTTAGATAACGGCTTTAACCATCGGAGTCTACTTGTTGGTTTTCTTTTGCTCCAGCATATCAGTGGTTTCTTGCTGTCGAGTCCTCACCGTTGTTTCATCTCTGTGGTTGATTGATTTTTGTGTTCACGGAGATGTTGCACTGATGAGTTTGGAGGCCTTCATGCGGACTGATAAATTATTTGTCTAAATCGCGACGGAAGTAAAGGGCGAGGATTGTGGCCACGTAAAATCGATTTAAGCCACCCAGTGGAATTCGTTTCACTGACCGTTCCAAGGCGGTTCTTCTGTGGTGGTTTATTTTTGTTATGTCTTGTCTTTGAGTGTGTGTATCGCTTAAACTTTTTTTGCCTTGGATAGCCAATTTGCCATTTTGTGGGAAAGTAACTGTCCTTTGGCTTCACGCTAGTAATGTTTCCATTAGGGTCTAGTTGTTTCATGTTTGTGTTTCTTTCCCTTGGTGTCTCTGATGGTAACTGTGGGTTAATTGTATCGATTTCGGTTCATTGCCTTCACTTCTATTTTGTGGCTTTTCGATATCGGAATTATCGAGGTACATGTATTTGATATGCACAGTACCACGCGAAAACGTGTCTTTAGGTTCATTTAAACTTTACGGTAGCCAGAAGTTCATAGACACATATACGCTAGCCAGAAGTTCATAGACACAGAAACGGTAGCCAGAAGTTCATAGACACTGAGAGTTGCGGTTCTTAGATAACCCCTTTACTTACTGGAAAACGTGTATTCAGATTCATTCGAACAGCATAGCCAGAAGATCAATGATACATTCAAGACAAGAGTTGTGGTTCTTAAATAACGAAAATATGTGCAATACCACGAGAAACCTTGTATTCGGATTCATCCAAATAGTGTTGACAAAGGTAAGGTAGCCAGAAGTTCATTGGTGAGACAAGATTTGTGGTTCTTAGATTACGGATTCGCCAAATTATGAACATGGAGTTGTGCCATGAGAATACATGTCTCTTCTTGTTCATTCAATTATGGCACTGATCAGATCAAGCTGGAGCACTTGCTGTTAGCCTCTCATTGAAGCTTCGTGCAAGCAGCGAAGAATCTGATAAAACTGTGGCGGGTCCGCAAATCAGTGTTGTAAAACACAGTTTCTAATGACACGGCACAGTTATTAAATAGGGTATCGGGATACAGTAGAACTTCATTGGCTCGAACTGCGATGGCTCGTTTACCATGGATGAGTCGTTGTGTTCTCTTGTCCGCAGGGAATTTCTCCAAATACGATTAAGGGATACCGTAGGGAGATTTTCTTCTTTTATCTTGCGAATTTATGCTGTGTGTACTCATTAGAATCGCCTCGTTGAGTGCACACAACATACATTTATAATACAGAGCACTGAAAAGATATCCCAAAATTATCTCCATTATGCATCCTGGTGAATGAGTGAGTGTTTGAGTTTGACGTCCCACCAACAGCTTAGGTCATACGGAGACGGGACCTCGGTTTAAAGACTCATCCGAGAGTCTGAAGAAGCCCGGGCCTGCTTTACAAGGCGAGGAGCTTTACCACTACACCACGGAGGCTTCTATATGCCTCCTGGTATAATACTTAAAAATAACCCTCCGTCGCTCGAACTACCACTGTCTCGAACAGATTTACATGGTCCCGTAGTGGGTACGAGACATCGATGTTCGACTGTATACAGTGAAAGTGTCTCAAACACCGATGACTCGTTTACCATGGCTGATTCGAACTAGCTTTTCAGTCCTTTAGAAATTCTTCCCACGACTCAAGGTTAAATAGTTTCAGTATATTTATATATGTTTTGTTTGTTTTTGTCTGTTTGAATTGAGGTTTAACGCCACGTCAACACTGTACAGGTCATTTTGGAGACGTTGCTTCCAATTTTGTGGGACTTATACCCGACATTGAGATGAAATGACATCTCAAGCCCTGTCGTCCAATGAAACCAATAGGGCTTATAGTACGAGCGAGGACTGTTCAAATATGAATGCAAGTACAACGTTTTCTCATGCACTAATGCGAAAATCACCTGGAAATAAATATCACAGCGTAGAAAAACATTTTACCTATACATTGATACCAAACCTGTTAAAATCCGTCCACTTTAGCCATGTATATCGTTCGATAAACACTGTCTACTCTTGTATACTAATACAAAGCATGGTTGGAAGAAGGTCAGAGTACGCCGTTGAAATACGGTCCTATATTAAGAATCGTTGTATTCTTGGTTTACAGAGCAAAGACATTTTTGGTGAAACATGTTCGGCTTTTGGGCATAATGAAATGTCTTTTCCGACATTTTTTCGTTGGTGTAAGAAATTCAGCTGTGGGCTAGGATCAACAGAAGATGCACCACATGATCGTCGGCCGAAAAGAGCAACATCTGCCAAGATGGTTGCTAGAGTGAAAGAAATAGTTGCTACCGATGCACGATACACCACTAGGCAAATAGCTAGTATGGTTGGCATCTCATTAGGAGCAGCTCATACAATTCTGAAACGGGATTTGAAAATGAGAAACGATTCCCCATCTGTTGATAGATGAGCAGAAAAAGACGCGTTCAGTGCACCAAGAAGTTGCTTAAAAAGTTTCCAAATTACAATGCACGGTCTTTCGCTAATGTCGTCACAGGTGACGAGACATGGGTTCACTTTTTTGAGCCAGAACGAAAGATATAGAACAAAATATGGGCAACAAAGTATTGCAAAAGACCATGCATTGCAAAGCGGACTATGAGCGTCAAGAAGGTAATGTATGCCATATTCTTTTCAAATCAGGGCCCTGCTATTCAGGTTGCTGTGCCTCAAGGCAAATCTGTAAATGCAAAGTTTTACAAGAATAAAGTTCTTCGAAAATTGAAGAAATATTTCAAAGAACGAAGACTCGCAACTGGTTTGGCCAATGTCAGATTGCTACATGACAATGCGTCATCGCACAAGGCGTTCATTGTGCAAGACTATCTGAAGCAGGAAAAGGTTGTTGAACTCCCTCACCCCCGTATTCCCCTGACCTTGCCCCGTGTGACTTATTTTTTGTTGTCGCGGAAAATTTGTACAGCGCAAACACCTCGGTTCTGCAATATTCCAGTGCCTTCATAGTATACCTCGAAAAGACTACCAAAATGCATTCAATGATTGGATCAGAAGACTGAAATAAAAATAAAAAATGAGTTCCTTTAAGAGCAAAGTTTGTATATCTGTTAAAGGGGAATACTTTGAGGGGACAAAATAATTTTTTCATCGAAATCTATCACGGAATCATTTTTATGTGCTTAGTTGCATTCATATTTGAACAGTCCTCGTAAGCATGGACAATAGCATGAAAATATCCCTCAGGATTAATCCTTGTTCAGTATCATAAGGCACAAAAGTCTATGCTTGCTCTGTCGAAAAAGAAAGTGTGCATAGTGTCAGACAACTATGTACAAAAATCCATAGTTTACATACGCATGTTTGATATCAAATTAAAGGTCGGTGTATTCGTTGATATACGAGCGTATATGTAACTTTGGGTCAACTGATAAAAATCGACCCAAACATGAATTAAGCGGAATGGGAACTCATTACACTATTTTTCGCCATTTTTTAAAGTAAGACAACTTTCGGGATTGCCTGTTCACTTATCTTTTAGCCCTGTCACAATGAAAAAAGGGGTCTACTCTTAAAGGAAAGAATTTGTTCCCTTTAGTAGCAAATTCGATCCATTAAGATTTGACCCCTATTGCCATGGGAGACAAAAATACTTTTGCAAGAGTTGCCCCCGCTGAAGGTGTATCAATTCCCCTTAAATTGCAGACTTTTACATTCAAACGTTAATGGCTCGAACACGTTTAGGGACAATTGAATTTTATTCGAGACAGGGGTAGTTCGAGCCACTGAGGGTTAATCATAACAGTAGTTCATGAGGCATAAAGGGTATGCCTTGGGGATTACTTTTTCATCTTCTATAAATAGAGGTATGTTGTGTGTACTCATTGAGAATGAGACGATTCTAATGAGTACACACACGATACGTTTTAGATAAAATTATCCTGGTTCGGAAATCTGGGAAATATTTTTATCGACTCAAGAGCGAATTAAAGAGCAAAACAAAACAAAACAACAAGGATATATTACTTTCATCACGGGTATACGTTCGGACGTCCGTCCGTCATTCCGTTTGTCACAAACCTTGTGATTTAAACTGTTTTTTTATTTATTTGCCTATGGTGACCTATCTTGGTACACATATTGCTTAGGGACTGGAACTGCTCATGAAAGTATCGACATTTTGAGCTTACCCCATGGGGTCATGGGGTGAGGTCAAAGGTCAAATTTTCAAGAAATTGCTTGTGAACTACTTTTTTCTGTGTTAGCCTATGGCGATTAAACTTTGTACACATGTTGCTTAGGGACTGCAGATGCGCATGAAGGTATACAAACTTTTATATGAACCCGCCCCCGGGTCACGGGATGAGGTCAAATGTCACATTTAGAATAACCGGGTATTTGCGACGGTGCACCATCGACTGCGCGATCTAGTTACAGTAATAAATTGATATGCATGGAGGTTTCCTAGCTCAGCACTGAGCCATGGCCCCTGTTTGCAGTGTAAAACAGCTATGCATAAATAAAATTCAAAATGTTCTTTGAATAAGTATTGCTTTGGAAGCAATGAATGTAACATAGAGCTAAACATTGTGGAATGTACGAGCTTTTTATTCTGTGTCAGAGTAGCTGGTTTCGGTCAGTAAGGCATCATCAGTGACCCTTAAATATTTCGAATTTCTGCAGTTTATCCTTTCACTCCTGAAATTCTGAACTTTGACTTATCACACATCCATTCTATTAACCCTTTTTGTACCGAATGGAATCTTCCTCCTAATATATAGCAGTCCATTTCGAAATTTAGGGGTGTCAGGTTGTGTTTTCTTCAGAATTTATTCGGGAAATGGCTTAATTCTTTGCAAACAGTGTAGCCCTGATCAGTCAGATCTGGGGCGTCTGATCTGGGCCTGCACTGTTTGCCAAGGTACCTTTGGAGGTTTCTGGTGAGTGAGTGAGTGTTTCAGTTTTACGTCCCACCAACAGCTAAGGTCATACGGAGACGGGACCTCGGTTTAAAGACTCATCCGAAAGTCTGTGGAGGTTTCTGGTACTGAATGGGTTAATTAGGGGGCTTAGTCAGTGCCATTAACAGGAAGATAAGCAGTGTAGATCCTGATGAGATGGCTCATTGTCATCGCGTCTGAATCTACATGTACACTATTTACATAGGCATCTGCACCGCTCTGAAAGGGTAAAGGTAGACTGGCTCCCATCGTCAAACTATTAATTAGTCAAACTTACAAAAATTATATGTTTTCACTGATGTTTTACTGACTCCAGCTGAGTTTGACGTCCAGTAGGAAGAAAGACAACTTTGAAGGAAAAGATATGTTTGGATTGTATTTCTTGATTAGGTTAGAAAAATATCAACTTACGACAAGGAGCCAGTCTAGGGTAAAGACAGCTGTGTATCAGGGTTGAGAGCTCGACCACAGGCTGACGTCAGAGCAGAAGAGAACCAGAAAACTGATCAGTAGCAAGCCAACATCACGAAAACACGCCTATATAATTTTGACCCCCTTGAACCCCACTTTTATATAGTAAAACTGGGGTTTTCTGGGGTATACCTTATTTTTCTTATTTCTGCTCTGAAATATAGATTGTGGGTACTCGTTAGAACCGCCTCGATGAGGCGGTTCTAACGGGTGCCCACAATCTATATTTTGAGCAGAAATAAGAAAAATATCACAATTTTTCATCCTAAAATTTTCATTTTTTTTCGGCGATAAAGGTGGCAATGTATTTTTATAAGCGTGTTTGCGTAATGGGACACTGGATATCCAACCATTATTCGAGGATGAACAGGCTGATTTGACCGTTTGCTGTTAGTACATTTAAGCATGATTTTCGCCACCATTTTCGTTAGTTTAGATTTCAACGGCCTATTAACTCTGTGTAAGTAATGTCGAGCCGATCAGTTTACCTCACCACACCTTTTCCTGGGCAGGCTTATACATAAGCGTTTAACCAGTTCATTATACATTCATTCACAAAAAAAAAGGAAAACTGCCCGATTTAAATCAACGGATGGGAGAGAATGACCGTAGACTAAAATATCATGATCACTCTCGACGACAAATTGATGCTGACCCGGCGGGAATCGAATCCTCGACCTCCTGATCACCACAGAGACGAGTATGTGACCGAACCACCGAGGCCGGCTTGTTGATTTGCTGCTGGCACGTGCAATAATGATTTGTATAAAACTTATATTTATCCTATGAGAATGTAATACCCCATGTATTTAATTTGGTAATCCACTAGTAGATTTAATATGCAAATTAGTTTGGTACACCCTGTTACATGACAAAGTTACACGAACGACGTCCATAAACGACGTCGCGTTTAATAACGGCGGAATATTGACTTTTTTGTAAAGCAGTCGTGAATAAAATGAGTTTTAAATGTCATATGATAAATAAAGGTATGCATTCGTGCTCATATAATGATAAATTTATTAAACTCGTTTAGTAAAAAGCATAAAATACTCTACAAAGCCTCGCATTTTATCCTTTTTCCTCAACTCGTTTAATAAATTTATTATTATATGGGCCCCGTCAAGCGATTTTGGTACTTATCGCCTATGCGAGCAGCGAAGGTTCAGGCGAGCCTGCGCATCCGCGCAGTCTCGCCAGAACCTTCGCTGCTCGCTCATACAAGCAGTGAATCAAGAGGAACCTTCAAACAGAAAGCCATATCCCTGGCCCCTCTGAATGGCTGGGCATGCGCAGTTAAAATTTGTCATGACAGAATGCTCGAAGACCCAAATTCGCTTGGCGGGGCTCAATTATGATATAGGAACACTCATGTAGGGTCCTCGGTGTATAAGGAATGGTCTTCGTTTTTTTTTTTGTTTTGTTTTTTAGTAATTTACACTTTATTGTCTTTTCTTGTACATTTTAAAGGCAATAATTGTGTCGCTGACAAGGTGATGAGGCTACCAGCCAGTATAAATGGCACAGTATAACCACCTGTAGCTTCAAACAACCATCCTGAAACAGATAAGACATTTTAGTACATTTGAGAATGTAAAGCGACGTTTCATTGGATAACATCGAACATTTGTGACAGAACACCCTGCGATATACTGCCGAAAACCGGAAGTCATCATGTAGCGTCGATTTTTATATGCTGATATTTGGTTTTATTCAGCCGGCAGCGCTTGCATAGAGTACAATTTTAAAACAACAACAAAAAAGCTGTATATTGACAAGGCCTAACCAATGATTTTGTCTAAAGCCAGATTACTTGATAAATAGCCTCGCTAAGCAAATTTTTCACAACCTGATTATAGACATATAACTTTTAAACCGCAAGGAATATTTTGAATAATTTGTCGCATGGAGATAAATATCGACAAGACGTATCCAACGAGATTGTCAGATTGATTAATAGCCTCCATGAGGCAAAATTTCACTTACTGACACGGGTCTAAAACTTTCAAACCGGTAGGAATATTTTGATAATTTTGGCATGCAGTGTATATTGGCAAGACCTAACCAATGTTATTCTGTAAAGCCAGATTTCTTCATAAAATTTTACAAATTGATTACAGACAAATACTTTTTAAATCACAAGGAATATTTTGATATTTTTTGGGTGCAGCTGTTTATCGACAAGATCTGGCCAATGAGAGTGTCTAATACCAATTAGCTTGATAAATAGCCTCGCAGAACCGAAAATACTGACATGTAAATATTTGAGATTATTTTGACAACTTTTCGCTTGAAGATAAAAGCCAAGGAGACTGTCAAATGCAAGTTGAACAGATTCGCGGAGGCAAAATTTTCACAAACTGATTGCAGAGTGCAGCTTTTAGGCCGCCAACAATTGAACGACTCGTAGATATTGTACGACCATTAGCTGAGTTGACAAGTCAGCAGAATCAATAGTTTCGGTTTTTACAATGTCTTCCATCACGATAATAAATCCGTGAAAGGAAGATCCCTCCAAATCCCATTTTATTTAGAGAAAAGTGGGGTTTACTGGGATATAAGTAAATGCCTTATTTTTGCTCAAAAACATAGATTGTGGGTACTCGTTAGAACCGCCTCATTCAGGCGGTTCTAACGAACACCAACAATCTATGTTGAAAGCAGAAATAAGAACGATGTCATCATTTTTACCAAAAAATGTGTAATCATTCCGATTCAATGTTGGGCGTCATTATTTCACATGGACATGTTTTCCTAATGCATAGTAAGGTCATGTGACCTGAAGAAAAGTCTTCTTTTTAAATGTTAATAATTGACAAGCGTAAATTCTTCGCTTCTGCCAAAATGTCCAACAACAAATATTTTCAGCCGGATTTCTCGCCCTGTCCGTTAATATTTACAACTGTGGAATGCATCCTTTAATATCTTTTAATGGGTACACTCCACGGTTTTTCCTGCCTACTTATATATGGCCATCATGACCAGTTACTATACAAGAGGACCATGATGGTCCTATATGGCTCACCTGAGCTAAGCGTTTTACATACTCAATACATGTATTGAAGTTTTTTTCCCTTTATTACCTATGTCTGTGTAAAATAAGTGAGCTGTGTTTTGAACAATCTTGGCAGAGGCCCAATAGATTAAGTTGTATTAGAAAAAAAAAAAAAAAAAAAACGCGCAAGCGCGGGTTAATTTGATGTCAAGTTTTTAACAAACAATACTTTAGTGATTTAAATAAAAATCAAAAAAGAGTTCCTTTAAGAGCAATGAAAACATTCATAAGAAAGAAGATGGGTCATACTACGTAGTTTCGGCTAATAAAGCCTCATCAGTGACCCTGTAATGATCCGGCAAAGAAAGCCAGAGGAAACATACTGCAATATTGCGAATTTCGAATAGGCAGTCGATTCAAAGACTGATATAAATCAAAATGGGGTCCAAATAATTAAAACCTGTCTAGAATATGAGTCTAAACCAATAATATATTTCCGATTTCTCAGAATATTCACGCTGATCTCAAAGGACCAAAAGTAAAATATAAACTGCACTATGGTTGATGTACGGGGAGACGTTTTACGGCCGCCACACGGCACAACACCAGCTGCAGTGAAGGCAAATAAAAATCAAAAAAGAGTTCCTTTAAGAGCAATGAAAACATTCATAAGAAAGAAGATGAACAACAAGAAGAACTTTTTTAAAGTTGAGTGTTGGTGACATCAGGATATTGATATTGAAATTAATGCATGAGACAACTTTGTTCTGATCTCATTTGAACATGAAAAATGCGTGTTTTGTTAGCTCATTGCTATTTAAGAACAGACTAAGTATTTTGCTGAGCTTATTTAGCATGAACATTTCCTAGGCAAATTTAGCATGGACATTTCCTAAACTGCTTAGGCAAAACAAAAAAAAAGAGTATTTTTCAGGTTTCCGGACCATACATAAACTTTTGGCCTGACAATAAACATTTTATTGGAAGAAAAAATATAGAAATAGTAAAAAAAATGCTCAAGTATCTCGGTTTTTCAAAAGAAAAAAAAAAAGAAATACAAAATCCGATTAAAAATTGACTGTTTTATTGTTTTAAACCCCGTACATGCACAGAACACACACTGAATAATTTTGTATAGCCCATGTAATAAATAAACAAGAGGGCCATGATGGCCCTGGATCGCTCACCTGATCCATAGAGTAACAAGTGGGCCCCGGGGAGGGCCATTATTGTCCCCAGGATTATAATGTGCATAATGTTGAGGGAGATCTAAAAAGGTGAAGCTTCATACCAAATATCAAAGACATGGGCATTGCAGTTTCAGAGAAGAAGATTTTTAAAGATTTTCCCTATATACATGTAAGTCTTGTTAAACCAAAGGGTCGTAGGTCAGGGCATTTTTGGCCCCAGGGCTATAATTCAAACATTCTTGATAGAGGTCCAATAGATGAAATTTCACACCAAATATCAAAGACCTAGGCATAGTGGTTTCACAGAAGAAGATTTTTAAAGATTTTCCCAAAATAATTAAGTCTATGTAAAACCAAAGGGCCCCGGAGCGGGGACATTTTTGGCCCCAGGGCTATAATTTGAACAATTTTAGTAGAGGTCCACAAGATGAAGCTTCACACCAAATATCAAAGACCGGGGCCTTGCGGTTTCAGAGAAGAAGAATTTTTAAAGATTTTCCTTATATAAGCCTATGTAAACACCAAAGGGCCCCAGGGCGTGGGCATTTTCGGCCCCAGCACTATAATTTGAACGATCTTGGTAGGGGTCCACTAGATGAAGCTTCATACCAAATAGCAAAGACCTGGGCATTGCGGTTTCAGAGAAGAAGATTTTTAAAGATTTTCCCTATTAAAGCCCATTTAAAACAAAAGGGCCCCGGGGCGGGGGCATTTTTGGCCCCATCACTATAATTTGAACGATTTTGGTAGGGGTCATCTAGATCAAGCTTCATACCAAATAGCAAAGACCTGGGCCTTGCGGTTTCAGAGAAGAAGATTTTTAAAGATTTTCCCTATATAAGCCCACGTAAAACCAAAGGGCCCCGAAACGGGGGCATTTTTGGCCCCAGCACTATTATTTAAACAATCTTGGTAGGGGTCGACTAGATGAAGCTTCATACCAAATATCAAAGATATGGGCCTTGCAGTTTCAGAGAAGAAGATTTTTAAAGATTTTCCCTATATAAGCCCAAGTAAAACCAAAGGGCCCCAGGGCGGGGGCATTTTTGGCCTGAGCACTATAATTTGAACAATCTTGGTAGGGGTCCACTAGATGAAGCTTCATACCAAATAGCAAAGACCTGGGCCTTGTGGTGTCAGAGAAGAAGATTTTTAAAGATTTTCCCTATATAAGCCCATGTAAAACCAAAGGGTCCCGGAGCGGGGGCATATTTGACCCCAGCACTATAATTTGAACAATCTTGGTAATGGTCTACTAGATGAAGCTTCATACCAAATATCAAAGACCTAGGCCTTGCGGTTTCAGAGAAAAAGATTTTTAAAGATTTTCCCGACGAAGATTTTTTAAGTTTTTGGTGAAAAAAAATCTATTTTTGGCTCCTGTGACCTAGATGTACAGCAGACTAAAACCATTTGAACAACTTTGAAAGGTGTCCACCTAAGGATCATTCCTGTGAAGTTTGGTCATAATCCGATCAGTGGTTTAGGAGGAGATGTCGTTTGAAGAAATTGTTTACGCACGGATGACAGACAAAAAAGTGATCCTAATATAAAACACATGAGGGCCATGATGGCCCTGGATCGCTCACATGATCCATAGAGTAACAAGTGGGCCCAGGAAAGGGCCATTATTGACCCCAGGGTTATAATGTGCATAATGTTGAGGGAGGTCTAAAAAGGTGAAGCTTCATACCAAATATCAACAAAGGCTATAAATTGAACAATCTTGGCAAAGGTCCAGTAATATCTAAGACCTGGTCCTTGCAGTTTCAGAGAAGAAGATTTTTTCTAAAGATATTCCCTGCATAAGCCTATGTAAAACCAAATTGCCCCGGGGCTATGTCCACTAGATGAAGCTTCACACCAAATAGACCTGGGCCTTGCTGTATCAGAGAAGATTATCTCTATATACTATAAGCCTATGTAAAACCAAAGGGCCCGGGTAGAGGTCCACTAGATGAAGCTACATACCAAATATCAAAAGCATGGGCCTTGCAGTTTCAGAGAAGCAGATATTCAAAGACTATCTCTATATAAGTCTTATGTAAAGCCAATGGGTCTCGGGCAGGGGCATTTTTGGCCCAAGGGCTATAATGTGAACAATCTTGATAGAGGTCCACTAAATGACATGTCACACCAAATATCAAAGGCCTAGGCGTTGTGGTTTCACAGAAGAAGATGGTTAAAGATTTAGACTATATAATTAAAATCAAAAAAGAGTTCCTTTAAGAGCAATGAAAACATTCATAAGAAAGAAGATGGGTCATATTATGTAGTTTCGGCTAATAAAGCCTCATCAGTGACCCTGTAATGATCCGGCAAAGAAAGCCAGAGGAAACATACTGCATTTTTGCAAATTTCGAATAGGCAGTCGATTCAAAGACTGATATTAATCAAAATGGTTTCCAAATAAATAAAAACCTGTCTAGAATATGAGTCTAAACCAATATTTTTTTTCTGATTTCTCAGAATATTCACGCTGATCTCAAAGGATCAAAAGTAAAATATAAACTGCACTATGTAAGCCTATGTAACACCAAAGGGCCCAAAGGCAGGGGCATTTTGGCCCTATGACTATAATTTGAACAATCTTGGTAGAGGTCCACTAGATGAAGCTTCATACCAAATATCAAAGACCTAGGCCTTATGGTTTCAGAGAAGAAGATTTTTCAAGATTTTCCCTATATAAGTCTATGTAAAACCAAAGGGCCCCGGAGCGGGGGCATTTTTGGCCCCAGGACCATAATCTGAACAATCTTGTTAGAGATCCACAAGATGAAGCTTCATACCAAATATCAAAGACCTGGGCCTTGCGGTTTCAGAGAAGAAGATTTTTAAAGATTTTCCCTATATAAGCCCATGTAAAACCAAAGGGCCCCGGGGCGGGGGCATTTTTGGCCCCAGCACTATAATTTGAAGGGTCCACTAAATGAAGCTTCATACCAAATAACAAAGACCTGGGCCTTGCGGTTTCAGAGAAAAAGATTTTTAAAGATTTTTCCAATATAAGCCCATGTAAAACTAAAGGGCCCCTGGGACGGGGGCATTTTTGGCCCCAGCACTATAATTTGAACAATCTTGGTAGGGGTCCACAAGATGAAGCCTCATACCAAATATCAAAGACCTGGGCCTTGCGGTTTCAGAGAAGAAGATTTTTAAAGATTTTTAAAACCAAAAGGCCCAGGGCTCGGGGGGGGGGGGGGGGACCTGGGCCTTGTGGGGTGAAGCTTCATACCAAATATTAGAGACATGGGCCTTATGGTTTCAGAGAAGAAAATTTTTAAAGATTTTCCCTATATAAGCCCATGTTAAACCAAAGGGCCCCAGAGTGGGAGCATATTTGACCCCAGCACTATAATTTGAACAATCTTGGTAGGGGTCCACTAGATGAAGCTTCATACCAAATATCAAAGACCTAGGCCTTGCGGTTTCAGAGAAGAAGATTTTTCAAGATTTTCCCTATATAAGCCCATGTAAAACCAAAGGGCCCCGGGCGGGGTCATTTTTGGCCCCAGCACTATAATTTGAACAATCTTGGTAGGGGTTCACTAGATGAAGATTCATACCAAATATCAAAGATCTGGGCCTTGCGGTTTCAGAGAAGAAGATTTTTAAAGATTTTCCCTATATAAGCCCATGTAAAACCAAAGGGTCCCGGAGCGGGGGCATATTTAACCCCAGCACTATAATTTGAACAATCTTGGTAATGGTCCACTAGATGAAGCTTCATACCAAATATCAAAGACCTAGGCCTTGCGGTTTCAGAGAAAAAGATTTTTAAAGATTTTCCCGATATAAGCCCATGTAAAACCAAAGGGCCCCGGGGCGGGGGCATTTTTGTGCCCCAGCCCTATAATTTGAACAAACTTGGTAGGGGTCCCCTAGATGAAGCTTCATACCAAAAATCAAAGACCTGGGCCTTACGGTTTCAGAGAAGAAGATTTTTAAAGCCCTCCCCTATATAAGCCCATGTAAAACCAAAGGGCCCTGGAGTGGGGGCATGTTTTCCCCAGCACTATAATTTGAACAATCTTGGTAGGGGTCCACTAGATGAAGCTTCATACCAAATATCAAAGACCTGGGCCTTGCAGTTTCAGAGAAGAAGATTTTTAAAGACTTTCCCTATCTAAGCCCATGTAAAACCAAAGGACCCCAGAGCGGGGGCAGTTTTGGACCCAGCACTATAATTTGAACAATCTTGATAGGGGTCCACTAAATGAAGCTTCATACAAAATATCAAAGACCTGGGCCTTACGGTTTCAGAGAAGAAGATATTTAAATATTTTCAGATGTATAAGCCCATGTAAAACCAAAGGGCCCCGGAGCGGGGGCATTTTTGGCCCGAGCACTATAATTTGAACAATCTTGGTAGAGGTCCACTAGATGAAGCTTCATACCAAATATCAAAGACCTGGGCCTTGTGGTTTCAGAGAAGAAGATTTTTTAAGTTTTTGGTGAAAAAAATCTATTTTTGGCTCCTATGACCTAGATTTGCAACGGACCGGAACCATTTGTACAACTTTGAAAGGGGACCACCTAAGGATCATTCCTGTGAAGTTTGGTCAAAATCCGATCAGTGGTTTAGGAGGAGATGTTGTTTAAAGAATTGTTTACGGACGCACGCACGGACGGACGGACGCACGCACGACAGACGAAAAGTTATCCCAAAAGCTCACCTCGTCACTACGTGACGGTGAGCTAAAAACATCTGTAAAAAATCTTCTGACCTATCCTATATATTTATACTTTTTTACGCTGAAACTCTATTTTTTTTTTCTTTTTGGCCATGGGAGTTTTATGAGTTTGGGCAAGTGTTCATATCTTTCTACATAAATATTTTTTTTCAAAGTAAATTGTGGTTCGTTTTATGTCTAATGTCTTTCTAATAATAAATTTTAGACTACTGTAATTACACTGGCAATAAATATAACAAAAAGAGCTGTATTTGATGTGTTTATTTCTTTCCAAACCTTTGGAACCGTGAATTTAAGTTGTAATTCAAAATCAAAAGAACAATGCGGGGTTGTGGTCTCGACAAAGAATCAAATCTCCACCCCCAGCGCCAGAAAATCAAATGGTCGGCCCATAAGGCATTCCCATGTGCACAGAATAGTAACACTGGTCATTATAAAGTTTGTGGTCTTAGAAATAGAACGCATGGTGGGGTGTGCAAGATTTCCGGACGACCGCGAAAGAATGAATGCATTGCCAGTAGCAGCGTCTTGAAGATGAAAGTTGTTTCAGACAAAAGACCAAGTCAAACTGTTTCGTCGCTTTTTCTTTGTAATGAAGAATTTGGCAGAAATTTGAAGAAGGCGTCGAGAAAGCACAGTCTTGTTCCCCTTTGCTTGGTTATTATTTCTCACCTTTCGCAGAAGCAGTTGTTGTTGTGTGAAAAGCAGTGTGAGAAGCTCGAGAAGCCATGTTGATGAGACCGCGTGCTTGATTGAGTTCGATTACTTGATAAGTGACACTCGTTCAGGAAAGAACAGAATAGCATAGAATTCCAGTCGTATTAATCAGTTCGTTCTATGGTTGTGTAGCAACCGCAGAAAATAACTCACCACTTTCAGCCACGAGTGGATACCTTTGGATACATGTTTTTGCACCTGTACCAGTTTTGTGAAGGTATCAGTAGGGGGCGGTATATTTAGGCCAAATTCGGCATGCATTTCAAAATACGTTTGAAACAATCCAGGGCCGAAACGACTCGATTGGAATGCCCTTCCTGATTCGATTGTGCTGATGATTGTGTAGCTAGATTTACGTATTTGGTTAGAGCTGGGGACTAACTTCCCACATCAAAGGTCCTAGTGTATGAATGTCATTTGACGTGTAACCAGTAAAGATTCTGATTTTGACATCACCTATTAGCGCTCTGCGTTGTCTGTTGAGACCAATCTACCATGTGAGCTGTTGTTGACCAAAAATTGACCAATCGCTGCAGGTTTTCTGAGAAAATACATGTGGTTGGGAGAATTTTAACCGCGAAAACTCCAAACATCACAAAAGCTACGTAAATATAAAGAGTTCTTTTTCGACATTTTCAATAAAAGCAATATTGTGACAACTTAATATCAAAATAATTCACCAAATGATTACGGTTTTTGTTTCAGTTTATAGATAGAAGATATCTAGGCCTTCTGGATTAAGCCTATGTACAATGTGGGCCCTGCCACGGGTCTATTTTTTGCCCCATGGCTATAATTTGAACAGTCTTTACAAAAGTCCTCTACCGGCCCCGATAGCTCAGTTGGTAGAGTGCCCGCTCCGGGGAACGGGAGGTCACGGGTTCGATCCGCGACATACCAAAGTCGTTAAGAATGGTACTAGCTGCTCCTCGCTTGGCACTCAGAGCTAGGACTGATCGACCCAGTGTCAGGATAATGTGACTGAGTGTGGTATCATGTAATGTGTCTGGGACATGATACTTCAGTGAGGCAGCACTGTAAAAGTGAGCATTGAGCTCCCTGTCGCAACCAGACATCGTCGTGATATGACTGAAAAATTGTTGAAAGCGACGTTAAACCCGAATTCACACACACACACACACGCACGCACGCACGCACGCACGCACGCACACACACACACACACATTCAGGTCCTTTTGATTAAGTTGTGAACCAAAAATCAATGTTTTAAGCCTTGGTGACAGACGAGAAGATTTCAAAAAATTTTTGTCTATACAAGTCTATGTAAAACCTGGTGCCTCTTGGAAGAGCCATTTTTGGCCCCAGGGCTATAATTCGAACTATCTTCGCAGAGGTTCACTAGATAAACCTGTTCTCCAAATATCAAGAAGCTCTTTAAAGATTTCCCTATATAACTCGATGTTAAACATGTGGGCCCTGGGCAGGCCATTTTTGGCCCCAGGGTTATAATTTGAACAATCTTGCTAGAGGTCCACTAGATAAAGATTCATACCAAATATCAAAGGCCTGGGACTTCTGGTTTCAGACAGGAAGATTCTCAAAGGGTTTCCCTATATAAGCCTATGTTATACCAGTGTGCCCCTGGGCAGGGCTATTATTGGCCCCAGGGATATAATTTGAACATTCTTGGTAGAGGTCCACTAGATGAAACTGCATACCAAATATCAAAGACCTGGGCCTTCTAATTTCAGGCAAGAGGATTTTTAAAGGTTTTTCCTATACAAGCCTATGTAAAACCAGTGGGCCCCAACGCGGGGCTATTTTTGGCCCCAAGGCTATAATTTGAACAATCTTGGTAGAGGTTCACTAGATGAACCTTCATACCAAATATAAAAGACCTGGGCCTTCTGGTTTCAGACAACAAGACTTTTAAAGGTTTTTCCCTATATAAGCCTATGTGAAACCAGTCGGTCCCGACACGGGGCTAGTTGTTCGCCCCAAGGCTATATTTTGAACGATCTTGGTAGAGGTTCACTAGACGAAGCTTCATACCAAACATCAAAGACCTGGGCCTTCTGCTTTCAGACAAGAAGATTTTAAAGGCCTTCACTTTATCAGCCTGTGTAAACCAGTGGGTCCCTGAGCGCTGTCATTTTTGGCACAAGGGCTATAATTTGAACAATCTTAGTAGCGGTCCACTAGATGAAGCTTTATACCAAATATCAAAGACCTTGGCCTTCTGGTTTCAGATAAGAAGATTCTCAAAGGTTTTCCCTATACAGGATGGTCCAGAGGGCCCTGATTCGCTAACCTGAGTGTTACTGTCTCCTGTACATTCCAGTTTTGGCTCACGCGGCCATCTTGTACGTCAGAGTGGAAAAAATTAGCTATTTTGGTAGGGAGTCACCTTGGCAACATTCCTATGAAGTTTGAATCAAAGTGGCCCTAGGGTTTAGGAAGATTTCGCATTTGAAGCATATTTACATTTTTTTTTCTATTTTTAGCTCTGGTGGCCATTTTGTTCACCAGAGCGGGATCGTTTTAACTGTTTTGGTATAGGGTCATCTATATTTTAAAGAGGTTTGAATGGAATTGACCGAAGGGTACAGGATGAGTTGTCGTTTGAAGATTTTTGTCTATTTTTAGCTCTGGCGGCCATCTTGTTTGTCAGAGCGAAACGATTTTAGCTATTTTGATAGGGAGTCTCCATGTCACAAAAATGGCAACCATGGCAACATTCCTGGGAAGTTTGCATCCAATTGGCCAAGGGATTAGGAGTTCGCGTTTGAAGCAAATTTACGATGTTTTTTTTCTATTTTTAGCTCTCGTAGCCATTTTGTTCATCCGAGCATGATCATTTAAGCTTTTTCGGTAGAAGGTCATTCAAGCATTATTCCTATAATGTTTGAATGAAATTGGCCAAAGGGTAGAGGAGGAGTTGTCGTTTCAAGATTTTTTTTCTATTTTTAGCTCTGCCGCCCATCTTGTTTGTCAGAGCGGAACGATTTTAGCTATTTTGTTATGGAGTCGTCTACGAAACAATCTTGTAAAGTTTGTAACAAATTGCCTAAGGGTTTAGGAGGAGTTCGGGTTTGAAGCAAATTTACGATGTTTTTTCCTATTTTTAGCTATGGAGGTCATTTTGCTCATCAGAGCAGAACTGTTTTAGCTATTTTGGTAGAATGTCACCTAAGCAACATTCCCATTAAGTTTTAATGAACTTTGTCTATGTGTACAGGAGAAGTTATCGTTTCAAGTTTGTTTTGTTTTAGCTCTGGCGGCCATGTTATTCATCAGAGCAGAACGATTTTAGCTATTTTGGTAGGGAGCCACATAGGCAACATTCCTGTGAAGTTTAAATCAAATTGGCCCAAGAGTTTAGGAGGAGTTCGCATTTGAAGCAAATTTACAATTTCTTTTTCTATTTTTTTTCTGGCGGCCATTTTGTTAATCGGAGCAGTACATTTTTACCTATTTTGGTAGAGAGTGAGAGAATGAAATTGGCCCAAGTGTATAGGAGGAGTTGTCGTTTAATTTATTTTTTCTATTTTTTGCTGTGGTTGCTATCTTGTTCGTCAGAGCTCAACGATTTTAGCTATTTTGTTAAGGTGTCACCAAGCAATATTCCCGTGAAGTTTGAATGAATTTGCCCAAGTGTTTAGGAGGACTTCGCGTTTGAAGCAAATTTACGATGTTTTCTATTTTTAGCTCTGGTGGCCATTTTACTCACTAGAGCAGAATCGTTTTAGCTATTTTGGTAAAGGGTCACCTAGGCAACGTGTGTGTGAAGATTGAATGAAATTGGCCCAAGGGTACAGTAGGAGTTGGCGTTTAAAGATTTTCTATTTTTAGCTCTGGCGGCCATCTTGGTCATCGGAGCAGAACGAGTTTGGCTATTTTCGCATTGAGCCACCCAGGCAATATTCCTGTGAAGTTTGAATCAAATTGGCCCAAGGGTTTAGGAGAAGTTCGCGTTTGAAACAAAATCACTATATTTTGTTTTTTAATTTTTAGCTCTGGTGGTCATTTCGCTCACTGGATCGGAACCGTTTTAGCTATTCTTGTAAAGGGTCACCTAAGCAACGTTTCTGTGAAGTTTGAATGAAACTGGCCCAAGGGTACAGTAGGAGTTGGTGTTTAACGATTCTTCTATTTTTAGCTCTAGTGGCCATCTTGTTCATCGGAGCTGAACTATATTAGCTATTTTGGTAGGGAGCCACCCAGGCAACATTCCTGTGAAGTTTGAATCAAATTAGCGCCAAGGGCTTAGCAGGAGTTCGCATTTAAATCAAATTGTTGACGACGCACAACGAACATTTACTGATCACAATACCTCACCAGGAGCACTTCGTGCTCCATGGACTGTTGAAGAAATTATCCATATTAATACGCCTGTTCACGGCTTTCATATTTTATATTTATTAAAAGACGATTTTATCATTTGATGCCGCGTCTGAGAATGTGATAACGGCATGTATTTAATTCGGCCATCAACTAGTGCATTAAATATGCAAATTAGTTAGATGCGCCCCGTAACGTTACACGTATGGCGTCCTTATGACGTCGCGTTTACATTTTTGTAAAGAAATCGTGCATAAAATGCGTTTTAAATGTCATAGTTTAAAAGAATCTTGCATCCCTGCGCGGGTATTATTAAATGTTTTGAACTTGTTGAGGAAAAGGGATAAAATGCTCGTCGACGCCTCTCATTGTATCCATTTCCCTCAACTCGTTTAATAAATTCAATAATAGATGAATAAGATCCTCTATTTAATCGTTGTTTCCCTTAAAGTACTATATACCATGAAGTTTCATTGAATCGAACACTGATAACTTGATTACTATGGTTGATTCGAGATCATTCCTTAGTCCTTTGGAATTTTTTCCCTAACTCTTATCAATATATCGAAAAGACATCCCTAAGTCATCCCCATTTTAATTACTGACCTTGCAGCACTATGATGAAAATCAGTGGTTCGAACTACCCATATCTCGAACCAAATTTCATCGTCCCAAAAGTGCTCAAGCCCTGGCCGTTCGGCTGTAAATCCAAGCTTCTTGTACTTTGAAAAAAAAAAAGACCGGGCGTTTCGTGCCGCTTCTAAAAGTAGCCCTCTCCCCACCTCTTAATAGTAAAACACAAGCTATTTAAGACAATAAATTGTATTTGCTTATCATAAAGCTGACCTACCTGACAATGGTGTGCCACAAAGGGCTCCTATACCACATAATGTTTGCAACATACCATACGTCTCGGCCAGTTTATCTTTTCCGGCTACGTCAGAACATAGCACAGGAGTCAGCGCACATTCACCAGCTGAAATATATGCGTCACTTGAGGGGTACGTAGAACAAATTCCGCTGTTAAGATCGGCTTGAATCAGGACTATCTCTTCTTTAAAAATCATATTAAAGAATGTTTCAGTTATTACTTTTTTCTTTTGGTTTTACCTCCAGTGTCCACTAGTAACGGACCACCTTTGGGACTGTTCAAACGTGGACTTGAAGACCACTTTTGAACAGTTCCAGAAGTGGTCTGAAAATAGAAGTTTTTACTATAAATATCAGTTATACGTTCGACTACTTGTTTGCAAGGGAGACAATTTTTATTACTGTTGTAACCAATGCCCGAGATTAAATGTGTTCATGCCGCTATAAAATACTAAAATAAATACAAACGATACAAATAAATATAACCGCAGGGTCCGATCTCGCACAAAAAGGAATACACGCAAATACAAAGAGGCAGCGGCTTTCAAGCAAAGTTTTTCATTAAAGATAATTTAAAATAACATTTACTGACCTATACATCACGAAAACACGCCTATATAAAATTGAGTGTGTATGTGTGTGTGTGTGTGAATTCGGGTTTAACGTCGCTTTTAACAATTTTTCAGTCATATCACGACGCTGTCTTGTTGCGACAGGGAGCTCCATGCTCACTTTTATAGTGCTGCCTCACTTAAGTATCATATCCAAGACACATTACACGATACCACACCCAGTCACATTATCCTGACACTGGGTCGACCAGTCCTAGCTCTACCCCGTACATCTGAGTGCCAAGCGAGGAGCAGCTAGTACCATTCTTAACGACTTTGGTATGTCGCGGCCTGGGATCGAACCCGTGACCTCCCGTTCTCCGGAGCGGACACTCTACCAAATGAGTATATAATATTGATCACCAAAAACTCCATTTGATATACTAAAACTAGGGTTTGTAGTGGTATACAATATTTTTCTTATTTCGACTCAAAAAGATAGGTTCTTGGTACTCGTTAGAACCACCTCGCCAATGCGGTTCTAACAAGTACCTTCAATTTAAGTTTTGTGCAGAAATTAAAAGAAAATCCCGGAATTTTTATCAGAAAATTTTCATTTTTTTTTTGGTGGTAAAATTTTCAATAGATTTGAATTGGCGTGTTTTCGTTATGTCAGGTGGGATCCTGTTATTTTTATATCAAATTAATGTTAAGAAAATTAAGTACAAAATAAACGGTCTTATATATTGTAAAATGTTGTTGTATTAATGTTATTAAATGAAAAGTAAAAACAATTGTGACTTTTTTTATATTTTTTTATATTCAGACTTTAAAAAAGGCCATTTTCCTTAGATAGGCATCACAAGTAAAAGCTCTGCAAAAACAACCCTTAGAATTGCTGTCTTACCTTGTTCAAATATAAGACTAAACCACTGCTTCAGCTGAAGTGCACGACCCGCCGGATGCTTTTAGCTTTATGAGTGTTACCATATATGGGTATGGCGGCCATTTTGGTCATGTGACCTGGACATAAAACGGTTCCCCCAATAAATGCGCCTTATCGTAAGGAGAAAAAATATATCTTATACTTTAGTACTGTATTCTGAATCGTTTGCAGGATAAAATCCAACACAAAAGCATATGTGTCAAAGTTTGACCTAGGCACAAAGAAGGTCAAGGTCAACCCAGGGCCACCATTTTAGCAATTTATGATGGGCCTACGTTCCAGATGCTATTTATCAAGTTTCGTGTAAATCTGCACAGTGGTTCTGGAGAAGACTATTTTTGAAGGGTAAATATTGCTTGGCGGCCAATTTGGTCATATGACCTGAACCCCATGAGGAAATTTTGGTTTCCCCCATCCCGTAGAGGCTCCATATGAAATTTGACTTCAATCGGCCCAACGATTTCCGAGGAGAAGCAGTTCGAAAATTTTCACATTTTTCGCCTCGGCGAGGCTGTACTAAATGGAATGTAATATTTCGCAAGTTCATTGATAAGATCGCATTGATATTTATCAGTATGCCAAAAATTATTTAAATATTCCAAGCGGTTAAGTCACTATCACCAATTTTCACAAACGGGTTACGGACGGACAGATAGACAGACCATATATGGCTTGGCGGCCATTTTGGTCATGTGTCCTGGACCCCATGCGCAATTTTTGGTTTCCCCCATCCCATAGAGGCTCCATATGAAATTTGATTTCAATCGGCCCAACGGTTTCCGAGGAGAAGCAGTTCGAAAATTTTCACATTTTTCGCCTCGGCGAAGCTATACTAAATGGAATGTAATATTTCGCAAGTTCATTGGTTAGATCTCATTGATATCTATCAGTATGCCAAAAATTGTTTAAATATTCCAAGCGGTTAAGTCACTATCACCAATTTTCACAAACGGGTTACGGACGGACCCAAAGAAGGTCAAGGTCAAACCAGGGTCACCATTTTAGCAATTTATGATAGGCCTACATCCCAGATGCTATTTATCAAGTTTCGTGGAAATCTGCCCAGTGGTTCTGGAGAAGACTATTTTTGAAAGGTTTTTACCATATATGGTTTGGCGGCCATTTTGGTCATGTGACCTGGACCCCATGAGCAAATTTTGGTTTCCCTATCCCATAGAGGCTCCATATGAAATTTGACTTCAATCGGCCCAACGGTTTCCGAGGAGAAGCAGTTCGAAAATTTTCACATTTTTCGCCTCGGCGAGGCTATACTAAATGGAATGTAATATTTCGCAAGTTCATTGGTTAGATCTCATTGATATCTATCAGTATGCCAAAAAAATTTTAAATATTCCAAGCGGTTAAGTCACTATCACCAATTTTCACTTATGGGTTACGGACGGACAGACAGACAAACCATATATGGCTTGGCGGCCATTTTGGTCATGTGACCTTGACCCCATGAGTAAATTTTGGTTTCTCCCATCCCATAGAGGCTCCATATGAAATTTGACTTCAATCGGCCTAACGGTTTCCGAGGACAAGCAGTTCAAAAATGTTCGAAAATTTTCACATTTTTCGCCTCGGCGAGGCTATACTAAATGGAATGTAATATTTCGTAAGTTCATTGGTTATATCTCATTGATATCTATCAGTATGCCAAAAATTGTTTAAATATTCCAAGCGGTTAAGTCACTATCACCAATTTTCACAAACGGGTTACGGACGGACAGACAGAATGACAGACTGACAGACTGACAGAATGACAGAATGACACGGTGATTTTAGGGCACTCTTAGAAAAAACCGACTTCAGTCGGTTGCTTTTTCTGCGGGTCGTGCAATATCTTTTACTTTCCGATAAACAAATTAATTGATCATACTGCACAATGTTTCATTGAACCAAAATGGAATAAAATAATATGAAAAAAATAGGTGTTACCTATAAACGAGCATAGCAAACTACACAAGGAAGCCGATGGATATCTAAACCAAAATATCTGTATATTATTGATATGCAAAAGTTGGAAACCCCCAGTCAACTGCCGAATACTTAGTTCTGACTTGAAAATTACTTGCACATTGCCTTGTCTTTTACAAGTGATGCAACTTAAAGTAGTATGTGTCTCATAACCAAATGATTTATCTTGAGTGCCAACAGCACCATTGGACTAGCAAAGTTGCTCAGAGTGCATCACTGGGTCTGTTCGCTTACCACGGGTACCACTGGCTGCAAACGGTATTTACCATTTGCAGCATACGTTGGAGACGCTAAAGAGCGGGGGCAAAAAGAACCGCACGGGAAATTTTCGTCGAGATGGAGGGCATGAAATATTTAACAGCTGAAGTCAGTGCAATAACAACATAACTAACAATTATTTTTTTCCATGACCGAGGAGACACTGAAATATATTTCAGACAGTGAGTTGACATATAGCTCTTTTCCCCCTTTTTGGTTTCTTGTACGCTTGCACTACTTGACTAAAATGTGCTGCAATATTTTGGAATCTAGCTGTAACTTTCTATGTCTACAACTACCAGTATCTGGAGTATACTTGAACAGTAGCTATTTACAAGTGTGAAGTCCTGTACATCTAAAACTGTTTAAAAAAACTCACTAAGCCCCAGATCGCTCACCTTTAAACTCTAATGGAAACTGTTGAGACGTGTCAGGTATACAAAAAAAAAAAACAAAAAAACAGGGGACCAGTGGTTCTGAGCCGCTGGCCTGAGTGCTGAGAGTTTATGCAGCCATGTTATTTCTGAGAAGAAGATTTTAAAGGGCTTTTTACCATGGCAGACTCTTGGCCATTTGACCTGATATTGGGCCTATTGGTTCTAGAGAAGATTTCTGAAGGTTTTTTTTTACCTTATACGCCTGTGGACACAAACTATTCAAGTTCGTATGAAGTACCTTCCAATGAATCTCTTTGCATCAAGTTAGTTTGACAAAGATTTCTAAAATTAGATCAAGCAATTGATTGTTCTCATTTTGGCAAACACTTTCTGGTTGACATAAGAGATGTATTTTGATTGGACAGTGCAGGAGTCAGCAATGACATGTGCATATGTACACCACCTTGTGTTTTGAACTTATTTCTGCCCGGCAGTTGACTGACCGGATGTTGGGATATATTGAATGATGTTTCAAGTCAAGATGAAATGAAGCCCATCGAAGTTTGAACTGATTTGTGTCCACAGGTATAGGGGAACGGTGGCCATATTGTTCAAGCGACCGAACTCATATTAAAAAATCATCTTGTGTTTTGAACAGGTATATGGGCACAGTGGCCATATTGTTCATTTTTTTTTTTTTTTTTTTTTTTTTTGGTTTGGGTTTTACGGCCCTTTCAAGATTATTTCACTCATATCGAGCCGATCGTTAATCATAGGTGGGCGAAAACCGGAGTACCCGGAGAAAAACCACCTGACCTTCCGTTGCAGAACTTGGCGTCTCACACGTGACCCGAGCGAGGCTCGAACCCACGGCGGTGAGAGACCTAATGACTAAGAGTCAGCGCTCTTATCCATTAGGCCACGGAGGCCCGTCGCCATATTGTTCATGCGACCAAACTCATATTAAAAAATAATTTGTTTGTTCCTCAAAACTTTCATGTGACTTTCGCTGCAAATAGACTCATTTAATAGAGTAGTGGTTTCTGTAAAAAATAAGTTTCAATTTCCATGTCTGAATAACCTCAGGCAAAGGTCAGAAACTGACCTTAACCTTTAATACTCAAGTAGTTTCCGCAACCAGACATAGTCGTGATATGACTGAAAAATTGTTGAAAGTGACGTTAAACCCAAATTCACACCCACACTCAAGTAGTTTCATCCACTCATTTAGCTATCTGCATCTACCAATTTTCAGACCACATGCTGCAATAGTTTCCGAAAAATAGAGTTTTTACTTTTTCCCATACAAATATCTATGCGACCAAATTTTACCTTGATATAAAATTGTTTAAGGTCATCCAGGGGTCATCGTTTGAAGAGACTATAATAGGCCCAAGTCCTCAATGCCACATACCAAGTTTCCTGAAAATCAGTCTGTCGGTTCCGGAGAGAAGATTTCTGACGGGCTTTTATATAAAATTTGGTCACAAACGGCCTAGAAGTGCCAGTGGATAATAATAAGTTTTAGTCTTCATATCTGATTCTGAAAGGCCATAGGCCAAGGAATGACCTTGAATACTCATTTAGTTTAATGCACTCATGTAGCTTAATTACTGCTGTTTACCAAATTCCAGATCAATAGTTTCCAAAACTAGATTGTTTTGACGTTTTCCCATACAAAACTCTATGTGACCAAATTTGACCTTGACGAAAAATAGGTCAAGGTCATCTGAGGATCATCATTTGAACAAACACATATGAGCATACTATGATGAGTCCAAGTCCCCATTGCTACATACTAAGTTTCATGACAATCAGTCCTTTGGTTTGGGAGAAGATTTTGGAAGGTTTTTACCGTATATGGGTATGGCAGTCATCTTGGTAATGTGACCAAACTCATTTTAATCGATTTCCATTTCCTTGTTCCTAAGGTGTGTGTGTGTGAATTCGGGTTTAACGTCGCTTTCAACGATTTTTCAGTCATATCACGACGGTGTCTGGTTGCGACAGGGAGCTCAATGCTCACTTTTATAATGCTGCCTCACTGAAGTATCATGCCCCAGACACATTACATGATACCACACCCAGTCACATTATCCTGACACTGGGTCGACCAGTCCTAGCTCTACCCCGTAAATCTGAGTGCCAAGCGAGGAGCAGCTAGTACCATTTTTAATGACTTTGGTATGTCGCGGCCCGGGATCGAACCCGGGACCTCCCGTTCCCCGTAGCGGACACTCTACCAACTGAGCTACCGGGGGCCGGTTTGTTCCTAAGGTTATTTGTATGAATATTTGTTATAAAAGGCTAAGTGCTTTCTGAGGAAAATAAATTTCAATTTTCATATCTGAATGACCTTGGGCAAAGGTCAAAGATTGACCTTGAATATGCTTGTAGTTTAATCCACTCATTTAGCTTACTGCATCTACCAGTTTTCAGACCACAGGCTGTAGTAGTTTTTAAAAAAAAATACACAATTTTTACTTATTCCTATACAAAAGTCAGTGACCAAATTTGACCTTGCGTAAAAGCCTCCAGAATGTTCACAAGGTTTTTATTTAATTTTACCTACTTTTTAATCCGACATGATCCATATATCTGCTTTACCAAGATATTGTCAAGATGATCATTCTGGGCAAGATTGATGGTGACTTGACCAAAATGGTAGCCTCAAGAATGTTCACAAGTTTTACCAAATATTTGACCTTCTGACCTACTTTTAAACTCGACATGATCATTCCGAATCAGTTCGATGACAATTGCATCAAAACTGTGGCCTCCGGTGTTCACAAGTTTTTTTTGTGATTTGACATATAGACCATTTGACCCGACATGTCCAGCGTTCGAACTTGACCAAGATTTTGTCATGAAGATCATTCTGACCAAGTTTGATGATGACTCGACCAATGTGACCTTGAGTGTTCAGTAGAAATGTTTACTTTATTATGTACATATGTGAAATGCCATGGCAACCAACTGAAACCAATGCTGGATAGAGTAATCATTTGCATAACAGATGACTACTAATTGCATGTTTAATATGGTTTCTGAGTTGATTTTGAAAATGTTTCCTTTTTATTGCATTTTGTTTGCCATAACAGTCACTAAACCAGGCTCTTGACAGAAAAACTATCTGCCTCATGACGACTACTCATGGGACATTTGTATAATAGTTTTATCAAAATATCGGCAAAGGGCTAGAAATAGGGACCGGTTTTTCTTCTCGTATAAGAAAAAAGTTACATTAATCCACTGGCTCCCACCCATCGAGACTTGAGAAATAGATGGGATGCATGATGCGTCCACACAGAGCTGAATTCGACCGCACACGAGTACTGGTACACCGCTTGGAGGATCTAAAAATGTTCTATAAAACGGCTATCCTCCGGAAGCATGGAATACATCACAACTGGAAAATATGAAATGTACGTATTTTCTGGGCCAGACTAGTTGTTTCGGCCAATTCGGCCCTCAAATATTCAAAATTTCACAATGGAATCGATGATCCGTAAGGACAAGAAAATACAAACTACATTATGATGTAAGGCAGCGAGGCTTTTTACGGTCACCACACATTCCCAGACACCAGCTGCAGTTAAATATGTTCTAAGCCTGTGCAGGCAAAGTGGTGCGAGTCAGACCGTCCATGCTTATAAACCCGATCGGTTTCATTGGAAGACAAGGCTTGAGATGTCATTTAATCTCAATGCTGGGTAAAAATCCCACAAAATTGGAAGCGACGTCTCCAAAATGACATATACAGTGTTGACGGAACATTAAACCTCAAATCAAACAAATTACATTAATCCAGCAGAAGCAGTATTTAAAGTGAAATGTGTAGACATAATGGCTGCGGTGAAGAATTTCTTAAAATTGACATAAGTGTCATGACCTACATGTACAAGATATCGGGATGCCTATCGCGAAAACTGTTGACCTGTTACTTTTAAAAACAGTGTTGCAAACAGTTTGGTTCAAGATTTGAATGCATCTTAGTGAACCGTCTGATCTGGGTCCGAAGAAAGGTATGCAAGAAGTTTCAGAAGGCGACACAAACCGATGATGTTTTCCTACACATCTTTACTACTAAATGCAGTAGCTTTTTGTTGTTGGTATCCTGGTAACTATCAGTAATTTGTAGGAAATTCAGGTTAAGGATAGTTAAAGAAAATAGCCCCACTATTCTTGTTGTTATGTGGTCAGAGTGAAACGTCAGAAGGCTATCTATAAAATCTTGGCTGGAATCGAGTGTTGGGTTCGGCAAACAGCATAGACCCAGATCAGATGCTTAGAGTACAGATATTTAAGGGTTAATCAAAAGGGTCAAAGTCCCTTTCCAGTTTACACTCCGAGGCAATTGACCCACCAGTGCTGCCAGTTGGCTTTGATTTTATTTGTATCACAATTATAATATCAGCAATCTATGAACACAAAAAATTAATGAATAAACAGTATTAAACACAGTAGCAAGACAGATAACAGTGAATTAACATTAATGGCACAGTTGTTTAACATAAATGGTTCACATTTCGGAAGCTAATATGTTTTCATGCATAGGAAACCTCAATGGAGAGGAGAAGAGAATTTGCCATTCAGGATAATGAAGGTTACTGTCTCGCAGCCAGACAAGAATTCTTGAAAGTCCTCAAGTTTGAATGGGATTTGATTCCATTGTATCTTTTAACTTACATATCATAAACAGTATTTATGGGGTTTGGGTCAAATTGCAATAATTCAAATCATCAAATGAATTTGGGGGAAAATGTCTGGAAAGTGCACACAGTAGCACGCATGAAGCTAATTTGAGAAACCATATTATGACACATACATAAACAATCATTCACACTCAAGTATATAGAAGCCTCCCTGGTGCAGTGGATCAGCTCCCCACCACTCCAGACTTTTTTTAAACCGAGGTCCCTTCTCCATATGACCTTAGTTGTTGATGGTACATAAAATTCAAACACACACACAAGTACATATAATTTTTTTTGCTTGGAGTTTTACGACCCAGTCAGTACCATTTAGGTCATATGGATTCAGTCAGTTTACCTAATCACACTTCCACACTTCCTGGACAGGATTATATATAGGCGGTTAACAGGTACAGTGCACATTCTTTTGCCAGAAACTGACATGCACTTCTTGAATTAGCGGAAGGGAGAGAAACCGAAGAAAATATTTCAAGATGAAATCTCCACAAATAATATTGCCGACTCCAGCAGGTATGGAACCCGTGACCACCTGATCAACACTCAGAGTAGGATGTGCATTCGACTGTGCTAAAACTTCGGCCCATGAGTCTCTGTTGCGTTACCACAACCCGCCTCGGTAGCTCAGTGGGATGCACGTCTGACTGGTGATCAGGAGGATGTAAGTTTGATGCCTGCCAGGGTCAGTAACTTTCTTCGTGGAGATTGATAATGAAATCATTCCTATAGTCATTCTCTTCCTTTCTGCTGATTCAAGAACGGCAGTTGTCAGTTTCTGGCAAAAGAATGCGCACTGTACTTGTGAACCGCTTACGTATAAGCCTATCCAGGAAAGTGTATATAGTTAAACTGACCGTCTCAAAAATGATCTAAAAGTGTTAACTGGGCAGTTAAGATCCAATACAAACAAAACTTTACCACAAATGAAATTTTGAAGAATGAGGGGAAAAATGGATTTTGAGATAAATTACACCAAAACCTACCATTTGCATTAAATTTAACCTTAAGCTCTTAATAAGAATGCATTTAATGAGGATAATTGTTTCTTGTCTTTAATGAAAAAATGTATGTTGCATAAGTACATGTACTTGATAGAATCACCTCATTGAGGCAAATAACAAATACTCACAACAAAAGCTTATACTGAACAATAATTAAGTAAAATCTTAATTATCTTATCTTTCTTACACCTTCTTATTACATGTTTCTCAGTTAAATCTATCTTGCATTCTGATGTTCTCATAGTGCTATACTCCTTTACAACTGATACTTCCGCCAGGATTCGAACCCAGATCTTTCACTTTATCAGTGAAGATGTTACCAATTACACCATGGAAGTTTTTGTGATGTACCTGGAGAATAGCAATATTTCTTCAAAATTTTCCTCTGCTTTTATAAGGGCTTGGATCCTTCTGTAAATGTTGCAACTCTAATTTTCAAAAGTTAGAATAATTACACTAAACAGGCAGCATTAAAAATTTAGCAGTATAGCTGCTGTATCTATCAGGCGGCTTTCAAATTTGCTTTATCACTGTCACTGCACAACACCATAATTCTTACTTTTATTTTCTATATTAACAAATGACATTGCAATATCACTTTTAGTCAACAATGTGTTAAGTGCCATGATAAGTTGCAATATAATATCCATGTGTATGTCAGTGAAATGTGATTGTTATCAGTCTGTTATGTGATGATGTTACAGTCAGCCTTCTTTATACATGTACCAGCAATTCATTTTAATGACAAAATGCGTTATAAGGACAATTTCAAAGGAATGAATCCTTAGCATTTTTCCCAATCAGCACAGGCATGAATCAGGTTGGAAATGCCAATATTGAACCCATACTTAAGATACACCAAGCAAGAAATGATATAGATATTCCCACAAATATCTTAAACATTTGTTTCTTGGAGTTAGTAAGGAGAGCAGGCCCCTTTTTTGCCAATCATACTCTTTAAAACGGCAAATTCTTTCATATAACGGCAAAATATTAGCGAACAAATAGTGTCATTATAATGAGGATCCTCTGTATTTTCATTAAGTGATGTTATTTTCATGTCAAATGTGATTGCATAAAGTTAAAGATTTTTTTATCATGCTCAGTGAAAAAAATTTCCTTTTAGCTCTTTCTATTCTATTGTGTGTACACTCTTTGCCCCTTGGTCAACACTGAAACAAACAGCACCCGCCCATAGGGGCTTGAAGAAATATACTGGCTACATGATGCTTCCACGCAGAGCTGAATTCGGCCCGCACACTAGTACTGGTAAACAACTTAGAGGATCTAAGCCTGTCCAGGAGAGGCGCACCGTCCATGCTAATAAACCCTATTGGTTTCATTGGGCGACAGGGCTTGAGATGTCATTTCATCTCAAAGTCGGGTAAACGTCCCATAAAACTGGAAGCAACGTCTCCAAAATGACCTTTACAGTGGTGACAGGGACATTAAACCCCAAATCAAACAAATAATCAAAAATATTGACTCAAATATTGCATAAATAGAGGATCTTACAATGGGGGTTAATTTCATATGAAATTTTTACAATAAGCCTTTAGGGAGTTTCATTAATTTCATATGAAATGGCAACGAGTGTAAGATTCTATTTATCATTTAATGTCTTGAAACTGTATTTTATCACAGAAATAATTCAAATGGCAACATAGGGCCATCATAGACAGGGTCATATTACATGCCAGTAACCATTTGTCACTACAGGTGTGTTCATATGAGTTTTATGTCTGTGGCACTAATCACAGGCTCAGATCTGTAGGTTTCAGCTTCTTTGGTGGCTGGGTTTTAGTATTCGAGATTCCTCGGCTGTCCATAGAAATTCCCCAGTCGGTCAATAGAGTCATTTCCCCATTCTGCTAGCTCTGCCTTTGACAAAAATGAAATCGGTCGAAGAGCAAATACGGAGAGAGCTGTGAGTAGTTCTTTATCTGGAAATCTTGAAAATAGAAAATAAAAATCACTTGAGTATCTTTAAATTCTTATTTTGATATTAACCCTTGTTCTGCTGAGCCCGTATATGCCTTATTTTCCAAACAATGAAGATCCAGATCAGATGGCTTCTGACGAAGCCATCTGATCAGGATCTTCATTGTTTGCAATTCAGTTTATGAATTTGTTGAAATGATTTGCATCAAGTCATCTGATTGGTTGATAATCAGTAGTGGGTGTGGCATATATAAATATTCAGCAGGTCAAGGGTTAAACTGTTAGACTGCTACAAAGCATACCCTGCTGCTGTATTCCAAAACTTCAAAAGCTCCTACTGTAGACAGTGTGGACCCAGATCAGACTCATGTGGTCGTACCTTGGTCCACTCTGTTTGTCACTGTGCAGAAATAACAGTTGTAAGCAACTAGCAAATAGCATTTCAGGCATAATTAAAAGTCTTTGTCAGTTGAACTGGAAGAATAAAAATATTTGACCAATTTCGAGGGGCTTCACAAGCCTCTCAAAATTGGTCAAAAAGTTTCATTCTTCAACTTTTTCAAGCTCTACTGAATTATTTTTTATGAGTGGAAGACAAATGGTTGCCTGCTATCATTAAAATGTCAAGCTCTTGCCAGAACTTTAATCATTGTATGCAATAGACTTCAACGAGACCTATCTAACAGAAAAACACATTATCTGTTGCCAGGCAACAGATAATGTGTTTCTCCTCAAATGTTTCTATTTCTTCTTTTTGTCTCGAACCAAAGCTTGTTTTTCATGTTCTTGAGTCTTGTTTGTTTTGGGGTTTAATGGCCTTGTCAACACTTGTTAGGTTTAATTTCAAGCCGGTCAGATTACCTAACCACAATTTTCCTGGGCTGGCGTGCATAAGTTGTTAACCAGGTCAATGCACATTTTCCCCAGGAACTGACAACTGCCCATCTTGAATCAGCAGAAGACGGTGAACGACTGTAGAAAAGATTCTGTCAGTGTGGTCAATAATATCCAAAAATACACCGCTGCCGGGGATCAAATCCGGGATCTCTAGCATCAGAGGCAAGTGCACTAACCACTGAGCTATCACGCTCCACATGTGACTGTGCTACTGAGCCTGAGGTGTGCTATGCTTGAGTCAATTTACAAAAATAATACCTCCTCTGCACATCTGAACTATAGCATCTATAAAAGTCTTTCTTGGCATTCTCAAACTGGTTTGGATCTTTTAGTCGGCTGACTTTATGATGAGATTTGAACACATCGTTGATCAAGTCCTTCTCTAACAGACTGAGGAATGTCGGCATCCCAAGAGGGTTCACCCCATCCCTGATGTCTTGTAGTGATTTAACACATTCATCTACAGATACCTGAAAATATATTTCAAACATCTTCAGAATTGGACTGATATTTTTCTTACTTCTGCACCCCCCAAAAATGTGGGTACTCATTGGAAGCGCCTCAGCAAGGTGCTTTTAACGAGTACCCAAAACACATTTTGTGCAGAAATTAGAAAAAAAATCTGTGGATAACCCCTCTTATCTGGGGCTATGGGGATGTTAGCACTGCAAAGCTCTGTGTTTCGTGGCAAATATAGAACCTCAACACCCCCCCCCCATCGGGGCTTGAAGAAATATATGGGCTGCATGATGCTTCCACGCAGAGCTGAAACCCGGTGGGAGAGCCATTTTTGGCCCCGCTCTATAATTTGAATAATCTTGGTAGTGGTCTAAAAGGTGAAGTACGTGTCATACAAAATATCAGAGACTGGCGCCTTCTGGTTTCAGACGAGATATTTAAAGGTTTTCCTTATACAGTAAGTCTATATAAACCATGCAGTTGTCGGGGCGGGCCATTTTTGGCCCCAGGGCTATAATTTGAACAATCTTGGTAGAAATCCACGAGACTAAGCTTCATACGAAATATCAAAGACCTTGACCTTCTGCTTTCAGACAAGAAGATTTTCAAAGGTTTTCATTGCATTGACTTCTATTTCCTGGGGCTATAATTTGAACAATTTTGATAGAGGTTCACCAGATGAAGCTTCACACCAAATATCAAAAAATTGGGCATTGCAGTTTGGAGCAGAAGATTTTTTAAATTTCCCTATATAAGTCAATGCAAAATCAAAGGACCCCGGGGCGGGGGCATTTTTGGCCCAAGGGCTAAAATTTGAACAATCTTGGTAGAGGTCCACAAGATGAAGCTACACACCAAATATCAAAGACCTGGGCCATGCGGTTTCGGAGAAGAAGATTTTTAAAGATTTTCCCTGTTTAAGCCAATGTAAAACCAAAGGGCCCGCAGGTGGGGGCATTTTTCACCCAAGGCCTATAATTTGAACAATCTTGATGGGGGTCCATTTAGTCATTTGTAACTACTCCACCCCCCCCCCCAAACCACCTACGGGGATAGGCGGGGGGAAGCGGGGCTCATGTGCGGGATAGTTACCCCCCATGTTCCCCCGCAGTGCCGGGTTAATGCGGGGGGTTTCATATTGCAAATATACCCCCAGTGGAATGAACTATTGTGACCTTCTACAGACCCCCCCACCACCGTGCAGGGCTGTGAAAAGTGAAAAGTTATTGTTCCCGGCTATTCCCGTGGGTGGGGTGGGGGCAGTGGTTACAAATGACTGTTGCATAAAACCAAAGGGCCTCAGGGCGAGGGCAATTTTGGCCTCAGGGCTATAACTTGAACAATCTTGGGAGAGGTTCTCTAGATGAAGCTTCATACCAAATATCAAATACCTGGGCCTTGTGGTTTCAGAGAAGATTTTTAATTTAAATATTTTCCCTATACAATCCTATGATGAACCAAAGGGCCCCAGTGTGGGCGCATTTTTGGCCCTAGGGCAATCATTTTAACAATCTTGATAGAGGTCCACTAGATGAAGCAGACCACCTAGCGGTTTCAGAGACAAAGATTTTCCCTATATAAACCTATGTCAAACCAAAGGCTCCCAGGGCAGGGGCATCTTTGGTCCCAGGGCTATAATTTGAACAATCTTGGTAGAGGTTCACTAGATGAAGCTTCATACCAAATATCAAAGACCTGGGTTTAAGTTTAAGTTTTCAGTAAAAAATATATTTAGCTCTGTGGCTGGAACCATTTGAACAACTTTGAAACCGGACTACCTTACAATCATTCCTGTGAAGTTTGGTCAAAATCCAATCAGTGGTTCAGGAGGAGATGTTGTGTGAAGCAAAAGTTTACGCACGGACGCATGGACAAAACGTGATCCCAAAAGCTCACCTTGTCACCGTTGCTGGTAGTTGCTGCCAATTCCTGGTGTTCATTCCACATATGGAGGATACATGTTTGGAAAAGCACATCACTTGCCAGAGTACATATCAAAGCAAAACATTATCATTGCAGCTGCACCACAAAAAAATGTCTGGGGTTTATCGACTAGAAAAAAAAATTTGTTTGTATTTGCTGAAGTGCTCAGTTTCATTCATAAAGGATAACTAGACCTCCATCCCCCCACCCCAACATCCATCTGAAACAGACCGCAAAGGAGTACTTGTAAACCGCTTAGAGGGTTCAATAAGCCTGCTCAGGCAAAGTGATGCTAGTCAGACCATCCATGCATATAATCCCTATTGGTTTTATTGGGCAGCAGGGCTTGAGGTGTAATCACATCTCAATGTTGGGTAAAATCCCCACCAAAACTGGAAGCAACTTCTCCAAAATGACCTAAATAGTGTTTAGGAGGATGTTAAACCTTAAATCAAACAAACAAATAAAGGATAACTAGATGGTCTGTGCAGACAGCAATAAGAAAATTTATGTATTTATACATACCCCTGTAAACCCCAGTTTTACTAAGGCTGACACCAACAATCGATTAATCGATCAATAGATTCCCCTAAACTGATTATCATATTTAGTAGTAATCTATTGTTCGATATTCGATAAGTATAATTTACAACCCAATTTATACTTAGTCAAAAAAGTAACTATACCAACTTTCGGGTGAAACTCACTAGATATCTGGCAGCTAAAGAGCAAAATTTAGCTGTAGACATTTAAATCGGGTGTTTAGCTAGAGAATGCTCAAACTTGCATTTGCCCATACCTTTCTGCTCCAGAGTTGTCTTGCAATATGTGCCTAGAAAGATTTTAGTAGAAAATGGACATTGCGCATGGGCAGAAAGCTCTTTTTGTCTAAGATGGAAGACAATATTCTCTGAACATCGGAAAACACTTTACTTTTACAATATCTCATGATCTCACATTATGAGCGAGGTTTCAATTTGTGAAATTCTCAAATTATCTCCCTTGCAATTAAAAATATAGCAATTTTCAAACTGCTGTAATTTTTATTCCTGTCAATTAATTTTTGCCATTTTTTCAAAAATGCTTTGTGTCTACTATTGCTGTTCATCATGATGGTAAAAAATACAGAAAATTCATGTAGCATGTAGCACTATTGATTGCGATTTTCTATGGAGATCCCATTGAAAGCAGCATTTGCACACACCTTCTAAGAATTGGAGGGCAATATGTGATAGCTGTTTCTCGTAGCTGATGCAACTAAAGTTCCGAATCTTTTGTGAATAGACGCGCAAATGGTATCTAAAGAAATGTCACATGTATCAAATTTTAGAAATGTAGGGTACAGGGAAATTTTGTGATGTTTTATCATAGCATGTTTTAATGATTTTATCTGCGAAAATGACACAGTGACCCCTTGGGTGTTTAAAGCAATAGTCTACGATGATGTGTTTACGAAAACAAAAACGAATGGTGCTTTTGCAAGGAAAAATGAGTATTCTTATCAAAACATAACAGACTGTGTAGTTTTTATCTGTAGTAGCTATAGTAACAAAAGCAATTTTTGGTATAGGAACTTTTTTGACCGAGTATATATCTAAAATGGCTGGATAAGTGGCAAACAGTGCGGACCCTGAAGAGACAATGCATTCTGGGTCTACACTGTTTGATCAGGCCTATCTGTCCTAATTCACGCGGTAATGTATAACACATGATAAGAAAGATGTTATGGTAAGAGGTAAAATTATGATAAGGGTTAAGGTAAAAAAAAAATAAAACAAAAAAATAACAACAACAATAGAACGTAATAGGTAAGCTAGAGCCAATCCCATGCAACCCAAGACAAATAATATATTTTCACTGTACTGGGCTGAACCCCACCCCCACCCCAATTTGGTTGGAGAAGCATCCACTGTGCTGGTTAAAGATCCTTTAACCTTTAACCTGCTGAATATTTAATTTAGCCACACCCATTTCTGATTTTTAACCAATCAGAATTCTTGATGTTATTCATTTCTCTATATCCATAAACTGAATGTCAAATAGTGTAGATCCTGATCAGATGGCTTCTTCAGAAGCCATCTGATCTGGATCTACACTGTTTGCAAAAATAGGGGTTTTCGCCAACAGCAGGCTAAAGGTTAATACAGTAAATTACACAGGCAGTAAATTACACAGGCTTTCTTCCTAGAGTTATCTTATGTACATGTATGTTCATGTATTAGTGGCGATGACTGTATGGCCTACTGTGATACTTACAAAATGTACATGTAGTAAGAAAGCCCCTGCCCATAGGGGTTTGAAGAAATATATGGGCTGCATGATGCTTCCACGCAGAGCTGAATCCGACCCGCACACTAGTACTGGTAAACCTCTTAGAGGATCTAAGCCTGTCCAGGAACCACGGTGCGAGGCAAACCGTCCATGCTAATAAACCCTATTGGTTTCATTGGGTGACAGGGCTTGAGATGTCATTTCATCTCAATGTCCGGTACAAGTCCCACAAAATTGGAAGCAACGTCTCCAAAATGACCTTTACAGTGTTAATGGGGACTTTAAACCTCAAATCAAACAAACAAAACATGTAGTAAAAGGACTGGCTTCAATTTTTATAAAATAAATAAAATAATGTGTGTGTGTGTGTGTGTGGGTGGGGGGGGGGGGTCACAAACTCCCATCTCATGATAGTGTTTTCAATGAGTTCTACATGGTTGTATTTAATCATATGAGTAACAAACACAATGACTTCGCTTCTAACTTGAACCACAGGTGTGTGTGTGTCGCTTTCAACAATTTTTCAGTCATCACGACTGTGTCTGGTTGCGACAGGGAGCTCAATGCTTATTTTTATAGGGCTGCCTCACTGAAGTATCATATCCCTGACACATTACATGATACCACACCTAGTCACATTATCCCGACACTGGGTCGACCAATCCTAGCTCTACCCCGTAAATCTGAGTACCAAGCGAGGAGCAGCTAGTACCATTTTTAGCAACTTTGGTATGTCCCGGCCCGCAATCGAACCCGTGACCTCCCGTTCCCCGGAGCGGACACTCTACCAACTGAGCTATCGGGGCCGCTTTGAACCCCCAGGTCCTTCTGTAATAAGGTTGTCTGGCTAATGGCTTATATGGGCATATATACAGATACCACTCACCCTACAGCTACAGTATGTTACAATAAGCAGTGTACATGTAAGAGGGTAATTAAAAGCCAGAAGGTGCATAAACAGACACTACTATGGTAGGTACTGATGGTGTATAGGTGATGGGTTTGATCCTTGGCAGGGCTATTAATTTCAATATCCGAACATGTTTCACAGGCAGCAGTTGAGGAATGAATGCCACTTTTACTTGAAACCCCCTGTGCATGGCCCATATCAAAGACCTCTACAGTAATCTATTACATGATCACTGTGTAGGCATCATCCACATTGCTACAAATCTGGAGTGTATGTAATGAACAGCTGCAGATACCACATAACTAGAGTGATATACAATCCCCAGGGTATCCTGTCAGGTTCTGGTGGCATTCTTGGGTTGGGTCAGTTCTATCAGAATCAGAATTGTTACTGGTGACGTGTCAAATGATAAGATTCATTAAGCAGGATATGTTGACAACCACCTAAAGTATTAAATGTTGATAGAAAGTTTAAATCTGCATAGCAGAGATGGTGCTGTTATCAGAGGTGCATTCTGACTCAAGCATTATGAATGCATGAGTGACAGACCTGTTATATGACTATGCAAGTAAGCACTGATATCCAATCCCACATTGGATAACTCAGAGCTTGTCATATGGTAATTTTAGCAACAGTGCATGCACCCAACAAACCAGAACTTGTATAGTCCCCAACAGTCCACGAACCAAAATGTTAATACATGTATTTGGTGAATGTATAGCGAGAGAGCGAAAAAGTATTGTTTCTTTGATTTGAGATTTAACATCCCCTTCAACACTGAATACATGCAGGTCATTTTGGATTTTGTGGGACTTTTACCTGACATTGAGATGAAACGACAACTCCTCTCGCCCAATCAACCAATGAAACCAACAGAGTTTCAACTTTCAATGCAAAGTTGTAAGTACACTGCAGATTCATGGCAATTTACCTGTGAGACCATGGGGTCAAATGAATTTACACCTGTTTAAACTCCAAGGAAACATGGGGATACCCCTTGGTGTGTACATTATTATACAGCTGCAATTGCAATTTTACCGGTTACCTGCACAACCCTGCTGTCTAGTTGTTTAGGCTAGTCGCATTTCCAAGCAAGACGTGTGCTATATCCAACTGTAAGCCATTGAAACAGCACAACGTACACACTGCGTGTCCCCTGAGTGCATCTTATTTAAAATATGCTGAATTCAATCTTATACCTTATAATGCCGCGGAATTATGTGATTACCCTTCTATCCACAAGTTCGGTGCATATCCACGCCGGTAGTCACAAATGTTTATCTCTTTCATCATCGCCCCATCAACGCGAGATTGTGCGGGTTAAATAAATTTTCGTAAGGTGTACTCCATGATCTGGTGTGTTCGTTTAAGAATATTTACATTTCCAACTGTTAAGTCTAATGTAGACTTATACAAATATGTTCTATAAAAGGGTTATCCTTTGGAAGCAAGGAATACACCACAGAACTGAAAAATATTGAGTGTATATGTTTTCTGGGCCAGACTAGCTAGTTTCGGCCAATTAGGCCTCATCAGTGACCCTCAGATATTTTCAAAATTCCACAATGGAATGGATGATCCCAATATAATCTACACTATGTTGTAGGGCAGGGAGACGTTTTACCGCCGCCACACATTCCCACACACCAGCTGTAGTGAAGTTAAATATGTTCTATAAAAGGGTTATCCTTTGGAAGCAAGGAATACACCACAGAACTGAAAAATATTGAAAAACCAGAAATTCAACTTCGGTGAAGTTGATGTGGCACCTGCTCCCCACCTGCCTAACACAAAAAAAAGGTTTATTTAAGGCAGAAGAGATGAATATATGGCTTTGAGAAGAATCCATAGCCTATATATGTGAGGGAAAAATTGACTAATTTCACAATGTCATAAAATGAACTAAAAGGATCCAAGAGTTATATCCAAAGCATATGAACATCCCCATATCATATAGAAAACACAAGCTAAGTTTCAAAATGATAAGTATAAAACTGTAAGAGGAGTTGCGATGACGAGGTACCTATCATATATCAACTTGCACGCCAATGTCTTCTTGCTAAAGCAGGTGCGACAAAAATGACTGAGTTCAAAATGCGCAAAAAGTGAAAAAAATATTCTGAGAATTATGTCAAAACCACATGCACATCCTCATACCATGCCGAAAGCACATGCTAAGTTTCAAAATGTTCGGTATAAAACTGCAAGAGCAGTTGCGATGACAAGAGGTACTTATCATATATCAATTGTAGGTTAAAAATGACTAAGTTCACAATGTGGAAAAAGGGACAAAAATTGATCGGACGATAAGTCCAAACCACATGCGCATCCTCATACCATGGCAAAAAACACACGCAAAGTTTGAAAATAATCGGTATGAAACTGTAGGAGGAGTTGCGATGACAAGACACCAAGTGTAAAATGTTGACTGAAAGACGGAGGGACAACCGGACGCACGAACTGACGGACGCACCAACTGACGGACGGACAGAAACTTGCACGCCTATGTCTTCCTGCTAAAGCAGGTGCGACAAAAATTACGTTCATACTTCCATGAACACATCGACTCACATGATTTTTAGTGACGTCATTTTAAACCATTGTTCTCTACAGGTGTTGATGACGTCAACACTGCTCCGCTCTTGGTAGAAAAACAGCGTATAAATGTTTTTTAGCTTTAAAAGTTGGCCCTACAAGCATTTTTTCGCCCAGTGATGAGGGGGAAATAATGTAAATATAAAAAATAAACTTTATTTTTCTTCTTTTCATGAAAGTATGAACAACAGTGGGTCGCTAGCAAAGTTTACATGAACCCATTTGGGGTTCATTTCCTTTGCATGTGACCCATTGCGTTCATACTTCCATGAACTGCAGAAAAATAAACTGCATTTCTTAATTTAACCCCCCCCCCCCTCAACACAGAGTTGCATGGGTTAAAAAAATTGCAGCAGTTGTATTGTATTTAGGTCATTTTTGAGCCAGTCAGTGCTTTCTTTCTTTCTTCCAATACATCTAAACCCCTCCGAGTGGGACATAAGAGGGGTTCCGGCAAACCAAGTGTTGGAGGGTGTAGGAGTTGATGAAATAGGTTTACAAGTACAGTGTGAAAAGAGAAGGTTAGTATAGTTAAAACCTAAAAACATAAAATTGGTCTTTTAACCCATATTGTATCTGAAACCCCAAAACGGGTAGTTGGCAAACAGTACAGCCTGTCAGGCCCAGGTCAGATGCCGCAGAACACAGCGTCTCATTGGGGCCCCATCCATCGGGGCTTGAAGAAGTAGATGGGCTGTATGATGCTTCCATGCAGAACTGAAACCGACCCGAACACAAATACTCAGGGGTAAAGACTAACAGGCCCCCAAGCAGGGCAAGCACCTAAATTTTTGACTGGGCGCCTAAGTTTTGTATAAAAGTGCCTGTTAATTTAATTTTTAAAATTTGGATTTATGGCAGTCTGGGCGCCTAAAGCAAAATGCTTAGTCTGTATCCCTGAGTACTGGTAAACCGCTTTATAGAGGATCTAAGTCTGCCCAAGCAAAGTGGTGAGAGTCCATGCTTATAAACCCTATTGGTTTCATTGAGCTGCAGGGCTGTAGATATCATAATCATCTCAATGTCGGGTAAAAGTCCCACAAAATTGGAAGCAATGTCTCCAATATGATCTTTACAGTGTTGATGGGGACTTTTAACCTCAAATCAAACAAACAAACTCGTCAGGGCCTACACTGTTTGCAAAACATACAGGCAGTTCCTAATAGATTTTGAAGAAAACACCTGCTACTCCTAAACTTTGAAATAAGACTTGTGAGTTGTGCTATATATAAGGAGGAAGATTCCATTCGGTACAAAATGTGTTGACTTGCCGTTAAACTCCATTGCAAACAAAAGGGGCTTGCAGAAATATATGGGCTGCATGATGCTTCCACGCAGGGCTGAATCCGGCCCGCACACTAGTACTGGTAAACCGCTTAGAGGATCTAAGCCTGTCCAGGAATCAAGGTGCGAGGCAGACCGTTCATGCCAATAAAGTTATTAAACCCTATTGGTTTCATTGGGCGACAGGGCTTGAGATGTCATTTCATCTCAATGTCGGGTAAAAGTCCCACAAAATTGGAAGCAACGTCTCCAAAATGACCTTTACAGTGTTGACGGGACGTTAAACCTGAAATCAAACAAACAAAATTTACTTGCACAATAGTCCTCTTAACGGGGTTGCTGCAGTATAAATAGATAGATAGACATTAACTTAAGGTGAAATGACATCTCTAGCCCTACCAATCATTTTTGCTGGGAGTGGTCTCCAGTTATGGCAGTATTGCAAGTTCACTCGGTTGCAGTTCTGGTGTATGAATGTTATTTGACGTGTCACCAGTAACAATTCTGATTCCGAGTTCCGTCTGATGGGGGCACCACGCTCCCTGATGGGCGTGGCGAAAAGACCAAGAATTATTGTTGTTGTTTCATATTCACCTTATTTGCATTATCTGCTGGTTCCTTCTCTGAAGGTTATCAGTGTTGGAAAAACAGGTAACCAGACCCCCCTGACCTTGAAAGGTCAGGGGGGTCTGGTTACATGTTTTTCCAATATTGACAATGTGCAAGCAAGGAGCCAGCAAATAATGCAAATATGGTGAATGTTTGTCAAGTGCAAGGGATATGTCCTACAATGAGCTTGAACTTCCCAAGTTGTTGCATGGGCCGAGTTCGCTAGGTCAATATATAGAAAAAAAAATCACATCCCTGAGCCTGAAGAACACTTACGTGTAGATTGCCCGATTTAATCATCAGATTCATTGTTTTTCGAGTGCTTCCAGTACATATCGACAGAAATAAATATGGCGGCGTAGAAAATTCCCAAGGTCATGACTCGACCACGTGACTCACTATAATTTATTCATAAATAATAACAACAAAAATAAATATAAAATGTACAAATTTATGCCAACACATAAATAAGAAAAATGTATTAATTGACTGAAATGCCAATGTTGATTTTTTAGCTATTGCAACTAACCGATACACCAATCAGCCTTGCGACACTCTATTCAACCGGTGAGAGATACGGGTTACATAAGATTTTTGAGGCTCTGGTTCCCGACTTCATACATGGTTTGAATGGAATACATGGAAACCTGAAAACCGGTTTAAGCCAGTTCCTGGGCGCAAGCAAACTTTCTTGCATAGATTGTGTCTTGTGATGATACGCGTTACCTAGATACGAGCTCGCTCGACGCCCGCCTTCGGCGGACGTCGACGGCTGCCTTCGGCAGCCGCCGCTATGCTCGTTATTAAAATTCTGTGGCACATATATCAAGTTGTGACTTCAAAGATATATGCAATCTGAACACCGGTTTAACCTTTTTTGTACCAAATGGAATCTTCCTCCTTATATATAGCATGAGCCCATTTCAAAATTTAAGGGTGTTAGGTTGTGTTTTATTCAAAATTGATTGGGAAAATGGCTGAACTTTTTGCAAACAGTATAGGCCCTGACCAGACGCCGCGTTCTGTGGCGTCTGATCTGGGCCTGCACTGTTTGCCAGGGTACCCGTTTTGGGGTTTCTGGTACTAAATGGGTTATGAAATTGAATCATATTCAAGACAGCCATTAACATTTTCATTTTTTCAGGAAAGCTAATAAATGCTTGCTGTCTGTAAGTGCAGAGCTTGTACATCAACTTATTGCTTCCCTTACCTATTATTGTTCATGTATGATTCATAAGTACATATTCTGGGCGAGGTTTCATTTATGATATACGTGAGTGAGTGTTTGAGTTTTAAGTCTCACCAAAGCTAAGGTCATACGGAGACTGGACCTCGATTTAAAGACTCATCAGAAAGTCATGACGAGCCAGGGATTGATTCTGCGACCGCTGGTTTACAAGGCGACTATCATAACCACTACACCACGGTTGCTTCTAATTTATGATATATGTATGCATTTTTCAAAGTTTGCATATACTCCTCTTAGACATACATAAACTGCTGGCTGGAATACGATTGACCATGATGCTAAATGATTGCATAATTCTTTCACATATAGTAACATATTCATTAGTTTATTGAAGATATACCAAAGAAGCTTTATGTCCATTGATGTATCATCCTTGACCATGGGATGGCCTATGCGTTTATTTGAAAGCCAAAAAAACTTCCGGGATTTGCAGATAATTTTACAGTTCTTCGAATTTTAAACAGAACGTCGGGCTTTTAACATATTCATTAGTTAATTGAAGATATACCAAAGAAGCTTTATGTCCATTGATGTACCATCCTTGACCATAGGATGGCCTATGCGTTTATTTGAAAGCCAAAAAAACTTCCGAGATTTGCAGATAATTTTACAGTTCTTCGAATTTTAAACAGAACGTCGGGCTTTTAACATAAATGTATGTTGCGAAATCTTATAAAAAGGATTTAGAAAAAAAGTGGAACATGTTGATATTATGGTTTAAAATATCCTATTGGTAAGTGCGACAGAAAGATCTGGAAGAGTTGGCCCTTCAGCAAGAGTGTACATTTCCTCAAAATACTCGCACATTAAGGAGTCTATATTTTCTTCACCGCGCTAGGCTTGAAACATATTACAATATTCTGATGTAATGATGTGCAAAATCTTTCTGCTAGATACGTTAGAATATATAGCAGGTATTTGCTTAAGTAAAATCTGCTTCCTAAAACGCACTAGTATCGCTTTTGCATCACGCAGTCATGTCATGTAATTTAACAGCGAATAGATCAACTTTTGGCAGCTATAGACCAGATTTTGTAATTAGTATCAATCAAGCCGTAACTTCTAACATGTAAATTGAATGCATATTGTAAAATACAATTAACTTTCAGACAATCAGAGTTAATCCGATTCATACGACTTTTTAATATACTATATCAGGTCCCTGCAGGTTTTGTACCAAAAGCGTCGAAGGAGCGCACCATTAACATTCACATCCTGACATACATTAAGGAAGGAAGGCTGGGAAAGACTGGAGCAGGCATGTTTGTTGACAGATTGGTCATTTTGGCGAAACATGAACATTCGGGCATGGAAAGTTTGAAGGCAACGAGGTTTGGAAAAGATTTTTTATATAGTTCTATGAGCCTAAAGTCGATTTTCTTTCTTATCACTTTGATGCGTTTTTCGACAATGGCTTTTTATTTTTATTTTTGATTATCGATCAGTACATCCAGTGAGAAAGTTGTACAGCAGAAGCTCTGCCAACTACTCGTTAAGGAGCCAGCTTGCTGAATTGTATACATTTTGTACATAATCAAATGAACTTTTCACAATTTCTGTTGTTTATTTTATTTTTTTATTTATTTTTTTTTTTCGATAAAAACTAAGTCAATTCTGTCACTCATACTATCGAAATGTAAACAAATGTCTAGCCTATTTGAAACGAGTATCTATATATGGATAAATCCTATGCAGCCAACGAAGCGTCCAACTAAAGGGACTTTGTATAAAGCATTGACGTGTAGACTGTCAACAAGAGTGTGCCAAGGTGGCCCTGAATCGCACACTTGATTCCAAGATGTCCCATACCTTCCGATAGTCACTTGGATAACTGACGGCCATCTTATTCCGTGAAACATACCTGTGGCACTTCCACAGATGGTAACCTTAGCAACAATCTTGTAAAGTTTTGAAAGAATGAAATAGTTGTCTTGGTTCTATTATTAGCCCTGGCCACCATTTTACCCATCAGAGCGGAACTTTTTTAGCTACTTTCGTAGAGGTCACATAAGCAACATTCCTACGAAGTTTGAATCAAATTGACCCAGGGATATTAGATGAGTAGTCATTTAAAGACGTTTCTTTTTTTTTGCTGTGGTGGTCATCTTGCTCAATGGAGTGGAGCCAGTTAAGCTTCGTTTGGTAAAAGGCTACCTAGGCACCATTACTGTGAAGTTAGAATCCAATTGGCCCAAGGGTTTTATAGACTTATGTATTAGTGTTCCCTTTGACAATACAAAGCTGACTTGTATTTCACTATCTTGGCATCTTGTGGACATTGAGGGTCAGGTCCTAGTGCACCAGACGGAGATGAACCTGCTCACCCTAACTAGCAATGCCTTAACTCTTTATAAAACCAGTTGGACCTACGGCAGATGCAGTTTTGGCCCAAGGGCTATAATTTGAATAATCTTTGTAGAAGACCACTAGATGAAGCGTCGTTCCAAATATCGAAGACGTGGGCCTTCTGGTTTCAGACAAGAATAGTTTTAAAGATTTTCCCTATATAAGTCTATGTAAAACCGGTGGGCCCCGGGTAGGGCCATTTTTTTGCCCCAGGGCTACAAATTGAATAATCTTGGTAGAGCTCACCTACATAAAGCTTCATGCCGAATATCAAAGTCCTGGGCCTTGTGGTTTCAGAGCAGAAGATATAAGTCCATGTAAAACCGGACGGCCCCAGGGCGGGGTATTTTTTTGCCCCAGGGCTATAATTTTAACAATCTTCGTAAAGGTCCGCTTGATGAAGCTTCATTCCAAACATCAAAGACATTTGCATTTTGATTTCATACGAGAAGATTTTTAATGGTTTCCCTATATAAGTCCAAGTTAAAACTGGTGAGCCCTGGGGCGGGGCAATTTTAGTCCCAAAGCTATAATTTGAACAATCTTGGTATAGGTCACCTAGATGAAGCTTCATACCAAATAACAAAGGCCTGGGCCTTTTGGAATCAGAAAATACGATTTTTAAAGGTTTCCCTTATGTAAGTCTATGCACAACATGAGGGCCCCGGGCGGGACCATTTTTGGCCCCAAGGCTATAATTTGAACACTCATACCAAATATCAATGGTCTGGGCCTTCTGGTTTCACACAAGAAGATTTTTTAAAGATTTTCCCTCTATATATGTCTTTGTAAGACCGGTGGGCCCCGGGGCGGGCCATTTTTGGCCTCAGGGCTATAATTTGAACAATCTTGGTAGAGGTTCACTAGATGAAGCTTCATACCAAATATCAAAGTCCCGGGCCATCTAGTATCAGATGAGAAGATTTTCAAATAGGGTTTCCCTATGTAAGTCTATATTAAACCGGTGGGCCCCGTGGGTAGGACCATTTTTGACGCCATGACTATAATTTGAGTAATCTTGGTAGAGGTCCACTAGATGAAGCTTCATACTAAATATCAAATACCTGAGGATTCTGGTTTCAGACGAGAAAGATTTAAAGGGTTTCCCTATATAAGCTTATGTAAAAATTGTAGGGCCCCGGCGCGGGAGCGTTTTAGGTTCAAGAGCTATACTTTGAACAATCTTGGTTAAAGTTCCTCTAGATTAAGCTTCATACCAAATATCAAACACCTGGTCCTTCTAGTTTCAGACAAGATTTTAAAGGTTTTCCCTATATAAGTTTTTGTAAAACTGCTCGGCCCCGGCGCGGGGGGGGGGGGGGGGGGGGGGGCATTTTTTGCCCCAGGGCTATAATTTTAACAATCTAGGTAGAGGTCCACTAGATGAAGCTTCGGAACCCGAATTTTATGGTGACTAAGTATATAAATTCAGAAAAAATATATAAATGCAATGACTTCAGCACACAATTTCGTAAAATCATACTCCCATGCAAAAAGATAGGGTACAACATGAATGTTATACGACAGACTACATGCATGTTAGTTAACCCAGTCACGGTTGACAACTTTGCTTTCTGCTTTAAATGCACGCCAGTGGGTCAGGCCTAAGATCCTATGACGGTTTCAGCGTTAAGGCATACTGAGAATAATCTAATTTTATGTAATGTTGGTTGGTGCCTGATGCTCTGTTTCTGGTCGGGTCTATTGGAGTCTAATTGTTGGTCTTCTTTTGCTCCAGCATTTCAGTGGTTTCTTGCATTCGAGTCATCGCCGTTGTTTCATCTCTGTGGTTGTTTGATTTTTGTCTTCACGGAGATATTGCACTGATGAGTTAGGAGGCCGTCATGCGGACTGAACCAATTATATGTATAAATCGCGACGGATGTAGGGGCGAAAAAAATCAAACAAACACAGAGATGAAACAACGGCGAGTCTGTATTTTGGAAGGTACTAAACGCCAAAAGCTACAAAAATGTACTTAAAATGCAAAATTACTATGCAAAAATGCAGAGACGACGCTGGGAAGGATCGGCAATTGAAAATGGTAGGGTCTGTGTTTTGATGTTATTTTGTTCTTTTATTGATAAAAATAGGGGGGCCGGGAGGGAGGGGGTCTGAAGTTTGGTCGGTCGGGTTAGCGGAAATAGCTTTTTTAGGCCTTATTACCCAGTCTTTTATAAAGTGTTATGATGTATTTTGTCTTTCCTTTATTTTCTTTCTTTATTTTTTTCTCTTTCGCTATGGGATACGTTTAAACCAGTTTTAACCAGTCCTTTATCTTTTACCATTGGGCGGTTGGATTGGTTTTCCGGTTATCATCTGTGTAACGCCAAATGCAGTAGGAGCTTAGAGCAGTATCTGGGCAACAACGAGTGGTTGCTCTGAATAAATGTAAATAACGCCGTCTGAGAGATTCAGAGCACACAGGAAAGCGTCCATTAACGTAATAATATCTGTATGTTTGATTCCGTAATAATACAGTTTGGACACTATTCGAGAACATTACCCCTTGGTTTTGTGCCTCGGCCTTCGATATTAGGCAATAGTGCTTCACGTCGTCCACAACACCTCGGGGCAATAGCTTTGACTATTGTCCGAACAGCCAATTATAACTCTCAATTTTATTTCAAGTCCAACAAAATAAAATTGTAAAAAAATAGAGACTGAGGCCCACACAATTATTTCCCAGCTTGCACGCAACGTCACATCGCTGTCGGCCCGAAGTTGGCTCGTCATTCTTTTCTGGCTGCCTTTGGAAACAATGAACATTAATAGATAGACATTCATACTCAATGCTCTGTTTTATAAGCAGTATTGTAATTTTCAACTATGCATACGCCTTCGAGTAGTACGCTCGTATCTTGAAAACGGCTTGACGATACCCCAAGGAATATTAATTGCACAATGATGAAGTTCGGAGAGACGTTCTATCGTGACCATTTGTCACATAACTCGAGCTGCAGTGAAGTAAAATCTATAAGGTATGTCAACTTTGGAAACAAAGAATGAACAAACTAGAAATGGTGTTTGTAAAACACAATGCCCCCAACCTCTGCTTGTCCTTAGATGGCAAAATATTCAACAAATATTGTTAAAGACTCAAAAACATACAACAAGAATTCCCCCGAAGGCTATGTCCCGCCTGTGGGGGGGCAAAGTCACCAAACCATGAAATCTAGGTCAAGGTCAAACATGGATGCCTGCATAAAAATTTCACTCCTAGTTGCAAGCATGTACCAAGTATCATCAATGAAACTCCTAAAAAACAGACTCTTACATCAGGGTGAAAGTTAGGGTTGTCACACTATTTTACAAAGTCAGTGAACCATAAAATGTAGGTCAAGGTCAGAAATGGATACTTGCATTGAAGTTTCAATTCCTAAATGCAAGCTTGTACCAAATACAATTAATGAAGCTCTAATAGATCTTGAGAAATGGACTCTTACATTAGATAGAAAGTCAGGGTGGTCGCAATAATTCACAAAGTCAGTGTACCTTGAAATATGGGTAAAAGTCAAATATGGATGCTTGCGTTGCAGTTGCAATTCCTAGATGCAAGTTTGTACCAATTATAATTTAAAAAGCTTTAATAGTTTTCGAGAAATGGTGAAAGTCAGGGTGGTCGCAATAATTCACAAAGTCAGTGAACCATGAAATATAGGTCGAGGTCAGATATGGATGCTTGCGTTGAAGTTGCAATGCCTGGATGCAAGTTTATACCAAGAATGATTAATGAAGCTCTAATAGTTCTCAAGATATGGACTTGCTGACAAGATTTTATTAAAAATAAACAAGGCATCACATGCGATACAAATCCCCTCACACAAGACAATTTTGTGTGTGGAAAACACTGAAATGGCAAAAGTCCAACTTGCTTGAGATATTATCATATGCAACATTTGTGTAAAGTTTGTTTAAAAATCCATCCATAAATGTAGGTTCTAGAGTGATGACAATATTTCTCTAAAAATAGTCATAGGGACCTTGACTGGCCGCGAAGTAGATCTTGCTCAAGATATTATCATAAGCATCTTTTGTGTGAAGTTAGATTAAAATCATAAATGTAGGCGGTAGAGCAATGACAAAGTTTTTCTAAAAATAGCCATAGTGACCTTGACCTTGAGGTCATGACCTTGAAAGTCAAAGCAACTCGAGATATTACCATAAGAAACATTTGTGTGAAGTTCTATTAACATCCATTAATAAATGTAGGCACTAGAGCGATGACAAAGATTTTCTAAAAATAGCCACAGTGACCTTGACCTTGAAAGTCGAAATAGTTCGAGATATTGTCATAAGGAACATTTGTGTGAAGTTATACTGAAATCGGTGAAGAAATGTAACGCTAGAGCCATGTCAAAGTTTTTCTAAAAATAGCCACAGTGACCTTGACCTTGAAAGTCAAACTCACTCGAGGTATTGTCATAAGGAACATTTGTGTGAAGTTATATTGAAATCAGTGAAGAAATGTAGTCGCTAGGGCGATGACAAAGTTTTTCTAAAAATAGCCACAGTGACCTTGACATTGAAAGTCGAAATCGCTCGAGATATTGTCTTAAGGAACATTTGTGTGAACTTATATTGAAATTGGTGAAGAAATGTAAGCACTAGAGCATTGACAAAGTTTTTCTAAAAATAGCCACAGTGACCTTGACCTTGAAAGTGGAACTCGCTACAGATATTGTCATAAGGAACATTTGTGTGAATCGATTTTGAAATTGGTGAAAAAATGTAACCGCTAGAGCAATGAAAAATATTTTCTAAAAATAGCCACAGTGACCTTGACCTTGAAAGTCGAACTCTTTCGAGGTATTGTCATAAGGATCATTTGTGTGAAGTTATATTAAAATCGGTGAAGAAATGTAGGCACTAAAGCGATGACAAAGTTTTTCTAAAAATAGCCATTGTGACCTTGACCTTGAAAGTTGAAATGGCTTGAGATATTGTCATAAGGAACATTTGTGTGAAGTTATATTGAAATCGGTGAAGAAATGTAAGCGCTAGAGCATTGACAAAGTTTTTCTAAAAATAGCCAGAGTGACCTTGACCTTGAAAGTTGAACTCGCTAGAGATATTGTCATAAGGAACATTTGTGTGAAGTTATATTGAAATCAGTGAAGAAATGTAGGCGCAACAGCGATGACAAAATTTTTCTAAAAATAGCTACAGTGACCTTGACCTTGAGGTCATGACCCTGAAAGTCGAACACACTCGAGATATTGTCATAAGGAACATTTGTGTGAAGTTATATTGAAATCAGTGAAGAAATGTAGGCGCTAGAGCAATGACAAAGTTTTTCTAAAAATAGCCACAGTGACCTTGAGGTCATGACCTTGAAAGTCGACCTCGCTCAAGATATTGTCATAAGGCACATTTGTGTAAAATTATATTGAAATCAGTGAAGAAATGTAGGCGCTAGAGTGATGACAAAGTTTTTCTTAAAATAGCCACAGTGACCTTGACCTTGAGGTCATGACCTTGAAAGTCGAACTCGCTGAGATATTGTCATAAGAAACATTTGTGTGAAGTTATATTGAAATTGGTGAAGAAATGTAGGCGCTAGAGCGATGACAAAGTTTTTCTAAAAATAGCCACATTGACCTTGACCTTGAGGTCATGACCTTGAAGTCGAACTCGCTCGAGATTTTTTTATAACGAACATTTGTGTGAAGTTATATTGAAATTGGTGAAGAAATGTAGGCGCTAGAGCGATGACAAAGTTTTTCTAAAAATAGCCACAGTGACCTTGACCTTGAGGTCATGACTTTGAAAGTCGAACTCGCCCGAGATTTTTTATAAGGAACATTTGTGTGAAGTTATATTGAAATTGGTGAAGAAATGTAGGCGCTAGAACGATGACAATGTTTTTCACAAATTACCAAAATGACAAAGGGCCATAACTCACAAAGTATTTTTCGGAATTTTTTAAAAAAAAATCAGTTCATCTACTCATCACCACCAATCTATTCACTAACTTTCAAGGCTCTAGCTCCAATAGTTTTTGAGATATCTTGCTGACAAGATTTTATTAAAAAAAATTCAAAGGGCAATAACTCTTAAAAGGGGCATAATCCGGACAAGAAAAAAAATACGTGTCAGCTAATTATCCATGAGGAATCCATATATTAAATTTCAAAACCCTAGCATACACGGTTCTAAAGATATGCTATGCATCACTTTTAGCATACATTACAATGGGCACAAATTACCAAAATGACAAAGGGCCATAACTCACAAAGTATTTTTCGGAATTTTGTCAAAAGTTAATCAGTTCATCTACTCATCACCACCAATATATTCACCAACTTTCAAGGCTCTAGCTCCAATAGTTTTTGAGATATCTTGCTGACAAAATTTTATTAAAAAAATTTCAAAGGGCAATAACTCTTAAAAGGGGCATAATCCGGACAAGAAAAAAAACACGCGTCAGCTAATTTTCCATGAGGAATCCATATATGAAATTTCAAAACCCTAGAATACATGGTTCTAAAGTTATGCTATGCATCACTTTTAGCATACATTACAATGGGCACAAATTACCAAAATGACAAAGGGCCATAACTCACAAAGTATTTTTCGGAATTTTGTCAAAAGTTAATCAGTTCATCTACTCATCACCACCAATGTAATCACCAATTTTCAAGGCTCTAGCTCCAATAGTTTTTGAGATATCTTGCTGACAAGATTTTATTAAAAAAAATTCAAAGGGCAATAACTCTTAAAAGGGGCAATATCCGGACGAGAAAAAAAATACGCGTCAGCTAATTTTCCATGAGGAATCCATATATGAAATTTCAAAACCCTAGCATACACGGTTCTAAAGATATGCTATGCATCACTTTTAGCATACATTACAATGGGCACAAATTACCAAAATGACAAAGGGCCATAACTCACAAAGTATTTTTCGGAATTTTGTTAAAAGTTAATCAGTTCATCTACTAATCACCACCAATATATTCACCAACTTTCAAGGCTCTAGCTCTAATAGTTTTTGAGATATCTTGCTGACAAAATTTTATTAAAAAAATTTCAAAGGGCAATAACTCTTAAAAGGGGCATAATCCGGACAAGAAAAAAAATACGCGTCAGCTCATTTTCCATGAGGAATCCATATATGAAATTTCAAAACCCTAGAATACACAGTTCTCAAGTTATGCTATGCATCACTTTTAGCATACATTACAATGGGCACAAATTACCAAAATGACAAAGGGCCATAACTCACAAAGTATTTTTCGGAATTTTGTCAAAAGTTAATCAGTTCATCTACTCATCACCACCAATCTATTCACTAACTTTCAAGGCTCTAGCTCCAATAGTTTTTGAGATATCTTGCTGACAAGATTTTATTAAAAAAAATTCAAAGGGCAATAACTCTTAAAAGGGGCATAATCCGGACAAGAAAAAAAATACGTGTCAGCTAATTATCCATGAGGAATCCATATATTAAATTTCAAAACCCTAGCATACACGGTTCTAAAGATATGCTATGCATCACTTTTAGCATACATTACAATGGGCACAAATTACCAAAATGACAAAGGGCCATAACTCACAAAGTATTTTTCGGAATTTTGTCAAAAGTTAATCAGTTCATCTACTCATCACCACCAATATATTCACCAACTTTCAAGGCTCTAGCTCCAATAGTTTTTGAGATATCTTGCTGACAAAATTTTATTAAAAAAATTTCAAAGGGCAATAACTCTTAAAAGGGGCATAATCCGGACAAGAAAAAAAACACGCGTCAGCTAATTTTCCATGAGGAATCCATATATGAAATTTCAAAACCCTAGAATACATGGTTCTAAAGTTATGCTATGCATCACTTTTAGCATACATTACAATGGGCACAAATTACCAAAATGACAAAGGGCCATAACTCACAAAGTATTTTTCGGAATTTTGTCAAAAGTTAATCAGTTCATCTACTCATCACCACCAATGTAATCACCAACTTTCAAGGCTCTAGCTCCAATAGTTTTTGAGATATCTTGCTGACAAGATTTTATTAAAAAAATTTCAAAGGGCAATAACTCTTGAAGGGGGCATAATCCGGACGAGAAAAAAAAATATGCGTCAGCTAATTTTCCATGAGGAATCCATATATGAACTTTCAAAACCCTAGCATACACGGTTCTTTAGTTATGCTATGCATCAAAAGCGTAACGGACGGACGAACGGACGAACGGACGAACGAACCAGAAGCAATATGCCCCTCCAACTTTTTCAAAGTTGGGGGCATAAAAATGGAGTCTCGCTCTTAAAGAAACAGTTCTCTCTAGCATGCTATTTAAGAGAAGCTCTATTTTGAAAATCTTAATGAGGATCTAGAATAAATATAGCTGCATAATGATGCAGTACGTACAGGGAGACACTATACCGCTACCACACGGTACTTTACGACAGCTGCAGTCTAATTGTTTATTCAAGATTTCCATTTGACAACTCGTTTATTATGTTTTGTTGTCTGATTCCTGTTCATGGACAATACGATGAAACCATAAAAAATATGACCAGTCTAAGAAAACTATGATCAAACTGTATACGAACTAAATGGTCAAATTAAGGCAAATTAATCCAGACAAATCAAGAAACATATGGTCAAACTAAGATACTTACAAACGTAACAACCTGCACATTAAACTTCCATTACAATAGTCATAGCACACCTATGGAAAAATAGCTATAAAACAGACATACAAATGCGTATTCCAATGAACCTGTAGGAGTGACAAGCAAATGTGAGAACCAGTTTGAGCTTCCAAATATTCTCATCAGAGCAATGGTTGCTGAGTTTCTAGCTCATTGTATCCAGAAACTCAAAGATGTAAGGTTGTAGCATTTGCTAAACACTATAGCAATTCTGTTGGAATTTTCAAGCGTTTGCTTGATTATAGACTTACCCATCAAACAACCAAAAACACAGGCAAAGACTACCAGCAATCCGTACAAAGAGAAAGAAGGACATACTACAGTAAAAATTCCACTTCCTGCAAGACAGAAAATGTACAGGTACATTGTGTCCACAGATGGAAAATCTCCAATCCAGCCTAAAACAACTCTGCTCACTGCTCCTGAGATTCCCATACCAGCGGAAAGCCAAGCTGCCTGTTCCACGCTTATACCCTTATCTACTGCTAAGTCAGGTAGTAAGATGAATGGCACAAAAAATCCGAATGCTCTTACAAAAGCAGAGAAAACAAAAATGAACGTTGGCCGGTGACTAAGCACTTGGTACGGAACTATTTGGTGAAGAACTGTCAGGAACTTTTCTACTTTATTTTTCCGCACTGTTTTAGCACCAACGTTTTGTTCTGCACCATCTATTTCTTCTTTTGCATTATCCGATTTGAGTTTTTCCGACACAAGGTTTTCCAGTTCTTCTTGTCTCGTTTTGGAAAAACAATCATGTACATTGGCCATCTTATTGTTTTCAATGTTTATGTGACATTTTTGTTCGCAAGGGACTTCATGGCTTTGTGGTGACTTGATTATAAGTGTGACTGATCCAAATGAGTCTCGCATTATGTGGAATTCGTCTTTAGAAATGAACAGCTTCTGTTCAGCCTCTCTTTCCAGGACCTGTCCACAATTTCGCTTCTCGTACTCTTCGTTTTCTACACTTTTTGCAATGTTACGTTGTCCCAAAGCATGAATAATTAAGGCAAACATCGTGCCGTGCAGCAGAATTCCGGCCATAATTAATAAGGCGCCTTGCCATCCATATGACTCGATTAATGACTGTAGCACGGGATTGAAAATAAACCCACCGACAGAACCACCTGCTTGGTATATGCCTGAAATTACAAGTATAGCAGAATGTCAGCTCTCCTTCACACAACATATTTATTACGCGGACAAAATAATATCTCATGCCTCGGACTAATTTGTGCTAATAAGATAACATGTTGTGCGAACAAGATATAATGTTGTGTGCACAAGATATTATGTTGCCAGCACAAGATATAACGTTGTGCGAGCAAGATAATATCTTGTGTGCAAAGTAAATTATGTTGTCTGCACAAGATATATGTTGTGCGAACAAGATAATATGTTGTGCAAACAAGATAATAACTTGTGCGCACAAGATAATACATAGTGCTCACAAGCTATTGTGTTGTGCGAACACGATAATAAGTTGTGCGCACGAGATATTATGTTGTCTGTACAAGATCTATGGTGTGCAAACAACATAATATCTAGTGCGCACAAGATATTAAGTTGTGCGAACAAGATATTATCTTGCGCGCACAAAATATAGTGTTGTTCGCACAAGACATTATCTTGTTTGCACAACTTTTAAAATAAACTGCATGTCCCTTCGAGGGTGATGTAGATATCCAATCAGATAATATTGTCCACTTTCAGGAATTAGCACATGTCCAAGACTGGAGTACAAAGTGATTGGTGAAAGTTTGATGTATCTTTCTGGTGCACGACCTCTGTTATTACAGCAGAATGTACCCCTTTGATCTGCTACATTTGACTGAAAGTCTAATGGATATTGAAATCAACATGGCATCAGGTTCTAATGTATTTTTTTATTTTATATTTACGTATTTATTTATTTATTTATATTTTTGGGGGGTTTCCGTAAAACAAATTTAAAAGCTGAAAATGCATTAGATGTGTGAAATGGCTTTCAAAAGCACACGATGATAAAATTTCATCTGTTATCAAGCGGCTAAAAATTAAACGTCCATTCATATTATCATCACGAAAGCATGCCTATTTAAATATATTAAACATTTACCACCAAAAAAATGACAATTTTCAGATAAAAGAAAGTCTGGTATTTTTCGTATTTCTGCTTAAAACATAAATTGCCGGTTCTCGATAGGACCGCCTCCACGGTTCTAACGAGAACCAATAATCAACGTTTTTGAGGAAAAATACGAAAAACATATACCTCCCATGTAAAACGCGGTTTTATCACATAAAAATGACATTTCCGTGGGCCAAAATGATATAGGCGTGTTTTAGTGATAAAAAGCCTCTATATTTCTGTTTATCTAGAATGTTAAGAAGATTTTAATAATCATGTGCATCTGTATTGATATCCGCATCAAATCAGTAATCGGTATTACCCATTGCTAGTGACTGTTTCTTATCGAAGCATCGGCTGACTGCCACCATGCTGGCTAAATTCATCATGACCAACCCGAAACCTGAAAGTATACAACCTCTTGATTTGAATATTACGAAGAGAACACTACCACCGCCATTATGCTACGCGTGGTTTTCCTTCTCTAAGCATCGATGCACTTCTTTGTGGCGATGAAAATGTAGCTGAGAAGGAAAATACCACCCTATTTGGTGCAGTTCAGAGGTAAATAAAAACACGGGAAGAGTTAGTAACCATAACTCATTATAGAGGTTACACAAGCATTTTTGATACGGTTGCTTATTCCTGTGTGTACTCTAGAAGATGACACAGTTTTATTTATTGATTTATTAATGTATTTTTTTACCGGTCGATTGATTGATTGGCTGGTTGATTAGTTGATCGACTGATTGATTCATTGATAAATGAACTGATTGTTTTATTTATTGATTAATTGGTGGATTAATTGATTAGTTAGTTGATTGATTGAAATATAAATCCTTTCAACGTCTTCCACTCCTTAACAGTGGATGGATTTTGAAATAATTTCACAGGAATGTTCCTGTATTGACGCTCTACCAAATTGCTCAAACCATTCGGCTCGGATGAAAATTATGGCCGCCAGAGCTATAAATAAATTGAAAAACTTTTAAACGACTTTTTCTCCTAAACAGGTGGGTGGATTTTAAAATAATTTCACTGGAATGTTACTTGGTTCATCCTTTATCATAAATGCTCAAACAATTCTGCGTCAATGAACAAGATAGCCAACATGCTAAAAATAGAAAACAAAAACATTTAGATAATGGGTTTGAAATAATGTCACAGGAATATGTTTTAGGTGACTCTCTACTGACACTAATCAAACTGTTCTGCTCCAATGAACAAGATGTCGACTGAAATAAAATAGAAAAATACTTGAACGACTCCTGTTCCTAAACTCGTGAATGGATGTTGAAATTATTTCATAGGAATATTCCTTGTGCGATCCGTTTACGAAGTTGCTCCAACTGTTAAGCACCGATAAACAAGATAACCACTATAGCTAAAATATAAAAAATGACCAACTTCTAGTCCATATGACTTCTGCCAAACAGAAAGATGGACTTTGAAATAATTTCACAGGAATCTTACTTGCGTCCTTTGAGATCAGTGTGTATATTCTGAGTAATCAGAAATAAATAATTGGTTTAGACTCATATTCTAGACAGGTTTTTAATTATTTGGATCTCATTTTGATTTATTTCAGTCTTTGAATCGACTACCTATTCGAAATTCGCAAAATTGCAGTATGTTTCCTCTGGCTTTCTTTGCCGGATCATTACAGGGTCACTGATGAGGCTTTATTAGCCGAAACTACGTAGTATGACCCATCTTCTTTCTTATGAATGTTTTCATTGCTCTAAAAGGAACCCAGTTTTGATTTTTATTTGCGGAGCCTCTCTCCAATATTGCACAAACTGTTCCACTCTGCTGAACAAGGAGGCTGTCAGTGCTTAAAAATAAAATAAAATATAATACTAATAATAAAAACAACTTTAAATGTTTAAATGACTTCACAGGAGTATCTTTTGGTTGACCGTTTATCAAAATTGCTCAAATTGTTCCACTCTGTTGAACATTATGGTCATTAAAAAGAACTCATTTTTTATTTTTATTCAAAATACTTCTTTCTCACAAAGGAAACAATTTCATAGGAATGTTCCATGGGTCACCAATTTCATAGGAATATTCCATGGGTGACCCTCTAACAAAATTGACCAAAATACCTTTGCTCTATTGGATATGATGCCCACCAGGGCTAAAATTAATAATATAAAAAAGAAATTAAAATGACTCCTACTCCTAAACAGCTGGACTGATTGAGAAATAATTTCACAGAAAGGTCCCTTTGTTCACCATCAGCTAAAATTGCTCAAATCCTCCACTTCACCTAAAATTGACTAAAGTTTCATTTTTACAATATGGATCAGGCAAGCGATTTAGGGCCATCATGGACCTCTTGTTAATGTACTGTGATAGCCGATTTCTTTTTTTTTTCTGGGGCGGGGAATTGGCTAAAATAATGGTTTATTGTTGCTATAACTGTCTGATGATTTCTCATCGTCATGACGATACATATGAGATAACACACATATATCAATTACAAAATACTCTGTTTGTTTGTGTATTGGCAACAGCGACATATGAGAGCATGTCTTTCGGTAAATACGCAGAAAAGACTCAGATAGGATTGACTCATTGTTTAGCTAGAAAGCCTCCATGCCGATCAATTTGTTATCTTTATTTTGTTTGATACTGTACTGGAACTGAGGGCGAGGTTTGGGATTTCCTAAACTTCGGATTTGAAGCCCCTAGTAGTTTTACTACTGACCGTTCCAAGGCGGTCGTTCTTGTTATTTGGCATTGTGCCGTTGGTTTATGTTTCGTCTGTTTTTGTGTGTGCCTCCGTGTCATTTTCTATGGGTGACTTGAGACGGCTGCGTTCTTGGATTGGGGCTTTTCCTGAGTAACCTTTTCTTACTAGTTTGTACGCATGATCAGTCTTCTCCACGTGCGCTATATGCTTAGATACCCATTGACCCAAAGCTTTGACTGATGCACACGTAAACCGATTTAGCCGTCCCTATTTCCGCATACCCGTAGAAACATATAGCTCGGGCTGCTTATTATTAACTTCATTTACCTGGAAAGACTCCGTATGTGAGATACATGACATAAATACTATTTGCAAAGCTGCTTGCAAAGAGCCCAGCACAAGACAGCAAAGTACCTGTCACAATCGTTACCACGGTACCAAACCGACGTACCATAGAACCAGCTATAAAACCTGAAAAACAAAGCCACAAACGTTATCTTGTGAGACAAAGAACACATTTAAGACCTCGATAAGGCGATTGTTACAAGACACTTTTATTTATGTTTTCCGCAGAAATACATCACGCAAACATGCCTATATCTGTATATAGTTTTGACCCCCTGTAGTCCCACTTTTATAAAGTAAAACCGGGGTTTACGGGGATATACCTTATTTTTCTTATTTCTGCTCTAAAATATAGATTGTGGATACTCGTTAGAACCGCCTCGATGAGGCGGTTCTAACGAGTATCCACAATCTGAATTTTGAGCATAAATAAGAAATATATCACATTTTCTATCTTAAAATTTTAGTTGTTTCGGATGTAAGGCTTATAATGTATTTGTATAGGCGTGTTTACGTAATTGATGAGGCGATGGTAACAAGCAACTTTTATTTTTGTCTTGAGCAGAAATATGAAAAATATAAAATAAAAATTCCTACCAAAAATATATTTTAGGTTCCAAATCATGAAATAAAGCATCATACATGTATCACACAAGAATGTGATCCTAATGTCGCGTTACTTAAAAAATAGATCAGCGCTAAATGATTTGTTGAGTAATAAATCACAGTTTGGAGGTCAGTGGAAAGTAAACAAATCACGCGCGCTACTTAGTAATTTAATCTACTTTACAACTGACCTCCAAACCGGGGTTTATTACTCAACAAATCACAAACTAGAGCTGATCTTTTTCGATTCTAAGAGGCTGAAAATCGGCAATTATGCTATTGTTTCCTCCAAAATCTCACAACTTTTCGTCATTGTTAAAAGAAATTCCGCTAAAATTATCAGCTGAAACACAATCATTTATATCCTTTTCTAACGTTTTCGATGCGAGGATATGACGTTACACCGTATAACGTCAATGAAATCGACTAGGGACGTCATAAATTGGCAGTTTTTGATGACGTCACTCGTCACGCTCTTCCCTTCCGTGGTTAGTTGCAGAATAAAACACAGTTATTTTCCATTGCATGTATAGACGTGCTGTGTTAGAATGTCTAGTTATAATGTGTTTATATTGACTAACCTCCAAAATTAGTAAGGCCTACTTGAACACTTCCAATCCATGCCGTTTCTCCTTTACCCGCCCCGAATGCATCCAATAACTCTACATAGAGTATACCAAACGAGAACCGCACACCCTCCACTAGAGCGAAGTTACAAAATGCACACAAGAGAACAAGCCATTTTATATACCACTGTAAATTATTCTCCTTTCTAAGATCCATGGTCATTCAAAATTAGCAGAGTGGAGTGTACCAACAATTATACGTAAGCATAACATCAGGTAATCAGGATAGAACCTTTGCGGTTTCGTATGAGTGATATGAAAAAGAAAGGAAAATAATAATAATAATAAAAAACACATTATCCAATCGTTGCACTTTTGCTATCGCCTGGGGTTAATGACCAAGTAACAATATTTTATCTTAGGTATATGGAGCGCTTTTCACCATTTGATAACCGGTATCATCGTACTCACTTGAAATGAAGAGCTTAATTAAACAAACTAAGAAAATTGTACCTTTGGGCCTATGTGCCCTTATGGAGGACAGAAACCAGTCTGTACATCCACTCTGAAAATAGCCTTCTCTGTCCATCTGAGGCAAATCTAGCGGAGTCCCTACAGCCCACACTCCCACACAGTACCCACGCGAACATTCTGGTCAGACTGAACGACCAATGAAGTATTTTTATTCTCTCTTTCGACGGGCCTCCGTGGCCTAGTTGATAAGTGTGCGGTTTCTATATCATGAGGTCTGTCACCGCTGTTGGTTCGAGCCCAGCTCTGGTCACATGCAATACGCCAAGTTCTGCAATGGAAGGTGGTGTAGTTTTTATCCGGATACACCGGTTTCGGACCACCTCTAATTAACGATCGGCTCAAGTTAAATGAAATAATCTTGAAATGGCCGTAAAATCAATACAGCACAAAACAAACAAATCACTTCTTTCGGTTGCTTGAGACGGCTGTCTTCTATGTTCGTAGCTTTTTCCTGAGTTACTTGTTTCTAGTTCGCCCCACTCATTGGGACATGGAGAACTAGATTGGGTTGCACGGTGCTTCCCCGCAGAGTTGAAGCCGAGCGAACTTGAGTACTTGTAACCTGCTTAGGTTTCTGTCCGAGAAAAGTGATGTCCGTCAGACACTCCTTTAACCCTAACTGTTTCTTTGGGTGGTAGGGCTTTAATTGTCATTTCATCTCAGTATCGGGAAAAAGTCGCACAAAATTGGAAGCAAAGTCTCCAAAATGGCCTAACTATTGTTGACGGGGTCATAAAACCTCAACACAAAGACACATTTTTTCTTAGTTCACTGGGTGTACATCTGTACATGTCTGAGGACAAATTTTTATTTGACACATGCTATTAACCCATTTAAGACTGAAAACCCATAAACGGGTACTGGGGCAAACAGTGCAGGTCCAGCTCAGACGCCGCAAAACGCGGCGTCTGATCAGGGACTACACTGTTTGCTAAAAGTTAAGCCATTTTCCACATAGATTTTGAGCCCCCGCCCATAGGAGCTTGAAGAAATATATGGGCTGCATGATGCTTCCACGCAGAGCTGAATCCGGCCCGCACACTAGTACTGGTAAACCGCTTAGAGGATCTAAGCCTGTTCAGGAACCGCGGTGCGAGGCGGACCGTCCATGCTAATAAACCCTACTGGTTTCATTGGGCCACAGGGCTTGAGATGTCATTTCGTCTCTATGTCGGGTAAAAGTCCCACAAAATTGGAAGCAATGTCTCCAAAATGATCTTTACAGTGATGACGGGGACGTTAAACCTCAAGTCAACCAACCAACCACGTAGATTTTGAAGAAAACACAACCTGACAGCCCTAAATATTGAAATGGACCGCTGCTATATATAAGGTGGAAGATTCCATTTGGTACAAAATGGGTTAACCAAGAAATTTTGTATTGGCGCAGTTACAGAACCGATGGCCTGTTACAGGTCCAAATTCTGTTGATGCAAATCCAGCAGACCTCGGACTTGTAACTTGGCCAAAACTAAATTACATGGTCAATGACATTTTTATTGATTAACATCAATAAAAACAAAATGAATTTGATAGTTTTACTGTGGAGGTTATTGTTTTGTTTAACAACAAAAAGTTTAAACAACACCCCAACCTTTTTTGGGAAGATTTATTCCTAGCAAAATGTTATTCCAGTAAGCGGTGTCAACGGGACCTTGCCACCATGTTGTTTTCACTGATAGTATCATGGTCAGAAATGAATATCAAGAACGTTAACCTCATCTATTTGTCCGAGTTTGGTGGTTTTGATACCTGGAGGATTGAGCTACCTTGGATACCTATTTCACAAGATTAAGTGCCGCAGTTTGAAATGCGATTTTGTTGCGTCGTCCTTAGACTTTCAATACGAAATCACGCCTATACAAATACATTGTAAACTTTACCGCCGAATAAAATGAAAATTTTAAGATGAAAAGTGGTTCTATTTTTCTTATTTCTGCTCAAAATATAGATTGTGAATACTCGGTAGAACCGCCTCATCGAGGCGGTTCTAACAAGTACCCACAATCTGTATTTTAGAGCAGAAATAAGAAAAATAAGGTTTACCCCTGTTCTATATAAAAGTGGAGTTCAAGGGGGTCAAAAATATATGGGCGTGTTTACGTGACGTGTTTTTATGTAATATGACCTCAATTTTTTCAAGTCGAAATGCGAATTGTACATCGTTAGAAAATTCATTTATTCAAGTTATAGGAACTGGTGCTGTTTTCAAGTTACTTTGACCCAGGGTCAAGTCCCCTATATACTAAATTGGTAATAGAAAGAGGGGTATGCAGTATGTCCATAACAATGATCTTTTTCAAATGAATCGTATGGAAAACACAAGCTCTTACAGAAATAGGAACCCATCACGAAATTACGTCTATATAATTTTGACCCCCTTGAACATCACTTCTATATTGTAAAACTGGGGTTTACAGGGGTAAACCTTATTTTTCTTATTTCTGCTCTAAAATATATATTGTGAGTGCTCTTTAGAACCGCCTCGATAAGGCGGTTCTAACGAGTACCACAACCTATATTTTGAGCAGAAATGAGAAAAATATCACTTATTTCTATCTTAAAATCATTACGCAAACACGCCTATACAAATACATTTACCACCTTTATCGCCGAAAAAATGAAAATTTTAAGATAAAAAATTGTGATTTTTTTCTTGTTTCTGCTCAAAATATAGATTGTGGGCACTCGTTAGAACCGCCTCATCGAGGCGGTTCTAACGAGCACCCACAATTTATAGTTTAGAGCAGAAATAAGAAAAATAAGGTATACCGCCAGAAATCCCAGTTTTACTATATAAAAGTGGGGTTCAAGGGGTCAAAATATATAGGCGTGTTTTTGTGATGTTTATTTTTCCGGCGGTAAAGTTTACAATGTGTTTGTATAGGTGTGTTTTCGTAATGACAACTTCAGGAATGATCAACCATAATTAGCTAATTCAATGTTTCAGTTGCAAAATTGGGCTGCAAAATAAACTGTCCTATATCAGCTCTTTATAAAATGAGGGCGTCAGAATATCGACAAACTACCTAAATGAATCTCGAGGTCATTTCTTGGGATGTGACCCCTCTTTTTAATGTATTTTGCATGTTTGTCATCTATATTATGCGGGAAATTTTGGATATAAATGCTTTAAATTACTATCATAGATAATAAAATTAGTGATGCCTGAAGTATCTGCAAAAATTCACGGTTACCCTTGCAACGGTCCATATTTTGAGATCCATGTCAGTCCTACTTTATACAGAGACCAAATGCATTTTTCTGACCGGCCTCCGTGGCCTAATGGATAAGAGCGCTGACTCTTAGTCATTAGGTCTCTCACCGCCGTGGGTTCGAGGCTCGCTCGGGTCACGTGTGAGACGCCAAGTTCTGCAACGGAAGGTCAGGTGGTTTTTCTCCGGGTACTCCGGTTTTCGCCCACCTATGATTAACGATCGGCTCGATATGAGTGAAATAATCTTGAAAGGGCCGTAAAACCCAAACCAAAAAAAAACAAAAAAAAACACATTTTTCTGCAATGTACATTGATTGCTATGGTTCTTGCCGATCATTGACAGCTTTGGTCAGTTAATGGCTAGACCAATTTAGTATATGGACGACCGAGCTGACATCAGCAGCCGCCATTTTGATTTTTTTTCGGATGTACATATTGTAAATATTTCGTTTTTTTTTTTTTTTTTTTTTTTGTCGTTATTGTTTAATCATATGTCTATGAAAGAATCCCGAAAACAAGCAAAAAAATGGAAAATTAAAAAAAAGAAAAAATAATAACAAACATGATATAATAAAAATAAACAATCACATTCTGATGTAGAGTATAACCAGCACTAGAAGTGGTACGGTGGATTTATTTCGAAGAAAATTCGGATTATGGAGTCATTTTAAATTAATTTAATCGGAAGTCGATAAGCCGTTAACAACAAAGACCAAGGCTAGCTAGTACCTCCATTATTTGGCGCTAGATGGCGGTGTAGATAACTGTTTGTGGTTTCTTTTGACTGAAAAATTCCTCATCCGATCGTCCCAGTTTTGACACGTGACTTTGTTTATATTTCATTGCACATGTGCCAAAAACCTCCCCTGTAGGTTACCTCTTTTATCTCGTTGGCAAAATATGCGGGTTTCCGTATAGTGTCAATGCGTATTTCGAATATTCAGCATATAATTAAACTCTTTTCTTCTTCACAAACTTATCTTATTTTTTTGAAGTAGCTAGAGGTCCGGTACGGGACTTTTAGACTCCGAGGGTAGAGCTGAAACTTGGTGGATAGTAGGACCATGATCTGATGTAGCACATATCATTTTGAGGTTTTAGTCCACCAAATATTAACAGAGTTATGCCACTTTGAGTATTTCTGTAAATATTTCGTTTCTGGATAGCTCTTCCTACAATTAACATTCGATCAGGCTGAAACATGCTATATAGATAAACCATGATGTGGAGCAGTGCATATTGTTACAGCCCCACACTGGCTGCAACTATATTGCTGTTGTCCGTGTGTTTGTAACCCTTAACAAAAACGTAACAGTGGTTATAACTTCAAAAGGATTTGTCCTACTCTCATGAAACCTCACACACATACTCACCATCACAAGACCTATATTCTGACAAAGGATCATACCTATATTGCTTTTGTCCGTGTGTCTGTCTTGCCTTAACCAACAAGAGCTGTCACTATAAGTGAGCAATGCCCCCGTGGGAGCCAATTTGAGACACAAAAGTACGGACTAACGCACAAACCCACATACACACCCACAAACACACGGACAGTGCAAAAACTATATGCCCTCCTACGGGGCATAATAATTTAACAAAATTGTCGAAGAAATGTGGAAGTAGTTCGCGTCACAAGGTTTAAGAACGTGATTTTCAGAAAATAAAGGGCCGTAACTCCTTCGCAGATGATAGGATCAACGTAAAAATTGTGTTAGGCACCCATTTACCTAACAAGGAATGCATGTGCAAAGTTTCAGCTCAATCGGTGAAGAAATGTGGAAGTAGTTCGCGTCACAAGGTTTTTTTCAGAAAATCAAGGGCCGTAACTTCGTCGCAGGTGATAAGACCAACTTGAAAATTATGTTAGGCACCCATCACCTCACAAGGAATGCATGTGCAAAGTTTCAGTTCAATCGGTGAAGAAATGTGGAGGTAGTTTGCGTTACAAGATTTTTAGCGCATTTTTGAGAAAATCCAGGGCCATAACTCCAAAACGCTTCATCCGAGCAGAATGAATTTTGTGTTAGGCACATCTACATATCATTGCAAATGCTTATGCACAAATTTAACAAAATTGTCGACGAAATGTGGAAGTAGTTTGCGTCACAAGGTTTAAGAACGCGTTTTTCAGAAAAATAAAGGGACGTAACTCCTTCGCACATTATAGGATCAACGTGAAAATTGTGTTAGTCACCTCTTCACCTCAGAAGGAAAGCATGTGCAAAGTTTCAGCTGAATCAGTAAAGGAATGTTGAAGTAGTTCGCATCACAAAAATTTTAGCACATTTTTTGGAAAATAAAGGGCCGTAACTCCTTCGAAAATGGTAGGACCAACGTTAAAATTGTGTTAGGTATCCCTTCACCTCACAAGGAATGAATTGCAAAGTTTCAGCTCAATCGTTGGAGAAATGTGGAAGAAGTTTGCATCACAAAAAAGTGCGGACTTACAAACGCACAAACAAACCCACAAACGGACAGTGCAAAAACTACGAGTGTACATGCCTTCCTACGGGGGGCATAACAAACATAACCTTGGTCATAACTTCAAAAGTATTTGCCTTTCTCTCATGAAAGTTCACACAAATACTTACCATCACAAGACCTACGTTCTGACAAAATCTTGTACCACACCTCTTCGTTAGCCTTTTCTGACGTAGTCAGTGATCTGATTCTGAGCAGAGCAATTATTTCAAGGTTACAGTCCACCAAATATCCACAGGGTTATGCCCTTATGAAAAGTACTGTTAACAATGTGTTTATGGCTAACTCTTCCAGCAGTGAACATTTAATCAAGCTGAAAATGTATATATAAGTTGACCACAGTGTGGAGCAGCGCATATTATTTCGAGGTTATTGCCTACCAGATATAAATTAAGTTATGCCCCTTTGCAGATTTTTGCAAGTATTTTGTTTGTGGCTAACTTATCATACAATTAATATCCGATGAAGCTGAAACTTCATATATAGTTAGACCATTATATGGCGCAGTGCTTATAGTTTTCAGGTCACAGTCGACCAAAAATTAATCAAGGTATGCCCCTTTGAACATTTCTGTACACATTTTGTTTGTAGCTAATTTCTGCAGGTAACATTCGATCTAGCAAAATCTTGATATTAAGTTTGACTATGGTGTGGAGCAGTGCATATGGTTTAGAGAGGATTGTCCACCAAATATTTATGTAATATTTATGTAAGTATAACACTTCGAAAATATCTGTAGACATTTTCATTTCCGACTAACTCCTCCTACAATTCTAAGATCCGATCAAGCTAAAACTTTATAGCACATAGACAGTTAGACCATGATATGGAGCAGTTCTTATTGTTCTTATTGTTTTAAGTTCTTAATGTTTTAAGGTTTCAGTCCAACACATTACGAAAACACGCCTATACAAATACATTGTTTCCTCTTACGCCGAAAATTTGAAAATTTTAAGATGAACAATTGTGATATTTTTCTTATTTCTGCTCAAAATATAGATTGTTGGTACTCGTTAGAACCGCCTCATCGTACCCACAATCTATATTTTAGAGCAGAAATAAGAAATATAAGGATTACCCCTATAAACCCCAGTTTTACATATAAAAGTTGGGTTCAAGGGGGGGTCAAAATTATATAGGCGTGTTTTCGTGATGAAATATTAACTTGCTACGGGCGTATAACGGCCCGCTTGCGGAGCTCTTGTTATTATTATTATTATTAGTAGTAGTAGTAGTAGTAGTAGTAGTAGTAGTAATAGTAGTAGTAGTAGTAGTGGTGGTAGTAGTAGTAGTAGTAGTAGTGGTAGTAGTAGTAGTAGTAGTAGTAGTAGTAGTAGAATAACAAATATTGCAATTCAAAGCTGAGAGTCTAATCGAATACAAAACTGTATTGAAATCACACATGCATCCATTAATTACTCTAACGGATAAATAGAGAATACCAGTTGAGTGTCTTTTGATATCAAGTTTATCAGGCAAGGCTTCGAGAACGCTTGTAGAATCGCGAGGCTTGGCGAGCGGTTCTACATGTGTTCTCGAAGCCGAGCCTGATAAACTTGATATCAAATGACACGAATCTGGTATTCTATTTATCAGTTTATCCCTTTGTAAACTCTTTAAATTGGCAGTTTACGATCAGTTACCGATTGTCCTTAGTGCGTCCTAACATTCCGGTGTGGAATATAATCGATCAGTAAATGTGCTATCAGCTGACCGTTATTTTTCTTTTTATATTTTCAATGTATTTTTTTTTTTTTGCAGTTTTTCTAGTAATAATAACACTTTGGCCATTTTTCCGGGTGCCCGTTTCATTCATAAAAGTGCAATGTCACATTGACGTGATAAAGCTCACTTTACCTGAAATAGCATATCTTTATCAGGTCAATGCTTTACAATGCAATATATATATAGGGGACCTTCTTAGAACCGTCTCTTTGTCTTTCTTCTAATCAATACAATTATATGGAAAGCTGTCTGAGAGACAGCCGATTCCCCGCCGCATTTTTATAACAAGGCGCAACCTTGTGACCTTCACCTGTGACCTTGACCTTGAGTTGGTATGGTTTATTTATGAGCTCTGCACATCAGCTCACTTATCATGAGGGGATATTTGTTTGACCAAAGTTTAATGCAAACCCTTCCAGGGGTAAACGTGATATGGAACAGACACAAAATTCAAAGTTTCAAACTCGTGACCTTGACCTTGAGTCGGCATGATTTAATTATAGGTTCTGCACATTAGCTCATTGAGGGGATATTTGACCAAAGTTTAATGAAAATCCTTCCCTGGGTAAAGGAGATATGGAACGGGCACACAATTCAAAGTTTCAAACTCGTGACCTTCATCTGTGACCTTGGACCTTGAGTCAGGATGGTTTATTTATAGGTTCTGCACAACAGCTCACCTAGGGGGATATTTGCCCAAAATTTAGAAAGAAGGTAAAGAAGATGTGAATCGGACACAAAATTCAGTGTTTCAAACTCGTGACCTTCAAATGACTGGTTTATTTATGGGTTCTGCATCAGCAATGAGGGGTATTTGACCAAACTTTAATGAGAATCCACCAAGGGGTAAAGAAGGTATGGAAAGGATAGAAAATTCAAAGATCAACTGTGACCTTGTCACTGAGTCGGCGTTTTTTTTTTTATTTATGGGCCCTGCACATTAGCTCACTTAGAGGGATATTTGACCAAAGTTTTAGGAAAATTCTTACAGGGGTAAATCAGATATGGAATGGACACAAAATTCAAAGTTTCAAACTCGCGACCTTCAACTTTGACCTTGACCTTGAGTCGACATGGTTTATTTATGGGTTATACACATCAGCTCACTGAGGGAGATATTTGACGAAAGTTTTATGAAACCCCTTCCAGGGGTAAAGGAGATATGGAATGGACACAAAATGCAAAGTCTCAAACTTGTGACTTTCAAGTGTTACCTTGAGCTTGAGTCGGCATGGTTTTGTTTGTTTGTATTGCAATTTAACGGCCCAGTCAACACTATTTTAGGTCATTTTGGGGCCGGTCAGTTTACCTATTCACACTATTCCTGGACAGGCTTATACGTAAGCGGTTTACCAGTACAGTGCACATCCTTTTGCCAGAAACTGACAACTGCCCTTCTTGAATCAGCGGAAGGGAGAGAATGACCGTAGTAAAGATTTCATGATCAATGTCCACGAAAGAGTGTTGCTGACCCTGGCAGGTATCGAACCCGCGTCCTCCTGATCTCGAGTCAGATGTGCATCCGAGGCCGGCTCGGCATGGTTTATTTATGGATTCTGCACATCGGCTCACTGAGGGGGATATCGGACCAAAGTTTAATGAAAATCCTTCCAGAGGTAAAGGAGATATGGAATGGACACAAAAATCAAAGATTCAAACTCGTGACCTACCTTGAGTCGGCATGGTTTATTTATAGGTTCTGCATATCAGCTTACTGAAATGAATATTTGACCAAAGTTTAACGAAAATCTATCAAAGGATTCAGGAGATACGGAGCGGACAAGAAAGTGTTACGGACACACAGACGGACAGACAAATGGACAGACGATGACATCGGTGTTCGGGCCGTCAGAGTTCCGCTGTATTTTATCTTAGGGTTCTTACAATAACTCTGCAGTAAGGGTATTACTGTTACCTTGGGCCGGGTTGACTTGTTGGTGGGACCAAGTCCTATCACATGGGAGCTCGACTCCGGATGACAGTATTGGTGGTCAACGTAATTTTATTACGCGTTTTTAGATTTCCATGCGGCCACATGGTAGGTGTGTTACTGACCATTGCTGAGGCGGGGGCGTGCTGTTTAGACATTGGTCTGCCACATGTCCTCCGCAATCAGTGGTGTCGCTTTTTCTTTTTTCTTATTATTGATGCGTATATCGTGTGGCTGTGGATTGACTGTACTGTGGTTGTACATTTCTTGTATTTATTTCTGTGTATCTGGTAATGTAGTTTCTATGTGACAGTCTCTTATCATTCTGTTTAGAATTGCATGGTTTATTTTAATATTTACTGTTTCTTTTAATGTATATATGTACTGGTTAACAATGATAGGACTCAAATAAACTAAATAAATATAATCCCCGCTTCGCTTTGCGGCAGGGGATGAATTAGAGTAGTTATCGATTTATGCACCCATTGTTTGTCTCAGGTGAGACTATAATCAGCAAAAAACAATTATTACCTGATTACGCGGCAAGTAAATAATAATATAAAGTTTAAAGATTCTATTGTTTTCCTATCTTATCGCAAAGACTTCACACGGTCATTCTTTGCCTAATCAATACGATTATATGAAACATTTATCAACCTACAATCAAACATGAGTCTAACATAGATTGTGGATGCCTCGTATGACGTTTTCTATGCATCTAGTTTATTTAGTTACCATATTTCCTAGGAAAACGTTTAAGATTTTCCTTATTTCTAGCGCAAACCTAGATTATGTCTGCTCTTTAGAACTACCTCAATGAGGCGGTTCTAAAGAACACCAACAACCTGTGTTTTTGGCTCTCAAACATACATTTTGGGTGTTTTTTAAAACAGCCTCATTGAGGTGGGTCTAATGAATACCCACAATCTAACAGGAGCCTGACATAGATTGTGGGTGCTGTTTAGAACAGCTCTTAGGAGTACCCCAAATCTGTATTTTTGAACAGAAATAAGAAAAAAAAATGAATACCCCTTAACCCCAAATTTTTTGGATATAATGTGGAGTCTTAAGGGATTTTCATTCTACTTATCCAGATGTATCAATTTCTTCCCATTTAGAATACTATTCTTAGGTTGAAGAATTTGTTGCCGTAGGGAGCAAATTCTTGCCTCATTAAATACTATAGGAAAATGCCACAAACGACCAATCGTTCTTGAGAATTTGTAAATAACTCTTAAAGGCATTTATTCTTGATTATTGAGGACTATCATTTCATTACTTAATATTATGTAGCCCTCAGTGCTGACTGAAAACAAGTCCTCTGTCTTCAACAGGTAAGGGGCCTCCCTGGGGAAAATCAATAATTTACTAACTGTTGACTGGAGTCTATATTATTGATTTTCCCCTTATGTACCTCAGTCAGGGGATTCAACAAGAGCTACTAATCACCCTATTAGGGACCGCCTTTGATCTGCTATAGATAGTATACCACAGGGGGCAATAAAACAATTATGAACACACGGTGTGTTTTACTGTTTCAGAATAATGCCTTTAACGTAATTCTCAAGGGTGTGCCCATCTTTTCTCTCATTTTGCCCCATGGCAATAATTTGAAGAGTTTTGGTAGAGGTCCACTAGAGGAAGCTGCATACAAAATACATTTATCAAAGACGTGGGACCTCTGGCTTCAACCAAGAGAATTTCTAAAGATCTTTTTCTGATCTTTCCTTTTCGTTGTCATGGCAACCAGAATTCTGCATGGAATTGGATTCTTTTAACAACATTGAGAGAAGATCACCCAAAGATAAATTCTGCTAAGTTTTGTTAGAATCAGTTCAGTGCTTTAGGAGATATCTTTTAAAGAAATTGCAGAAGGACGGACGACGGACGGTGGATGGTCATAATAGCTTCGGCTCAAGTTAGCTAAACAGGAGTGACCCAACATATTTGCTACATATTTTGGGGCTCCAACTCTTTGATGCGGTCACGGGGCATCTTAGTGGAGAAACAAGGGTCCCACCACTTTCCAAATAAGTTAGCCTGCTAAAAACATAATAAAATACATGTAATAATAATAATATAAATAAATAATAATATAAAAAAAGTTCTGTCATCTTCAGAGGGTATGTTTACTTCTATTTCCAAATAACACAATTTTACACGTGTCTGCTGTATGTACTTTTACCTACAAGGTAAGATTCAATTCTGCCCGGTCTGCACTCCATGCACTCGCAACTCCTCTGTCTCTCTCTGTCTCTCTCTGTCTCTCTCTCTCTCTCTCTCTCTCTCTGATCTGTCAGTGAGCTGTCAGCAGAACTGTATTTCATTGACTATGCCTATGCCGTTTTCACTTAAAATCCCATTGGGTTAGTTTGGGTTCGATTCGACTACTCCGGCCGGACTAAGTACTGCGTTGAATAATTGTTCTTTCTTTTTCTTTCTTCCATTTCGCTTTAACCCCAGAAGGGGACACAGACGGTGTACATTATTTACACTTCAGGTTTTTTGAAGAAACTCGTATACCAGATGTTTTGTTTCGATTCGAAAGAAAATCTGCGTTTATCAGAGGCGATTCGATATTTATTTGTATATACTATATTGGTTTGGGTGTAGGATCGATTCTTTAAAGTGAGCCTAAACATTGCAAATTGCACAGGACAGAGCAACGTGGCGAGGTCTCATCAAAAGGGATGCCAATGAATATGAGGCAAAAAGAATCAGTGAAGCTGGGCAGAAACGCGCACAGCGCAACGCCACAGCTAAAGCATCACCAACAGAGCTGTCTTCCTCTAGCCTCTGTTGCTCTATTTCCAACAGACAGTTCAGAGCAAGAATCGGTCTCACCAGCCATCAAAGAACACACTTACTTAGTAACACTTCTCAAATATGATTAAGATTGGTCATTGTCAGTAATGGCAGTCGAACTATTATCCTTGTAAACCCGATATTGTATGGAATTTCTTGTTTATAACGGTCAACATCATCTTTTCTCCATTCTCTTCTTTATGGGTACTCTGTGGAACAACTTTCATGAAGAACCCACTATATTATGCCATGTATATGGTGCCAGAGTTTATCAAATAAAGTTTTGTTCTATCTATGATATAAACACAAATAAAACAGCTGAAAAAAAAATCCTAGAAAAAATACCATCTTAAAACCGCAAAAACACTTTTTGATCACGTAGTCGTGTTATCCAATGTAAAGGGATATTTATTTATTTATCTATTTATTTATTTATTTTTCATTTATTTTTTATTTATTTATTAAAGATTTATTACAAATGCTACTCAAGAGCTTCACATGAAATGCTAAATAAAATTATTCTTAAAAAAATGTGGCCGCTGAAAGATTTTATCTTGTACAGGCTTTTGTTTTGACAGAACGATAACTATCTTTATTTCTTTAATCCCTTTATCATCGACACGCGCCAAATGCCATACTTAAATTAATTGAATTAAATTAATTGAATCTATTTTAAAAACTACACAAAGCAACTATAATTGACAATTATCACACAATATTGAAATTTTATTGAATACACGATTATTTTAAGCCCGGGCAAAGCAATTCCGACAATTCACATGTGCATGCAGCAAAAACTCAGATCAGCCTGTACATCTGCGCAATCTGATCAGTCTTTTTAGGAGGCCTTCCTGCGGACAGAACACATTATTTGTCTTAATCGAGAAGGAAGTAAGGGCGAGGATTGTGGCCACGTAAAATCGATTTAAGCCCCTCCCCTCCCCCCAGTGGAATTCGTTTCCGCTGACCGTTCCAAGGCGGTTCTTCTGTCGCGGTTTATTTTTGTTATGGATTGTCTTTGGGTGTTTGTGTCGCTTATATTATTTTATTTTGGATAGCCTATTGGCCATTTTGTGGGAAAGTAACTGTCCTTTTGGCTTTCCGCTATTGGTGTTTTTCATTAGGGTGTGTTGTTTCATGTTGTGTTTTCCCTTTGGTGTCTCTGATGGGAGCTGTGGGTTATTTGTATCGATTTCTGATCATTGCCTCCACTTCTACTTTACTGTTCGTTCTATTGACAGCTATATAAGCTATATAAGGACCCAATGCTCTATGAGACAGCTATACAAGTAAGATACTTTGATGTGGAAAAATTGGATTTGTAACCGTGTACACTACTCATCTGGTCCCCATCCATCGGGGCTTGAAGAAATGGATCGGGCCGCATGATGCTGCCACGCAGAGCTAAAACGCTTAGAGGGTCTAGTCCTGCCCAGGCAAAGTGGTGCGAGTCAGACCGTCCCTGCATATAAACCCTTTTGTTTTTTGGGGGGACGACAAGGCTTGAGATGTCATTTCATCTCCATGTCAGGTAAAGTCCCACAAAATTGGACGCAACGTCGCCAAAAATGGCCTAAATAGTATTGACGGGGACGTAAAACCTCAATGCAAACAAACAAACAATTCTCATCATATTTATCATCGAAGCGATAGATTACCCATGCAATAAAGTGGTTCTAACTAGCACCCACGTTGTTCTCTAACTAGCATCTACAATCTATGTTTGAATCACAAGGTTTGAAAACTTTACTTTGCTGGGGGAAAAGTATTGTTTGCATCACTGTATATTGTGGGTGGTCATTAGAATCGTCTCATTAAACATACATAATATAGTTATTATATCTAAAAAAAAAAAAAAAAAAAAAACGGCCCCGCCCATCGAGGCCTAAAGAAATAGATGGACTGCATGATGCTTCCACACGGAGCTGAAACCGACTGCACACGGGTACTGGTAAACCGCTTAGAGGATCTAAGCCTGCCCAGACAAAGGCTGCCTTGACTGGTTTTGTTTGTTTGATATGAGGTTTAACGCCCCTGTCAACAATGTATAGGTCATTTTGGAGACGTTCCTTCCAATTGTGTGGGACTTTTACCCGACGCTGAGATGAAATGACATCACAAGCCCTGTCGCCCAATGAAACCAATAGGGTTTATAAGCATGGACGGTCCGACTCGCATCGCTTTGCCTTAGATCCTCTAAGAGGTTTACCATTACTCGTGTATGGTCGGTTTCAGCTCAGCGTGGAAGCATCATGCAGCCCATCTATTTCTTCAAGCCCCGATTTGCGGGGGCCGCGTCTTCACTGCTGGAGCTTGTTCTAAAAAATAAATTCCTTTTTTCTATAGCTTGTAGTGCATCGGCTATCGGGGATTGCAGATATAAAGTAAAAAGAAAACACATCGACAAAACTTGCAAAATATAATCCACAAACATAAAATTTTCTTATGCAAAAGTCTAAAAATATATTGTTTGTGCAAGACTGAAGCCGAAAATCTTAAACAAAAGTGTTGAATAATTAATTTATATCAATAATATTGATCCTTTTAGAAAAAAAAAAAGTTGTTTCCGCTATTTAGCTAGGGTAAAGTCCTTTTCGAGAAAAGGACAGGGGTCCTTTTCGCTATTAAGGGGAACCCCATTTTGCACGGAAAATTAACAAATAGTCCTGGCACACAAGTCGCCTCCCTTGACCTCTGTAATTGGGAAGTGAAAGGACAATTAGATCTACTTGCAGTATATTTATTTGCGATGTTTTAGAATGGAAGGCATCATACAGAGTAGCTCAAACGCTGTACACAGTGTGTTAGGTTCCCTCTTTTCGCCAAGAGAGATAGAAAAACCTGTCATAATACGTGAAATACAAGAAAGTATGCAACCCGGGAGCAGGGCGTTTGTGAGAGTGGCAGGGTTGTCTGGGGCAGTTGCCGTAATGATGTCAGCATATGGAGCGCATGGTAGGCCGAAGCAGTCATACTGACACCTTCGCTCTGTTAAAATAGCATGATATTGCCATTCACCCACATGCTTAGTGTCATTCCTGGTGTATGAATGTCATTTGACGTGTCACCAGGGGTGAGTCGAAAAACCCAAATCTACCCAAATCCACTGTATTTACCCAAATCCACTGTATTTACCCAAATCCACCTGAAAATTACCCATATCCACCTATAGCTGGCCTATTTAAAGTCATTTAAGTTGTTTTTAATGTTTATATGATAGAATATATCACTTAGGACAAATAAATAATCAAATTTAGTAACTTTGATATTTGGGTGGATGATAATTACACAATAACTATTTACCGCATATACCTCACCTCGCTCATGAATATGAATCAATTTTCTGTTGCTGATATGGAAAGGGTTTGAACTCAATGTGTAATTAAACAGGTCTTAAACATTACAAATTTAATTTGATATTCTATTGACTATTAAATTAATAAAATGTCATTTATCCGTGTTATCTTTTTTTTAAGATACGTACCTACTAGGCAGGTGTAGTGCGACAAAACATCTTCAAGTCAGAATACACAGATTGCCTTAGGCTGTCCTATGATCAGAGAACGCACAGAGATCACCATTACCTGTCTATTGATTTCTTTATTTTAGATTATAACCAAGCAAATACGAAAGAAAGAAAGTAAACCTGCCTCATTCTAAAGAAAGAAAGAAAGAAAGAAAACGATCGAAAGCATCACGGAAACATGGCTATGTAATTTTGCCGCTAGAGCCCCACTATGATAAAGTAAAATTGGGGTTCACAGGAACAAAGATTTTTTTTAGATCTGATCAAAAACATTGATTGTGATACATCCAAAGAACTGCCTCGTCAAGTCGGTTCTAATGAGTACCAACAATCTACGTTTTAGGCGTTATACGAGAGAAAGACAGGAAGAATAGAAAGGATGAAAAAAAGAAATAGTATTAACTCGCTTCTGTGCATTTTGGTTTTCCATCCAAGTCAACAAAATTTTACTTATATTGAAAGAAAATCAAATAAGAATGAATGAATGCCAAAATTAGTAAATAAACGAATATATGATGTTTGAATAGAAAGAAAAAAAAATGATAGAAAGAATGAAAGAAAGAAAAGATTATTCAACAAATGAACGAACAAATTTTGCAAGCACGAGTCTGAAATTTTTTACCCCCAACACGGTTGGGTTTGTGGGGATAAACATTATTTCTTTATTACTTCTGCTCAAAACAGATGTACACGTTAGAACTGCCTAACCAAGACGGTCCTAACGAGTGCCCCCATCCTAAATTTATGTTTTGAGCCCGTTATACAAAAGAAAGAAAGATGCAGTTACTGGCTTCCTTGCATCAAAGTTGTAACGCCCTCGTTTACAGTTTCATTCTTATTCAAAAGAAATTTGTTTGTTTCTATTGGAGTTTAACAGCCCAGTCAACACTATTTTAGATCATTTTTGAGCCGGCCAGTTTACCTATTCACACTTTTACTGGGCAGGCTTATGCGTAAGCGGTTAACCAGTACAGTGCACATCTCGCCAGAAACTGCGGCTGCCCTTCTTGAATCAGCGGAAGGGAGAGAATGACCGTAGAAAAGATTTCATGATCAATTTCCACGAAAGAATGTTGCCGAACCCGGCAGTTATCCTGATCACCAGTCAGACTACTGAGCTATCGGGGCCGCCGGCTATTCAAAAGAAACAAAGAATGCTGAAATAAATACATACATGAGGGCATACATGATACGTTTAATAGGAAGGAAGGAAGAAAGAAAGAACTGGGAGACAAACGGACATCGAATAAACGCATTCTGGAAACACTCCTATCTTTTTATACAGTAAAGTTGGGTTTTTGCGGCGAAACTGGTTTTGAGCAGCAATACGAAAGCAAGAAAGATGAACACCTGCCTCTTCACCTCTGCCTCTAAGTTCTACGTTCACGTCAACAAAAGTTCCTTTCACATGTAGTTTTTGAGCATGTTATGGGTTGGTTATATTGTTGCCAGTCGACCCATTTAGGTTGTTTTTAGTCACCCAACATTACTAAGCACATAAGACTTTTGCTTTGAATGTCCATGTGACATCTGCTAAAAAAAATCAATTGTGGGTACTCGTTAAAGCGGCCTCATCAAGGCGGTTCTAACGTGTTCCCACTGTCTTTGTTTGGAGAAGAAATGTGAAAAAAAATATTTATCGAACAAAAACTGACTTCACGCCCGGCTTCAAAAACTTTTCCTGATATTGCTTTTGCGCCCCCGCCCATCAGGGCCTGGAGAAATAGATTGGGCTGCACAGTGTTTCGCGCAGAGCTGATACCGACCCAACTGGAGTACTGATAAACAGCTTAGGTCTACGCCTGCCCAGGAAAAGTGATACGAGTTGGACCGCTCCTTAAACCCTAGTGGTTACTATGGGCGGTAGGGCTTGAGATGTCATTTCATCACAATGTCTGGTAAAAGTCCCACAAAATCGGAAGCAAGGTCTCCAGAATGATCTTAATAGGGTTGACAGGGACGTAAAATCTCATCTCAAACAATCAAAACTGAAAATGCTGTTGTGAATTCAGAAGTCTCTTGAATTAATATTTGAATTTTGCCGTTTTTTTTATTTTTTTTTTTTTATTATTTTCATTCAATTCCGTGGATTGTAGGTGCCCGTAAGAGCAACCTTGTACAATTTTGATATTTTGGATAATAAAGAACACATTGTAAACCCAACCTTTCTCTTCATAATGTGAGGTAAACATTAAACAGGGCTGCTAGTTGAATTCCAAGTTGAAAACACACCTATACAAATGTATTGAAAAAAGTTACCACCAATTTTTTTTTTTCTGATAAAAATTCTGATAGTTTTCTTATTTCTGCTCAAAAATATGTTAGGCGGTTCTATTGAGTACCCACAATTTATTTTTAAGCAGAAATAAGAAGAATAATATTTACCCCTGAACACCCCAGTTTAACTATATAAAAGTTGACTTAAAGAGGGTCAAAATTATTTTGGCCTGTTTACATGATGAGGCGGTTCTAACGAGTGGACACAATCTATATTTTGAGCAGAAATAAGAAAAATATCACAATTTTTCATCAAAAATTTTTCATTTTTCGGCGATAAAGGTGGCAATGTATTTGTATAGGCGTGTTTGCGTAATGTAAGACATAAAACTAAGATACGTCTATAGTCAAGAAAAAATATGTTATAAATATTATAGTATTAGTAGTAGTAGTAGTAGTAATAAAAGAAGTAGTATTGGAATTCATTATTATCGTTTTATTTATTTATTTATTTGTATGTTTGTTTGTATGTTTTTTTTGTTTGTTTGTTTATTTAACCGGCCCCGATAGCTCAGTTGGTAGAGTGTCCGCTCCGGGGACCGGGAGGTCTCGGGTTCGATCCCGGGCCGCGACATACCAAAGTCGTTAAAAATGGTACTAGCTGCTCCTCGCTTGGCACTCAGATTTACAGGGTAGAGCTAGGACTGGTCGATCCAGTGTCAGGATAATGTGACTGGGTGTGGTATCATGTAATGTGTCTGGGACATGATACTTCAGTGAGGCAGCACTATAAACGTGAGCATTGAGCTCCCTGTCGCAACCAGACACCGTCGTGATATGACTGAAAAATTGTTGAAAGCGACGTTAAACCCGAATTCACACACACATTGTTTGTTTATTTATTTATAAAGACGCATGTTTAAAATATAAATGAATAATGTCCTTCTTTCTATATTATATTTTTTTTATAAAAAGCCTGTTTATTCAGACAAAAACCTTAAGAAAGCTATAGGTCACGCCCAGTTGTCAAGCGCTGTGTTTATTCGAACAAAATTGCTCGCCAATCAGAACGCTTCATACCCAAAGCAAATTTGTCAAGTCACGCCCCGCTGGCACTGCAGGGGCCAATAGACTAGCAGTTTAAATGAATGTGAATTACCCGTCCCTCTCAATTTAATATTTTATTAATAATTTTTGATAGCGTCTGAGATGTCCCTCACCCACTCAGCAGCAGCAGCATTTCATATAACCAGAGCATAGGCATCATTACGAAAACACGCCTATACAAATATATTATAAACTTTACCGCCAATAAAACAAATATTTTAAGATGAAAAATCATGATATTTTTATCATTTCTGTTCAAAATATAGCTTGTGAGTACCCACAACCTATATTTTAGAGCAGAAATAAGACAAATAAGGTATACCCCTGTAAACCCCAGTTTTACTATATAAAAGTGGGGTTCAATGGGGTAAAAATTATATAAGCGTGTTTTCCTGATGTAAAAGAGAAATCCTGAGCCCAAAATTACTTTCTCGGGCGTGTTTGGACCGGTGACGGATGTGCGGAGGCGTTACGCTGTTTTTGCGGCTCATGAGCTTTGCACTAAGGAGCGTTTAGCCAAGGTGTCATGCCGTCGCGAGACAAGGGCCATTATGATAACTTGTCCGTGCGACATAAGTACATTACATATCTCCAAAATGGCTACTTGTCTGATGAAAATCCGTGATATTTTTCTTTAACATGCTCAAAACATAGGTTTTGGATGCTCGTTAGAACCGCCTCATTGAGTACCGGCAACCTGTGTCTTGACGCAGAAATAAGAAAAATAATGTGTACCCCCCGGAAACCCCAGGTTTTTTTTTTCGTATGAAGTGGGGTTTGGGGGGGGGTCATTTCACGGACTTTTTCACGTGATGGCGACTGCATTACGAAACCATGCCTATATAAACGCAAAATAAATAAAATAATAATAAAAAATAATAAAATACAAAACAAAAAGGAAAAGCGAAACTTATATGCTGAAAAAATGGGAAAGGTCTCCTATTTCTGCTCTAAAATATAGATTGTGGGTACACGTTAGGGTCGCCTCAGCCAGTTGGTTCTAGAACGCACACCCATATTCTACATTTTAGAAAAAAATCTAAGAAAAGTAATATTAACTACTGTAAAACTCGAATTTAGTGTATAAAAGGGGACTCAATGGGAGCGGAATTCGATAGAGGGTGTGTTTTTATCACGGTATTTTGCACCCCCATCCACGCAAAGAAAAAAAAAAGAAAAAAAAGAAAGAACACTTTAATTCTGTAAAACTTGGTTTTACATAGGTATACATCATTTTTCTTATTTCTTATCAACACATAGATTTTGGGTAATCGTTAGAACCTCCGCGACGAGTCGGTTCTAACAAGTACCCAGAATCTATGTCTAGAATAGAAGTATGAAAAACACCGTATTTTTATCGTATTTTTTCCCCTTTCTTTGTTATTGTTGCAGTATCCTCAATATAACTGAATTTGAACAGGCGTGATTTTATGATGCACTACATTGTTTTATTGGACTGAACACCGAGGCCCAGGTTTTGTTTGTTTGATTCGCGGTTTAACGTCCCGGTCAACACTTTAGAGGTCATTTTAAAGGCGAGGCTTTCTATTAGTGGGACTTTGCCTCGGCATCGGGGTTAGATTACATCCCAAACCATGCCATCCAATTAAACCAATATGGTTTATATGCATGGACGGTCCAACTCGCACCACGCTTCCTGGGCAGTTTTAGAACCTTTAAGCGGTTTTCCAGTATTCCTGTGCGGTTGGTTTCAGCTCTGCGTGGAAGCATTATGCACATCACGATAACAGGTCCGTGAAACTAAGACCCCTCTAAACCCCACTTTATATAGAGGAAAATGGGGTTTACGGGGGCATACATCATTTGCCTTTTGTTCAAAAACATAGACAGACCCGCCTCATTGAGGCGATTCTAACGAGCACCCACAATCTATGTTGAAAGCAAAATATATAAAGATATTACAATTTTTACTTAATATTTGTACTTTCTGACACCATGTTGGACGCCATCAGTGTGTGTGTGTGTGTGTGTGTACGCGTGTGTGTTTATATATGTTTTTAAAATCAATTAAAATCTGTGCCAAGTGATGGCGCATTCACGCACTCAGAATCTGAGTTTTCACATGTGGCTTGTAAAAGCGTTCAGTCATTTTCCATAAGTGAACAGTGAAGGCCATGACCCGACTGCGCAGACACGCAGCTTGAACAGAGCATTCGCTAAGCGCAGGTCTCTTTACGAAAACACAGTATGTATAGTTAATGTTAGGAAATTGTGTGATATGTCGCTCATTATGCTAGCAATACGGGTTGTAGGCGCGTGTTAGAACAGTCCTCAAAGATTTGTGTTTCACAGTCCTCAAAGTTTAGTGTTTCACCATTCTGCTAAAGACTGTGAAATGAGGCGTATACCGTTTCCTAATGTTGGGAAGCCCTTTTGGGTAGGGGCGATAAGTTTCATAGTCAATTACACTATGGTCGAAATTATCCATACTGGAGAGGAACCAATTATTCTTCAATGTTTTTAATAAAGCCCAGTCGACCATTGATGAACAGACTTCAATTCAATGTCATGACGTTGGTAATGTATTTCCGACGTTGTATGCCCACTAGAAAAGTACATCCGTCAATATCAATTACCGCGGTATGTCAAAATAAACGATCGGTACATTGTTGTATGGGTTGTTTGATTCGAGGTTTAATGTCCCCGTTAACACTGATAATGCCATTTTGGAGACGTTGCTTCCAATTTTGTTGGACATTTACCCGACATCGGGATTAAATGACAACTCAAGCCCTTCCACCCAATGAAAGCAATAGTGTTTATGTGCATGGACGGTCCGACTCGCACCACTTTGCCTGGGCCGCTTTAGCCCTTCTAAGCGGTTTATCAGTACTCATTTTTGGTATTTATCTAAAAAATGTAGCGGTTTATCAGTACTCATTTTGGTATTTATCTAAAAAAGGAGCGGTTTATCAGTACTCATTTTTGGTATTTACCTAAAAAAAAAAGTAGACGACCCCCGCCCATCGGGGCTTAAAGCAATATAACGGCTGCATGATGCTTCCATGCAGAGCTGAATCCGACCCGCACACAAGTTCTGGCAAACCGCTAAGAGGATTTAAGCCTACCCAGGCAAAGCGGTGTGAGTTGGTCCGTCCGTGCTTATAAATTCTATTGGTTTCATTAGACGACAGGGCTTGAGATGTCATTTCATCTCAATGTCGAGTAAAAGTCCCATAAAATTGGAAGCAACGTCTCAACAATGACCTTACATGTAACAGTGTCGACGGGGATGTTAAACCTCAAATCAAACAAACAAACAAACCAAAAAAAAAAAAAAAAAAAGAAGTAAATATCCTCTATTTATGTATACCCCTTCTCTATATGAAGTGGGGTTTATGGAATGTTCATTTTACGGACTTGTTCATGTGAGTAAATGAATGAATGTGTGTGTGTGTGTGTGTGTGAATTCAGGTTTAACGTCGCTTTCAACAATTTTTCAGTCATATCACGACGGTGTCTGGTTGCGACAGGGAGCTCAATGCTCACTTTTATTGTGCTGCCTCACTGAAGTATCATGTCCCAGACACATTACATGATACCACACCCAGTCACATTATCCTGACACTGGGTCGACCAGTCCTAGCTCTACCCCGTAAATCTGAGTGCCAAGCGAGGAGCAGCTAATACCATTCTTAACGACTTTGATATGTCGCGGCCCTGGATCGAACCCGTGGCCTCCCGTTCCAAGGAGCGGAAACTCTACCAACTGAGCTATCGGGGCCGGTAATGAATGGGTGTTCTCTGACTCATCGGTGGGGTATGGGGTGGGGGTGGGGTCCAAAGAATACCCACAGTCTATGTCTACGATATATGTTTTTTTTTTAGCAGAACTAATAAAAATAATATGTTCCCCTGTAAACCAAAGCCTTGCTTTACAAAAAGCTGTGTTGTTTTAGCAGAACTAATAAAAATAATATGTTCCCCTGTAAACCAAAGCCTTACTTTATAAAAAATTGTGTTTAATAAGGTCGTATATTCTGCATGTTTTTTTGTTTGTTTTTTTCACTCAACTGTCAAACATTCACTTGTCTATTTATTTTCCTTTCCTTTCTTCCTTTCTTAATAAATAAATAAATAAATAAATATTTTTTGAGGTTTACAGTTATCTAACATTATTTATAATAGACGTGTGTGAACTATGATTATTACAGTGGTAACCCTAGGCAACCAACTAAAAGATGTTTCGTCACACTACATGCGTTTATCTATAGTGCGTGTTAAATTGTTACAAGTTACTAAATCTGATTATTTATTTGTCCAAAGTGATATATTCTATCATATAAACATTAAAAACAACTTATATGACTTTATATGGGCCAGCTGTAGGTGGATATGGGTAATTATCAAGTGGATTTGGGTGGATTTGGGTAAATACAGTGGATTTGGGTAGATTTGGGTTTTTCGACTCACCGTGTCACCAGTAACAATTCTGATTCTGATATCAGCGGAATCAAGACAATTCACTGACAAGACACCGACAAGACAACTCACTGAGGACACAGGTCATTTAGCCTGTGGGTTGTTTCGCCTGTGGGGTCCTTTCGGCCCAGCTCTTTTCACCAGTGGATTGCCCTGATGGATTTCTAGTCAACACATACCTAAGTCATCTCGTACCTTAGTCAACACAGACCTGTTCCTGGTCAACTCGTACCTTAGTCAGCTCGTACCTTAGTTAAAACAAAATCTATTTTTGGATAAGTTGAACTTTGGTACACTCATATACAGATCAACTTTTCAGTCTATGAAGACTGTTGTACCTTTTCGTTACAACAAAGACAATATATAGTGTGTGCATCACGATAACACACCCCTGTGCTAAAATGGCTCCTTTCATATGTTTAGACCTATTGGAGCTTTTTTCGTGACATACTTCCCGTTCAAAAAATAGAACGGGAAAAGCCCTGGCCGTCAACGGCCTGACAGAATAGTCATATTGCTTCAAGGCAGTGGGACAAATAAAGTGGTAATTGCAGCGTAATACTGTGGAATTTTTTTAAACTTTCTGCGATACGCTGCCAGGTGTGAAATTTTGCATTACAAAAGCATTCCTGTTCAATATATTATCAATTTTTCGGCCAAAATATGGAAATTTTATGATGAAAAATTGTGATATTTTTCTTATTTCTGCTCAAAACATAGATTGCAGGGACTCGAAAGAATCGCCTTGACGAGGCGGTTCTATCGAGCACCCACAATCTATTTTTAAGCAGAAATAAGAAAATTAATGTTTACCCCTGTAAACCCCAGTTTTACTATATAAAAGTGGGGCTTGAGGGGATCAAAATCCCAAAAGCGTGTTTTTCATGATGGCAAATCTGAAGTGTTATTTTTTTAGCTCACCTGCCACGTAGTGACGAGGTGAGCTTTTGGGATAACTTTTTGTCTGTCGTGCGACCGTGCGCCAGTAAACTTCTCTTGTGAACACACTAGAGGTCACAGTTTTAGGCCAATCATCATCAGACTTGGTCAGAATAATCATCATGGCAATATCTCGGTCATGTTCGAATATGGGTCATGGCAGGTCAAAAAGTAGGTCAGTAGGTCAAATCAAAAGAAAAACATTGTGAACACTCTAGAGGCCAAAGTTTTGCTCCGATTTTCATCAAACTTGCTCAAAATGATCATCTTGACAATATCTCGGTCAAGTTTGAATATGGGTCATGTCGGGTCAAAAAGAAGGTCAGTAGGTCAAATCAGAGAAAACCTTGTGAACACACTAGAGGTCACATTTTTGGTCCGATCACCATCATACTTGATCGCCCCCGCCCATAGGGGCTTGAAGAAATATATGGGCTGCATGATGCTTCCACGCAGAGCTGAATCTGGCCCGCACACTAGTTCTGGTAAACCGCTTAGAGGATCTAAGCCTGTCCAGGAACCGCGGTGCGAGGCGGACCGTCCATGCTGATAAACCCTATTGGTTGCATTGGGCGACAGGGCTTGAGATGTCATTTCATCTCAATGTCGGGTAAAAATCCCACAAAATTGGAAGCAACGTCTCCAAAATGACCTTTACAGTGTTGACGGGGACGTTAAACATCAAATCAAACAAACAAAACCATCATACTTGCACAGAATGATCATCTTGACAATATCTCAGTCAAGTTCGAATATGGGTGTAGTTGGGTCAAAAAGTAGGTCAGTAGGTCGAATCATAGAAAAACCTTGGTCAAATCATCATCAAACTGAATGATCATCTTTAAAGTATCTTGGTCACATTCGAATATGGGTCATGTCAGGTCACAAAGTAGGTCAGTAGGTCAAATCATAGAAAAACCTTGTGAATACACTAGAGGCCACAGTTTTGGTCCAAGCATCATCAACTTTGCCCAGAATGATCCATATTGACATTAGTTGACAATGTCTCGGTCAAGTTCGAATATGGATCATGTTGGGTCAAAAAGTAGGTCAGTAGGTCAAATTAGAGAAAAACCTTGTGAACACACTAGAGGTCACAGTTTTGGTCCGATCCTCATCAAACTTGCTCAGATCCTCATCAAACTTGCTCAGAATGATAGTCTTGACAATATCTCGGTCAAGTGAAATATGTGTCATGTCGGGTCAAAAAGTACGTCAGTAGGTCAAATCATAGAAAAACCTTCTGAACACACTAGAGGCCACAGTTTAGGTCTGATCATCATCAAACTTGCCCGGAATGATCACCTTGACAATATCTGGGTCAAGTTTGAATACGGGTGATGTCAGGTCAAAAAGTGGGTCAGTAGGTCAAATCATAGAAAAAACCTTGTGAACACACTAGAGGCCATTGTTTTGGTTCGATCATCATCAAACTTGCCCATAATGATCATTTTAACAATATCTCAGTCAAGTTCGAATATGGGTGTAGTCGGGTCGAAAAGTAGGTCAGTAGGTCAAATCATAGAAAAACCTTGGTCAAATCATCATCAAACTTGCTCCGAATGATCATCTTTGTAATATCTTGGTCACATCCGAATATGGGTCATGTCAGGTCACAAAGTAGGTCAGTAGGTCAAATCATAGAAAAACCTTGTGAATACACTAGAGGCAACAGTTTTTCGTCCAACCATCATCAAACTTGCCCAGAATGATTCGTCTTGACAATGTCACGGTCAAGTTCGAATATGGGTCATGTTGGGTCAAAAAGTAGGTCAGTGGGTCAAATTAGAGAAAAACCTTGTGAACACACTAGAGGCCATAGTTTTGGTTCGATCCTCATCAAACTTGCTCAGAATGATAGTCTTGACAATATCTCGGTCAAGTGGAATATGTGTCATGTCGGGTCAAAAAGTACATCAGTAGGACAAATCATAGAAAACCTTCTGAACACACTAGAGGCCACAGTTTAGGTCCGATCATCATCAAACTTGCCCGGAATAATCATCTTGACAATATCTGGGTCAAGTTTGAATACGGGTGATGTCGGGTCAAAAAGTGGGTCAGTAGGTCAAATCATAGAAAAACTTTGTGAACACACTAGAGGCCATAGTTTTTGTCCGATCATCATCAAAATTGCCCAGAATGATCATCTTAACAAAATCTCAGTCAAGTTTGAATATGGGTCATGTCGGGTCAAAAAGTAGGTCAGTAGGTCAAATCATAGAAAAACCCTCTGAACACACTAGAGGCCACAGTTTTGGTCCGATCATCATCAAACTTAATCAAAATGATCATTTGACAATATCTCTGTCAATTCGAATATGGGTCATCATCATGTCCTGGTCAGTAAGTAGGTCAGTAGGTCAGATTGTTGAAAAATCTTGTGAACACACTAATGGCCCAGTTTTGGTCCGTTCATCATCAAACTTGCTCAGAACGATCATCTTGACAATATCTGCGTCAAGTTTTAATATGGGTGATGTGGGGTCAAAAAGTGGGTCAGTAGGTCAAATCATAGAAAAACCTTGTGAACACACTAGAGGCCAATGTTTTGGTCCGATCATCATCAAACTTGCCCAGAATGATCATCTTAGCAATATCTCAGTCAAGTGCGAATATAGGTCATGTCAGGTCAAAAAGAAGGTCAGTAGGCCAAATCATAGAAAAAAACTCGGAACACACTAGCGGCAACAGTTTTCGTCCGATCATCATCAAACTTGCTGAAAATGATAATTTGACAATATCTATGATAATATCGAATATGCGTCATGTCTGGTCAATAAGTAGGTCAGTAGGTCTGATTGTTGAAAAACCTTGTGAACACACTAGAGGCCCCAGTTTTGGTCCGATCATCATCGAACTTGCTCAGAATGATCATTTTGACAATATCTTGATCAAGTTTGAATATGGGTCATGTTGGGCCAAAAAGTAGGTCAGCAGGTCAAATCATAGAAAAACGATTTGAACACACTAAGAAGCCACAGTTTTAGTCAAATCATCATAAAACTTGCTCAGAGTGATCATCTGGACAATATCTCAGTTAAGTTTGGATATGGGTCATGTCAAATCAAAAAGTAGATCAGTAGGTTATTTTGTCATAACTTTTGAACTGTTTGAGATAGAGCCTTCATATTTGGCATGTAGGTTCCTTGTGACAAGGGCTTCCCACTCAAATAAAGCTTTGACCTGTTACCTTTTTTATCATAACTTTTAAACCATATGAGATATAGCCTTCATATTTGGCATGTATGGTCCTTGTGACAAGGTTTTCTAAACCATTCAAAACTTTTGACCCATGACCTTGACCTTTGACCTCCTTTTTCATAATTTTTTAAGCATTTGAGATACAGCCTTCATATTTGGCATGTAGGTTCCTTGCGACATGGGCTTCCTATTCATACATCAAAAGATCTGTGACCCTTACCCTGACATTTGACCTATTTTATTATAACTTGAACCATTTGAGATAGTGCCTTAATATTTGGCATGTATGTTCCTTGTGAAAAGGTCTTCCCACCCATAAAAATTTTTGTCTTATGGCCTTGACCTTAGACCTACATGTACTTTGTCATAATTTGAAACATTTCAGATACATGTAGAGCCTTCATATTTGGCATGTGGTTTCCTTATGACAAGGGCTTCCTATTCATACAAAAATGATTTGGATATAAAACTTCACAGGAATGTTGCCTAGGCCACTCCCTACCAAAATAGTTAAAACTCATTCCACTCCAATGAACATGATGGCTGCCAGTGCTAAAATTAAAAAAAAAAATCTTCAAACCACAAATCCTCCTGTACCCTTGGGCCAATTTCATTCAGACTTCAGAGTTGGTTTTACTATGGTATACATTATTTTCCTATTTCTACAAAACATCAGATTGTGGGTGCTTCATAGACACATCAGAGAAATAGTATTAGATTGTGGGTGCTTCATAGACACATCAGAGAAATAGTTCTAACTAGTACCCACAATCTACACATTTGCATTATGAAAACATGCCTATGCAAATAAATTGTAAACTTTACCTCCGAAAAATCGAAATTTTTTAGACAAAAAAAATGTTATATTTTTCTTATTTCTGCTCAAAATATCAAAATATCTATATCACGGTGGAGCGTGATAGCTCAGTGGTTAGAGCACTTACCTCTGATGCTAGAGGTCCCGGGTTCGATCCCCGGCAGCGGCGATAAAATTTCGGTGTCCGAACACGCTCCATTGGCATCATTTGAAGGGATGAATGTCATAAAGTACACCGTCCTTCGGATCGGGACGTTAACTGGAGGCCCCCTGTGCAGGGAGAACCACCCCCTGTGCAGGTTAAAGATCCCTACCGTAATTACATGATTACTGTGTAGGCTGTCATCCTGCAAACCTGGAGTGTATGTAATGTACACCTGCGGTAATGGTCATATGTGACCGACGCAGTATTAGTAGATAGATAGATAGATAGATAGATAGATAGATAGATAGATAGACAGATAGATAGATAGATAGATAGATAGATAGATAGATAGATAGATAGATAGAAGATAGATAGATAGATAGATAGAAAAATACGGTTTGCTCCTGTAAACCCCAGTTTTACTATATAAAAGTGGAATTCGAGGGGGTAAAATATTATAGGATGGGATCGAAGTTATTAAATGCATTTATCAAAAAAGAGAGTTTTGGAGCCATGAAAGCATACTGTTATTCATATGGATATGTAGCCTGATAATAAGAAATTTTTGTCTATGTTCTATGCGTGATCAAGATCCGAACTCCCATTTTTTATGTGGGAATCCAACTTTTTACAAGAAAGGATTCCTGGAATCCTGTTTTCATAATCCTAGTGAGAGCTCTGACCGTTTTTTTGACTGCTGTTTTTTTTTTTTTTTTTCAGATATTGTTTGGGTACACTGTCAGTCTTGGATTTTTTTTTTGGTCGAACTCTAGATACTGGGTCCCAGCCTATGTAGCTGGCAAATTCAGAGTACCCCAACCCCTGGGTCTCTTGTTTGGGGTATTGATGATATACGGAATATTTTTGGGGGTACACTGTCAGTCTTGGACTCTTTTGGCGTGGAGCAATGGATAATTGGTCCAAGCCTATGTAGCTGGCAAAATAAAGAGTATAATAATCAAATAATAAACTCTTTTTTTAAACGCTTAACTTACAAACTATCGTCACGAAAGCGCGCCTTTATAATTCTGTCCCCCTTAAACCCCACTTTTATAGTAAAACTGAGGTTTCTGGAGGTATACATTATTTTTTCTCATTTCTGCTCAAAAAGGTAGATTTTGGGTACTTGTTGGAACTAGGCTTTTTGACGGGCATGCACGACCTATGTTTTGAGCAGATATACGAAAAATGTCAGGTTTTTTTTTTCTTCTGAAAATTTTCATTTTTTTTTTTTGGTTTATAACATTTTCAAGATATTTGAAAACACTTGTTTTCGTATTAACAATGCATATCCATGTAAACAATAGATTTCTCTTTATGGGGTTCAGTGGGGTATTCATTACACAGACTTGTTATCATGATGAGATTTCCTTTCTATATATGCAATAAATAAATAAATAAAAATGATCACTAGCCTAAATAGCTAATAGATTAAATTTTTATTACATGTTCGCAAAGACGTTGCTGCCAACGGTTGCAGATATCGCATCTTACGGCATGCTGACGTTCAGCAACAACCTTATCTCATGCATTGACCTTAAAATTCCCGAGTGTCATTTAGTCTTGCCAAACGAATAACCGCCTCTCATTGACAAATGCAAAGGAATTAAAATCAGCCTTTTATAAAGGACTGTTATCGATTATCTTTTTTCACACCGACATTAATCGGTGCATGATTTATTGTGTTAACTAAGGGTGAATAATAACAATAATAATAACTAGAGCAGGTGGATGGCACGCCATCGCATATCCCCACTCTGTGAAAACCATGTTGCAATAAAAGGATCCAAAATACTCCTTTTAAACCTCCGGTGACCCCAAGGTCACGTGTCGTTTCGCCCTGAGTCGTTTCGCCCGTGGTCTTTTCGCCCTGATTTGGTGGGTCGTTTTCGCCCTTATTGTTTTCAAGCCCTACGGATTGAAGTTAGATATGTCTTGGTATATGAAAGGGTTGATGGGGAGTCCCGGAATATATTTTTAATATCCTCATTTGGTGCTATACTTGACGTTGATCTACTTTTTATGGTTCACTGACTTTGAAAACCTAACATTTACCTTACTATTTATGTTAATTTCTCAAGAACGGTAAGAGTTTCATAAATGATACTTGGTACAAACTTGCATCTTGGAATGGCAGCAATAATTCAAGCATCCATTTTTGACCGTGACCGACTTTGCACGGTTTACTGACTTTGTAAAATATTGCGTCAAACCCAATGACCACCCTACAATTCAAGTTATTTCCTCAAGAACTATAAGAGCTTCGTTAATGAACTTTTTAACATAACCCTTTCTAGAACATAATTGTAACAAGCTTGCATCTAACGGGCCTCCGTGGCCTAGTGGTTAAGAGCGCTGACTCTTGATCATTAGGTCTCTCACCGCTGTGGTTCGAGCCTCGCTCGGGTCACATGTGAGACGCCAAATTCTGCAACGGAAGGTCATGTGGTTTTTCTCCGGGTACTCCGGTTTTCGCCCACCTCTGATTAACGATCGGCTCGATATGAGTGAAATAATCCTGAAAGGGCCGTAAAACCAAAAAAAAAAAAAAAAAAAACAAGCTTGCATCTAGTGATGACAATTATAATGTAATTATCCATATTTGACATTGATATAATGGGACTTACGGCTGTGAAAATTACAGTGTATATGTAATAATGTTATATTTTTCTCATTTCTTATTGTCTATGTTTTAGAAACTGAAATAAGAAAAATAAAGTACATGTACATGTGAGGACCCACTAATTGCTGTATAAAGTGGGGTTAAGGGTTGGGGGATCATTATTACATAGACATGCTAACATCGATTTTCCACGAAAAAAAAAATCCAAATTTTTCTGGTAAACAAATTCTGGTATTTTTGCACATCTCAGACAATATATATATAAGAGTCTTTGACAATCAGTTATCATCATATGAGCCTCGTCACGAGAAACAATAATCACTATCATTTTGCAGGAAAGTATCTGAGCAAACTGTCATTTTGGCTGTCCGCTTGGGATGTCGTTTCATCTCAATGTCCGGTAAAAAACCCATAAAACTGGAAGCAACGTCTGCAAAATGACCTATACATTGTTGACTCGGACGTGAACCCTCAATTAATTATTCATTCATTAATTCATTAATTCACTTATCCATCTCCGTATATTCAACCGTCCCTTCTTCCGTCTGTACATCTACCAACTCACAACTCCATTCATTCGTTTATTCATTCAACAGTTTCTCCGTTTACCCATCCATTACGACTACCCGATAAGGGCGAAACGATCCTGCCCCGAAATCCGGGCGAAACGATCCGTTTTCGACCCTTAGACATGTTTCGGGCAAACTTTTACACCACTGTAGTCTACTCTTAATTACCTTTGATTTGATATGCAACATGACTATGTTTGGACAAAATAGCTATTTGACCTCTCGGCCCTACCCCAAGCCTCTCTTTGGGGGCAGGTCGAATAAAAATTCTGAATAACGTACGTTCCTTCATTTCGAAGCCATAGGGCTATTAACGGTGGCAGTTTCAGGACTCTAGCTCAAAAAGACTAGGAGTTGTGTGGCAATCGAAAAAAGGACCTTCCAAAAATCCTCTTTGATCTCTGCATGCACCGGGACATTTTTGGACATCTGTATTCTACAGAGAAACATGTCTTAGTGACCGCCTCTATTAAGCAAGCAACCTGTCTTAAGCAAGCAAGCCTTCAGTTTCCCCCAAAAGGCAAATGTGTTAAATTTCACCTGTATTCAGCAAGCACCTGTCTTAGCCAAGCACATTTTGGTTATCCCATTATGTGCTTGCTTAATACAGGTTGGACTGGTAAATTACTTAGAGGATCTAAGCCTACCCAGTTAAAGTGGTGCGAGTCGGACCGTCCATGCTTATTAACCCTATTGGTTTCATTGGGCGACAGGGTCAATGTCCCACAAAATCGGAAGCAACGTCTCCAAAATGACCTATACAGTGTTGACGTGGACGTTAAACTCAAATAAAACCCTGTGTAACATACAAAATTTAGAGTACCACCGCACCCGGGGTATTAGTTAACCAAAATAGGTACGAGTTGACTAAGGTACGAGTTGACTTAGGTACGAGTTGACCAGTTACTGCCCTGATGTGGTAGGTCGATTCGCCCTTATTTTTTAACCCTATGGATAATTGATTGAGGTTAGATATTTTTGTATATAAAGAAAAAAGGGTTTTATGGGGTATGTGGGGTCCTGGAAAGTATTGACATATCCACATTTGGTAGAGCTGGACATCCTACTGTCTTATACGTCTACTTATAAAAGTAGTACTTTTTGACCTTGAAGTCATGTTAAGGCCAAGGTCACACCAAGAGTAACCCAGTGCCATCTGCATCCCATTTATCCACATGCAAAATTACAAAAGCGTACCTTTACTGGTTGCAGAGGAAATCCATTTGCAAGAAACGTGACAGACACACAGACAGACACGCACACGGACTGACGACCACCGGACTCTGGCACGATCAAAATATACGTATTTTTTCTTTAAAAAAGCGGGTATAATAAAGAACAACGAATATAAGTTTGAACCAGATTCTAATTATGGCATAGTTTATTGGCTAAACATTGAAAATAAAAAGGGTGTTAAGAAATTGTCCGCATGCCGTTTCTCGTTGTTGAGGAGTCTGCACGGGTAGGAGTGGTCATTTTTTTCCTTTCTTTTTTTTTCAACTCCCATTTTGTGTTATCAAATAAAATCAATAAGTGCAGTCGGCTTCTCCGTTGTTTTGAGTTTTAAAGTTACCCATCAGACATCTGACGTCTGAGCAAAGTCACATCAACGTTGATGCAATGTCAAGGCATTGTATCCACGTTGATATAATATTGCAATACCGTTGGTGTGTCCGCTGGGTAGATGGTGCGCATGCCGATACTCGTTGTTGAGGAGCCCGCATGGGTAGGAACGTCATTTCATTCTCTTTATATCTTTTTTAACATCTGTGTCTTGTTTTAAATGACCAGCATGGGTAACGGATATATGCCTAGAGTCCTCTTCATTACAAAACCACGCCTGTTCACATATATTTAACATTTTGCCACAAAAAATGAAAAGGATTTACAGGGTATGTCTTATTTTGCTTGTGTCTGCTCGAAACATAGATTGTGGGTATCGTTAGAACCGTCACTTTGATGCGGTTTTAACAAATACCAACAGTCGATGATTTAGCAAAAATCTGAAAAATATCGGAACTCTTTTTTAGATAATTTTGATTTTTGGTAGTAATATTTTCAATTGAATAAGCGTGTTTTTCGTAACGGACCCCTTATATGACGACTGCATCCATTGTTTAAAGGCATTTATTCTTGATTATTGAGGACTATCATTTCATTACATGATATTATGTAGCCCTCAGTGCTGACTGAAGAGAAGTCCTCTTTCTTCAACAGGTAACGGGCCTCCTGTGTTCATTCTTGATTTTCGCCTTAAGTGCCTCAGTCAGGGAATACAACAAGAGCTACTAATCACCATATTTTGTGCCGCATTGGATCTGCTATAGTCAGCATATCACAAGGGGCAATAAAACAATTATGAATACACAGTGTGTCCTGCTGTTACAAGAATAAATGCCTTTAAGAATACAAGAACCACTGGGCATAGATTGGCAAACAGAGCCACTTGCATTTGAAGCTGTGCAACCAAATGCTACAAACCCTAGCATATAGAGAAGTTTGACTATATATAGGTGGAGTTACTTTAGATATTTAATATCACCTGTTACAAACCAGGGAAACACAATTCTCCGAGTTATTTCCTATTTATTTATTCTCCAGTATGTACCCATTTTAATCATTCTTCTAGTTTCTCTCCAGTATGCATTAGGCTATGTCTGTTATGGTCCATGTTTTCTTTAGCTCAACTGTCGCGTAGTGACAAGGTGAGCTTTTGTGATCACATTCTGTCCGTCGTGCGTGCGTCCGTAAACAATTTCAAATAAGTATATCTCTAATACCCCATGGCCAATCTTGATCAAATTTCATGAGAAGCATCATCAGGTAGGGGGAAAGGCTCCATAAGTTTTTTGGGCTGATCAGATTGGAATTCTAGTTACCATGGAAACAAAAAGGCTCCATAGACTTATAATTGGGGAAAACGACGTCTCCACTTTTTCTCGGCCATTTCGTATCCGATCTTCATCAAACTTGCAGATAACCAGGAGGGGCTTACAGTCTACGTCGAGTTCGAATTTGGGCTGCACGGGACAAACAGCTTTTGAGTTACCTGCCCTTGGGCATAAATATAAGTGAAAAATGGTGTCTCCAGCTTATCTCGGCCATTTATGATCTGATCTTTTTGTTACTTTTCATAAACGAGGACAAGCATAAAATCTCGGATGAGTTCGAATTTGGTTTGAATCTGACCAGCGGTTTTCAAGTTACTTCCCCTTGAGTGTGAAATTTTTTTCCCATATACTCATTATGGGAAAAACGACGTCTCCACTTTTTCTCTGCCATTTCTGATCTGATCTTCATCAAACTTGCAGATAACCAGGAGGAGCTTACGGTCTATGTCGAGTTCAAATTTGGGCTGCGCGGGACAAACAGCTTTGAGCTACCTGCCCTTGAGCAGAAATGTAAGTGAAAAATGGTGTCTCCAGCTTTTCTCAGCCGTTTTTGATAGGATTATAATGTAACTTTTGGTAAAGAGGACAAGCATAAAATCTCAAGCGAGTTCGAAGTTTACTTGAATCTGACTAGTGGTTTTCCAGTTACATCTCCTTGAGTGTGATAGATTTTCCCATAGACTTTTACAATAGGAAATCGACGTCTCCAGCTTTTCTTGACCATTTCAATTCAGATCTCCATCAAACTTGCAGATAACCAGTAGGGACATACAGTCTATGTTAAGTTAGAATTTGGGCCACGCAGGTCAAATGTTTTCTAAGTTACCTGCCCTTAAGCATAAATAGCGAAAAATGGTGTATCCAGCTTTCCGCAACCGTTTTTGATCTGATCTTTTTGTTACTTTTGGTAAACGTGGATAAGCATAAAATCTCTAATGAGTTCGATTTTGGCTTGAATCTGACCACCAGATTTCCAGTTACATCCCTTGAGGGTGAAAAATTTTCCCATAGACTTACAATGGGAAAACGATGTCTCCAACTTTGCTTGGCTCTTTCTAACTTGACCTTCATCAAACTTCGAGATAACCAGAAGGAGCTTACAGTCTATGTTTAGTTCGAATTTGGGCCGCATGAGACAAACGGCTTTCGAATTACCTGCCCTTGAGCATAAATATTAGTGAAAAATTGTGTCTCCCCCTTTTCTCAGCCGTTTCTAATCTGATCTTTTTTTAAACTTTCAGTAAACGAGAACAAGCATAAAAACCTCAGATGAGTTTGAATTTGGCATGAATCTGACATTCGATTTTGCAGTTACAGCTCTCAGACACGAACAATTTTCCCATGGAAATGGAATGGAAAAACGACTTTTCTGCGGCGGGGTCTGTCGGAGCCCGGGTTTTGTGGTGACTTAGTATAAAAATTCAGAGGGGTGTGTTGCCGCAATGACTTCGGCGCCCAGTTTCGTGGGGTCGTTCTTCGATATAGGGAGATTGGGTGCAGCGTGGGTGTTGTGCGGCGGACTGCGTGCGTGGTGGTTGGCCCGGTCACGGTTGGCAACTTTGCTTCCCTCTTTAATTGCACGCCGGTGGGTCAGGCCTCATATTCTATGACGGCTCCAACATAAAGGCTTATTGAGAATTAGAGAGATAATGCTGGTTGGTGCCTGATGCTCTGTCTCTGGTCGGGCTCATCGGAGTCTAACTGTTGGTTTTCTTTTGCTCCAGCATTTCAGTGGTTTCTTGCTGTTGAGTCCTCACCGTTGTCTCACCTCTGTGGTTCTTTGATTTTTGTTTTCACGGAGATGTTGCACTGATGAGTTAGGAGGCCTTCATGCGGACTGAACAAATTATTTGTCTAAATCGCGACGGAAGTAAGGGCGAGGATTGTGGCCACGTAAAATCGATTTAAGCCCCCCAGTGGAAATCTTCCACTGACCGTTCCAAGGCGGCTCTACTGTGGCGATTTATTTATGTTGTTGTTTGTTACTTACTGTGTGTATCACTTGTGTCTTTTAATTTTGGATGGCCATATGGCCATTTTGTGGGAAAGTAACTGTCCTTATGGCCTTCCTTTGTTTAGGTTTCTTTGTTTTACTTCTACTTTACCCACTTTTCTCCGCCATTTCTGATCTGATCTTCATCAAACTTGCATATAACCAGGAGGGACATACAGTCTACATAGAGTTCGAATTTTGGCTGCATGAGACAAACAACTTTGCAGTTACCTGCCCTTGTGGATTGATTTGAGGTTTAACATCCCTGTCAGCACAGTGTAGGTCATTTTGGAGACGTTGCTTATAGTTTTGTGGTACTTTTGCCTGACATCGAGATGAAATTATATCTTAAGCCCCTTCCACCAAATAAAACCAATATGGTCATTGTGCATGGACGGTCCAACTGGCCCCACTTTTCCTGGACAGGCTTAGAACATGTTTACCAGTACTCAAGTGTGGTCGGTTCCAGCTCTGCATAGAAGTACCATGTAGCCCAGTCTATTTCTTCAGGTCCCCATGGGCATTCTTAAATCATTAATGATTTTCATGTACACAGGTGAGCGATATAGGGCCATTTGGTCCTCTTGTTTAAATAATTTCATAGGAATATACCTTTGGTGACCCTCTACCAAAATTGCTATATGTTATGTTACAGAAAATGGTGCTAAAATAGAAAAAAAAATATTGATGACATCTCCTAGCCCATTGACCTGATTTTAAAATCATTTCAAAGAAATGTTCCTTGGGTGACCTCTAGCAGAATTGCTAAAATGGATCTACCCCACTGAAAAAATAGCCATCAGAGCTTAAAATATAAAAACATTTAAAGGACATCTCCTAATAGCCCACTGGCCCGATTTCAAAATAATTTGACAGAAATGTTCCTTGGATGACCCCCTACCAAAATTGCACCGCGCCGTTTTTAAAATAATTCCACAGAAATATCTTTGGGTGACCCTCTATCAAATTTGCTAAAAGGCTTCCACTCCGCTGAACAAACTTGCCGCAAGAGCTGAAAAAGTAAAGCATTTAAACGGCAACTCCTAGCCCACTGGCCCGATTTCAAAATAATTTCACAGAAATATTCCTTTATGTGACCCTATACATAAAATATAAAACGGTTCCACTCGGCCAAAAAAATGGTAAACAGAGCTAAAAATAGAAAATCCTTTTAAACGGCATCTCCTCCTACATGTAGCTATTTTGGTCCAATTTTAAAATAATTTCACAGAAATGATCCGTGGGTGACCGTCTGCCAAAGATACTAAATTCCCTTACCTCTGCTGTCTGCTGAACAAAATGCGCCCCCCCCCCCCCCCGAGCTAAAAAATTGAAAACCTTCAAACGATATCTCCTCCTAGCCCACAGGCCGGATTTCAAAATAATTCGACAGACATGTGCTTCGGGTGACCCCCTACCAAAATTGCAAAAATGGCACTGCACCGATTTCAAAATAATTCCACAGAAATGTTCCTTGGGTGACCCTTTACCAAAATTGCTAAAATCGTTCCGTTTGCTGAACAAAATGCCCCCCCCCCCCCCAGCTAGAAATTAAAAAAAAACGCTTTAAACGAAATCTCCTCCTAACCCACTAGCCGAAATTCAAAATGATTTCACAGAAATGTTCCATGAGTGACACTATACCAAAATTGCTATAATGGCCTGCTCCATTGAACAAAATGGCTGCCAGAGCTGCAAGGACAAAAACCTTTAAACGGCATCTCCTCCTAGACCACTGGCCCGATGATAGAAATGTTCTTTGGGTGACTCCCTACCTGAATTGCTAAAATGGTTTCGCTCTGCTGAACCAAAATAGCCACCAGAGCTATAAATAGAGAAACCTTTAAATTACATCTCCTCCTAGCCCACTGGACAGATTTCAAAATAATTTCACAAAAATGTTCATTCGGTGACCCGCTAACAAAATTGCTAAAATTGATCCGCTCTATTGAACAAAATTGCCACCAGAGCTAAAATAGATAAAAAAACAACAACATTTAAACGACATCTCCTAGGCAAATGACCCAATTTCAGAATAGTTTCACAGAAACCTTTCTCTTAAGACCATTTACAACAGTTGCTAAAATCGTTCTGCTCTGCTTAACAAAATGGCCACCGGAGTTAAAAATAAAAAAAAAAACTTTAATGGCCATCTCCTCCTAGGCAAATGGTCCAATTTCAAAATAATTTCACAGGAGATTTTCCTCATATGACCTTTTAGCAGAATTCCAAAATTGCTAAAATTATTCTGTGAGAGCTGAAAATAGTTTAACCTTCAAACAAAATCTAGGCCATTAGCTCTTTTTCAAAATTATTTCCCAGAAATGTTCCTGTAATGTTGCTAAAAGGGCTCCAGACCTAAAACTAGAAAAAAATGTTCACATGTCCATTAACTAGTGACTCCTTTACTTCCATAAGCTTCCATAAGAAACGTCTTGGACTCAGGTCAGCAATCCAGGACAATCATGGCCCTCTTGTTCTGATTATTTTTTATGCCCCTGCCATTCGAAGAATGGTGGAAAGGGCATTTAGCATTGCCCCTGTCCGTCCGTCCGTCCGTGCATCCGTGTGTCCGTGCGTCCGAAACTTAAACGCAGTCAATAACTTCCTTATTTCTTGATGGATTTTAAAATTACTCGGCAGAAATGTTAACCATCATGAGACGACGTGTCACGTGCAAAACCCAGGTCCGTACCTCCAAGGTCAAGGTCATACTTAGAGGTCAAAAAATAGGTCCGAAACTTAAACGCAGTCAATAACTTTCTTATTTCTGGATGGATTTTGAAATTACTTTGTAGAAATGTTAACCATCATGAGACGATGTCTCATGTGCAAAATCCAGGTTGGTACCTCCAAGGTCAAGGTCATACTTAGAGGTCAAAGGCCAAAAAAAGGGTCCGAAACTTAAACGTAGTCAATAACTTACTTATTTCTGGGTGGATTTTGAAATTACTTTGAAGAAGTGTTGACCATCATGAGAGGATGTGTCACGTGCAAACTCAGATCCGTACCTCCAAGGTCAAGGTCATACTTAGAGGTCAAAGGTAAAAAAAGGGTCCGAAACTTAAACGCAGCCAATAACTTACTTATTTCTGGATGGATTTTAAAATTACTTTGAAGAAATATTAACCATCATGAGACGATGTGTCACGTGCAAACCCAGATCGGTACCTCCAAGGTCAAGGTCATACTTAGAGGTCCAAGGTAAAAAAAATGGTCGGTCAATAACTTTCTTATCTCTGGATGGATTTTGAAATTATTTGGCAGAAATGTTGGCCATCATGAGACAATCTGCCTCACACAAAACCAAGGTCCTTACCTACAAGGTCAAGGTCATACTTAGAGGTCAAACGTGAAAAAAGGGTCCAAAACTTAATCACGGTCAATAACTTTCTATTGATGAATACGAACAGCCATATTTTCAGGCGGGGGAATCCGTGTCCTATGGACGCATTTCTAGTCTAATTATGCAGTAAAAGCAGGCCATGTTGACATTTTGTGTGTATAGCCTGCAATGCTTAAAAGAAAGCTTCTTGATTTTACTTTTACTAACAAGATTCAACATGACAAAACCTACATGTACATGAATATGTGTGACTGCCATAGTCAGCGATCATCTTGACCTGTTCATCAAACAAGTCTGGCCAGGGTTGAACATCAAAGACACTGATCAGACTGCTTGAATATGCAGGCAGATTGGTCGTCCGGGTCTGATAACAAGTTTTGCAATGCATTGGCACAAATGAATTCTAAATGTGTAGTCTTGTTTTGCTTATATTTCAGCCTTCAATGAAAACACAGAAGACAAAAGTTTGAGAAATGTAAGTACAGTTTTATCTTAGCTAATATATGCCTTGCCATATCTCACGAAAAGGACTTTGTCATCAGAAGCTGTAAAATACTTAAACTGATCAGGATCGATACTGTAAATTCATATAATAAAGCCAGTAAAGGACTAAATAAATAAATGAGTATGTTTAGGGTTTCATGTCAGAAAAAATATGCAGGGTTCATTGGAACAGATAAGATGCGATTTTTTGTGATAAATGAAAAATAAGTTTGGTCATTTCTCCAATACATAGGTTTATGTGGAGAAATAAAGAAAATTATCCTTCAAATATCACAAAATACCCACCTTATCTGTTCCAATGTGGGTTGGGAGGCCTTCATGCAGACTAAACAAATAATTTGTCTAAATCGCGGTGCAGTTGGGGGCAGGGATTGTGGCCGCGTAGGGTCGATTTAGCAGCCCCCCCCCCCCCCCCCCCCCCCCCCCCCCGTGGAATTTGTTTCCTCTGACCGTTCCAAGGCGGTTCTTCTGTCGCGGTATATTTTTGTTATGGTTTGTCTTTGGGTGTTTGTGTCGCTTGTGTTGTTTTATTTTGGATAGCCTATTGGCCATTTTGTGGGAAAGTGGCTTTCCGCTGTTGGCGTTTCCGTTGGGGTCTGTTGTTTCATGTTTGTGTTTCTTTCCCTTTGGTATCTCTGATGGGAGCTGTGGGTCAATTGTATCGATTCCTGATCATTGCCTCCACTTATATTTTGGTGTGTATTTTCTTTTTCATGAATATTTTACGAGATAAGAATTAAGGATATTTTTTCCTTATTTCTTGGTAGATTTGTTTGTTTGATTGGAGGTTTAACGTCCCCGTCAACATTGTAAAGGTCATTTTGGAGATGCTGCTTCCAATTTTGTGGGACTTTTACCCGACATTGAGATGAAATGACATCTCAAGCCCTGTCGCCCAATGAAACCAATAGGGTTTATTAGCATGGACGGTCCGCCTCGCACTGCGGTTCCTGGACAGGCTTAGATCCTCTAAGTGGTTTACCAGTACTAGTGTGCGGGCCGGATTCAGCTCTGAGTGGAAGCATCATGCAGCCCATATATTTCTTCAAGCCCCTATGGGCGGGGGCTGTATTTCTTGGTAGAAAGATTTGTTGTGGGTCCTTGTTATCATTGTCTCAATGAGAGGATTCTAACAAGTACCCATAATCTATGTTTTGATGAAGAAATCCGAAAAATTTCTCCGGATTATCATCATTATCCAATTTATCACGAAAACACGCCTATATAATTTTGACCCCCTTGAAATTAACTTTTATATAGTAAAACTGGGGTTTACAGGGGTAAACCTTATTTTTATTTTATTTCTGCTCTAAAATATAGATTGTGGATACTCGTTAGAACCGCCTCGATGAGGCGGTTCTAACGAGTTCCCACAATCTATATTTTGAGCAGAAATGAAAAATGTCACAATTTTTCATCTTAAAATTTTCATTTTTTCGGCAATAAAGGTTACAATGTATTTGTATAGGCGTGTTTTCGTAATGTCGTGCTATGCAGCAATATTCAAATTCAGCACATTAGAGTCCATTTACCATACAACAGTTACCATACAACAGTGTAATTTGAACTTTACTTTTACCAGAAAATATGATAACATCATCATAATCATCATCGGGTTTTTGATTGAAAAAAAAAAATCCAATTCTCCATCATTATGTGTATTTCGAGCGATATGATTTAATAACTTCCATGAGTTAGAATCTCGCATCTGTTTCACTCAGCCACAGGTAGTAATATACTGTGACGTCAAAGAGCATGTTTAGAAACCGCGCGTTACATCATTGTTTAAGAAGCAATTACAACAACGTTGGATTAAAAGATGGAAAACTATTGAAAATGTAGATGTTATAAGGAACAAAACTGAATTTAAAGACTAGATATTTTTTCGCTTGAGTTTCTTTCAAAGATGGCAGCTTTCAACTGAATAATCATTCCGCCGTGGCCTTTAGTAAGTTCATTTTACGCTTTTGTAAAAAGTCCTTATATAAACCTTTTTGTTGGCATTCTTAATAGTTGGAATTATAAGGAATGAAATATAATTTTTATGGCCGTTATGGGTGTGTAAACTTACAGCGATAAAATCCACAAAAGTGATAATCCATTTAACAAAAATCTATATTGTAGGTTTCATACAAAAAAAAAAACAGTTGATAGGGTCGAGCATCCTCAACACACTTTTATTTGACCTAATACAGATTAGAAAAGCAGTTGATAGGCAAGGGCTACACTTAAGAAACATTGAATAATAATGGTTATACAGTGAAAATAAATTCAGAACCATTTAAAATCCTGTCCAATGCCTTGTCCTGATATTAATTTACCACATACTTTCGCAGATAGGCTCCTTTGAGAATTATGGCCCCCGCTTGATGAAATAGATTGAGCTGCATGATGCTTCCATGCAGAGCAGGAACTCACCGCACATGAGTTCTGGTAAACCGATTAGAGGTTCTTAGCCTGCCCAAGAAAAATGGTGCAAGTCAGACCGTCCATATATATAAACCTTTTGGTTTCATTTGGCGACATGGCTTGAAATGTCATTTCATTGTTGGCTGAAAATGCCCATGTTGGACCCTGTCATCACCACAAGTCCTTCAGCTTTATTGGGATCATCCTAAAACTTACATTTAAGAAGGTTGGGGATAACAGCTGGGATTAGTTTCAAAACTTGCGAGGTGGGCCAGTTTATCATAGAGTTATTTCCCTTTGATTGCTGACACTGCCCATTTTTGACAATGTCATCATCATAAGTCCCAAATTTTGAACGGATCTTCCTGACACTAACATATGTTGGCAAATGGCACATAACTCATAGAGTAACACCCCCGTCTTTGCTGTAAATGCCTGTTTTGTACCTCGACAGCACCATAAGTCCTTTAGTTTTGACCAAATCTTCTTGAAACTAGCATATAGGTAGGTTGGGAATGAAATTTCGGATGGGATTGAAAACTGATGATATCTGCCTATCTGTCATACAGTTGCATCCCCTTGAATGCTAAAAGTACCTATTTTGACCTTGTCATCGACATGAAGCCTTCAGTAAAGATTGGAACCTCCTGAGACTTTGAATCTGTTTGCTCTGTGGACCCATGACAACAAAAAGGGGGAAATATAAGAGAAAACCCTTTAAAACTCTTCTTGTATGAAACCAGAAGGTCCAGGTATTTGAAATTCTGTATGAAGCTTCTTCTAGTGGACCGCTAGCAAGAGTGTTCAAATTGTAGCCCTGAGGCCAAAAATGGCTCCGGGGCGAGGCCAACTGAAATCTTCTTGTCTGAAACCACAAGGCCCAGTCTTTGATATTTGATGTGAAGATTCGTCTAGTGGATCTCAACCAAGGTTGTTCAAATTATAGCCCTGGGGCCAAAAACGGGACAGGGCCCACTGAGCTAACATAGATGTATATAGGGAAAACCTTAAAAAGTCTGATGCATATAGGGAAAACCTTTAAAAATCTTCTTGTCTGAAATTCAAACGCCCAGGTCTTTGAAATTTGGTACGAAACCTCATCTAATCGACCATTACCACGATTGTTCAAATTATAGCCCTGGGTCCAAAAATGGCCCCGTGCCTCGGCCCACCGGTTTTACATAAGCTTATATAGGCAATACCTTTAAAAATCTTCTTGTATTAAACCAAAAGGCCCAGGTCTTCAGTATTTGGTGTGAAGCCTCGGGGCTTACTGGTTTAACATAGGCTTATATAAGTAAAGTAGAAGTAAAACAAAGATCAGGAATTGATACAATTAACTTACTCCACCCATAAAAGACACCAAAGGGAAAGAAATACAAACATTAAGCGACCAGACCATAATGGAAACCTAAACAAAGGAAGGCCATAAGGACAGTTACTTTCCCACAAAATGGCCATATGGCCATACAAAATTAAAAGACACAAGTGATACACACAGTAAGTAACAAACAACAACATAAATAAATCGCCACAGAAGAGCCGCCTTGGAACGGTCAGTGGAAGATTTCCACCGGGGGGCTTAAATCGATATTACGTGGCCACAATCCTCGCCCTTACTTCCGTCGCGATTTAGACAAATAATTTGTTCAGTCCGCATGAAGGCCTCCTAACTCATCAGTGCAACATCTCCGTGAACACAAAAATCAAAGAACGACAGAGGTGAGACAACGGTGAGGACTCGACAGCAAGAAACCACTGAAATGCTGGAGCAAAAGAAAACCAACAGTTAGACTCCAATGAGCCCGACCAGAGACAGAGCATCAGGCACCAACCAGCATTATCTCTCTGATTTTCAATAAGCCTTTACGTTGGAGCCGTCATAGAATCTGAGGCCTGACCCACCGGCGTGCAATTAAAGAGGGAAGCAAAGTTGCCAATCGTGATTGGGTTAACTACCATGCATGCAGTCTGTCGTATACAGTCAAACCTCGATAATTCGAAGTGACAGGGACCGCCAGATTGTTTTCGAATTATCGGGTGTTCGAATTTTCGAAATCGGTATTTTTCGGAAACATTCGGAAGTTTTCGTTCGGTATAATATTTGACTGCATTTTGTCCATAGGCATGAACAAAGTCTTTCTAAACAAAGCAACATGAACCATTTAACATCCCGCAACAATTGTGTGATGTAACAATAAATCTGTAACGGCCGAACTATTGTACCAGTAAAAAGGCGGGACAAAAATGGCTCACGGGAGTAGTCAGCACAGATCTAGATCAGAATGCAATGCGCATACTGTTGAAGTCCATGCTGGCAAACCACATGTTTCTAGCAACTCGTTTACTGGATTTTTATTTTCTGTTTTCAATTTCAACTGTCTTTGAAATTCTCTGTTCACTTTCCCAAAAAAGATTAAAGTCGCTTTATTTAAAACGTCAAACAGAATAATATTCTTAACGATGCTCATTACCAATTACCGTTATATCAATTAAGTACCTCAGGATTAACTAGGTGTCAATTACCTGTTTACACAAAAATATAATGTACCTGTGAAATCAGTCGGATGTGAACAAGCGCAAAGAAAACATGCTCTTCAAGCATGAATTGACATATTTTGACTTCGAATTTGGAGATAGATTTTAATAGGAATTTCTTCAATGGGGACCGACAATTTTATTCGAAAAATCGAAATTTTCGAATAATCGAAATTCGAAAAATCGGTAATATTTTTACATAAAATTATAGCAAAAACGATCGGGACCGACAGATACTTTCGAAAATCCGGTAGTTTCGAAAAATCGGCGTTCGAATCACCGAGATTCTACTGTAATATCCATGTTGTACCCAATCTTTTTATATCGAAGAATGATTTTACGAAATTGGGTGCTGAAGTCATTGCGGTTATATATTTTTCTGAATTTATATACTAAGTCACCATAAAATTCGGGTTCCGATAGACCTTGTTGCAGAAGAGATTTAAGTCCAATATTGAATTTTGAAATTAAATCAGAATGGCGTCTATAAAATTTTGAAAAGGCTTTGCGTAGTTTATGGTACCGATAACCCTGATTAAGGAGTTTAGCCGTTAATAATTTATTACGAGTGTTGAAGTCAGTTACATGACTACAGACTCTAGCAAATCGAATTAATTGCGAAATATAAACGCCATAGGATGTCGCACGAGGAACATCACCATCCAAAAAAGGAAAATTTACAATCTCAAAATCAAAGTCATCGCGTTTACCATAAATTTTGCACGAAACAAATCCATCTACAATAGATAGATGTAAATCCAAAAACGGGGCCTCGGTATCAGAAGAATTTGCTTTATTTAACTGAAGTTCTAGGGGGTAAATCTGACTGATCAAACCATCAAAATAGGTATTATCAATATTTAATAAATCATCTAAATATCTAGAAGTAGAGCTAAAAGCTTCAATAATTTCAGATTGGTTATCAATGGAAAGCGACAAAATGAAGTCTCTTTCATAACAATACAAGAACAGATCAGCCACAAGAGGTGCGCAATTAGTACCCATCGGAATACCCACAATTTGTCTAAATAACTTAGTACCGAATCTAATATAAATATTGTCAAGTAGAAAGGTGAGGGCATCACACACTTTCTGACATGACCAAAGTGTATAATTCTTATGCTCTTTAGAAGTGAAAAATGCATTTCTGACATTACATGCAAGATAGAGAGAATCTTCTCTGTGAAAAGCCCATTCAATTAAATCATTAAGCTTTTCTTTTATAAGATTATGAGGAAGTGTAGTGTAAAGAGTGGAAAAATCATTGGTAGACAGACTAGAAGCACGAAAATGTCTAGATTTCAATTTATTTAAAACCTCATTCGAATTTTTTATAGACCAAAACAGATTTCTTCCTGATCTTTCAAAGACTTTATCACAATATTTAATTACATGCGTTTTAATAGCAGTAAGACAGGAAGTTAATAATTTAGAAAGTTCAGTGGTAGTGCAAGAGCTAGAATTTGCAATAAACCGTGCTTTGTAGGGTTTTTTATGAAGTTTTGGTAACCAGTATAGCGTAGAAAGCTTGTCTTGGCCTTCGTTAACACACACAGCAAACTTGGTGGCTGAAAGACAAACATGTTTATCTACTATAGCTCTCTCTTCAGCTAAAGGCTGAAGTTCATAGGCCTTAGTACCACCAAGCTCCTGCTTAAGCGTGTTAACATAGTGGAGCCGTCACACAACGATGACGTTGTTAGCGGCCTTGTCTGCAGGGGCCAAAACAAACTTCTTATGAAATTCTTGAATACCTAGTTTAAGATGACGTAAAGACGTCTTGGGCTTAGGAGGTAATAAGTTAGTATATTGAGAATAGAAAGAAATGGTTATCAATGGAAAGCGACAAAATGAAGTCTCTTTCATAACAATACAAGAAAGTCAGAAGGCGTAGGTTTTGATAGGCTGAAGTCAGAAGGCGTAGGTTTTGATAGGCTGCATCTAATGGACAAGTACCAAGATGTTCAAATTATAGCCCTGGGGCCGAAAATGGCCCTGCCCCATATTTGGTATGAATTTTCATCCATTGGAGCTCTACCAAGATTGTTCAAATTATAGCCATGGGACCAAATATGGTCCTGCCTGGGGCCGACTGGTTTTTGGATAGGCTAAAATAGGAAAACCTTCAAAAATCTTTTTGTTGTTTGATTTGAGGTTTAAGGTCCCGGCAACACTGTAAGGTCATTTTGGAGACAGTGCTTCCAATTTTGTGAGACTTTTACCCGACATTGATATGAAATGACTTCTCAAGCCCTGCCACCCAACGAAACGAACAGGGTTTATAAGCATGGACGGGCCTGTTTCAGCTCTGCGTGGAAGCATCATGCAGCCAATCTATTTATTCAATTCCCGATGGGCGGGGGCTATAAAAATCTTCTTGTCTTCTTTGATATTTGGTATGTAGCTTCATCTAGTGGACCTCTTCGTAGATTGTTCAAATTATAGCCGTGGGGCCAAAAATGTCCCGCCCCGAGGCTCACTGGTTTTATATAGGGAAAATCTTCAAGAATCTTTTTATCTGAAACCTGAAGGTCCATTTCTTTGATATTTGGTATGAAGCTTCAACTAGTGAAACTCTACCGAGATTGTTCAAAAGCCCTGGGGCCAAATATGGCCTCATGGCAGGGTCCATTGGATTTATATTGATTTATATAAGGAAAACCTTAAAAAACCTTCTTTTCTGAAACCATAAGGCCCCGACGTTTGATAATTGGTATGAAGCTTCTTCTAGTGGACCCCTATCAAGATTCTCAAATTATAGCCCTGAGGACCCATCCCGGGCCCCACTGGTTTTACATAGACTTATATTGGGAAAATCATTGTTTTCTATGAAGCTTCATCTAGTTTACCTGTACAATGATTCTTCAAATTATAGCCTGGGGGCCAAATATGGCCCCGACGGGTCCCACTGATTATACATACACTTTTTAAAAATGTTCTTGTCTGAAACCAGAAGGCCCAGGCCTTAGGTATTTGATATTAAGCTTCATTTAGTAGACCGGTACCAAGATTGTTCAGCTTTCAGACGTGGAGCCAAAAATAGTCCCCACCCCACTGCCGGGACCCTCATGTAAATCTCTTAGCTCAGTTGAGCGATATAGGACCATTATTGTCCTCTTGTTCTTGAAGGACCATTCCCTGGAGATCCCAGATACAACTAGCATATTCCAGATTGGGCAAACAAGTGCTTTACATGCTGCCTCTTTTACATCCTGAGGACACTGATAAAAATCTCAGGAAATCAAGCGTTTTATCTACTACTTAACTATAATGTTAATACATGGATATGGGTATTCCATCTTAAGTCATGTGCGATTATCATACCAAGGTTTTTAATGGAATCCACACTCTACAGGACCGTTCCATCTAAGTTGCAGGAAGCCTCAAGATGTTGTTTCTCTTCCTAGTTATCTGCATAATATTGCATTTAAGAGGCTGAAATCTCATTCCCCCCTTTCCTTGCTCAAAATCCTTATCTACCTGTGTCTTTCTAAAGTCTCAGTGAGTCATTTGCATCTCTAATTTCCTTGTAGCAAACACAGTCGTCTCCGAACAGTCTTAATGCCTTGTCAGTGTCTGAGGAAATAGCATTAATGTACAAGGCGAACAGTAATGGTCAACGAACAGCCCCATGTGGGACCCCACACAAAACTGGAGCCCACTCCGAAGTTTCACGGTTAACAACAATTTAATGTTTTCCAGAACAAAGAAGAAAGGAATCTACCAATTTGAGAATCTTCCCCCACTAGGCCATAGCCCCAATAACACAATCAAACAATTTGATTTTAAGTAGTACGCTTGTGTGTGTGCGTGTGTGTGTGTGGGGGGGGGGTCAAAGAAAAGCCCAGAAAAAAATGTTGTCCTTTGTCCCCATTTGTCCAAAATTCTTACCCAATCATTGATAACCATGCTGAACTATGCCTTTTCCTAAATTTGTGTTGCCTATCTGACAAATGTTTATGTCAACTGAGCCATGATATTTGAGCTAACTGTATGTTCAAGTAATTTACCTAGATGGTCTCGCCCATCGGGGTTTGAAGAAATAGATGGGCTGCATGATGCTTCCACGCAGAGCTGAAGCCGACCCGCACACTAGTACTGGTAAGCTGCTTAGAGGATCTAAGCCTGCCAAGGCAAAGCGGTGCGAGTCGGAACGTCCATGCTTAAAAACCCCTATTGGTTTCATTGGGCCACAGGGCTTGAGATGTCATTTTATCTCAATGCCGGGTAAAAGTCCTACAAAGGGGGAGTTCCAGCCTATAGTAAATTTCCATAGGGTTCTGCCCACGCACAGATTTTCATGATATTGTGCTTAATTACTGCTTGGTAAATGACAATTCATTATTTAGCTATTTCGCTCTTATATCTGTTTTCCTTATAAATCTACAATGTTTTGTTTATGTCCACATGTGAAAGTAGGGGTACCCCCCAAACTAGTGTATAAATACATTCCACCTTTTGATGTTTTGGAGTTATTTTGTTCTCAGGCATCACTGTAGTTATCTGTGATTATCTTTGTTTCACATTTAGCATTGTTTAGGCGAAGTTCGATACACTATGCTCAATTTCATATGGAGCAGACCCCAGAATTCACAACCATAAAATCTTTTGGAGTATGTTTGACGTTTGATTTCACACTGTTGGAGTTCTTGTCACCCCATCATTTTAATATGAAAATTGACCATATATATGAAGAACATTTTATCAAACTTTCTTGAAAATCTGAGACCGGTAACATACCGCATTTGAACATTGAGTAGTAATGGTCAGAGTTTTGAATTGTTTCAAACCATTTGTAGATATCATATGGTGCGACATTTTCAATCGACATTACGATAACACAGCCGTGCGACATAGTGCATTTTTCACATCTCCAAAATGGCTACTTTTCTGTTGAAAATCCGTGATATTTTTCTTATAAATGCTCAAAACATAGGTTGTGGGTGCTCGTTAGAACCGCCTCAACGAGGCGGTTCTAACGAGTACCCACAATCTATGTCTTGGAACAGAAATAAGAAAAATAATGTTTATCCCCGTAAACCCCAGTTTTCTCTATATAAAGTGGGGTTTAGGGGGGTCTTCATTTCACGGACTTGTTCACGTGATGAAAAATTGCTCGCCAATAAATATAACATGAATATATGTATGTTTATATGATGGTGTATAGTATGAGCTAATATAAAATCAGCATTTGTATCAATTATGATGTCCTGATGAACACCAAAAACACTATTCATTTCGAGTTTTCGTTAACAGTTCAACCAGATCTTATTTAAAAAAATACTTCATTTTAGAACAAGTGTTTTCGCATTAATGTAATTCTAAATAGAAGAGGAGGCAATGCTGAAGCTTAGTATGACAAAGAGTGTTGAAATGGCAAGTAAACTGGATGGTTTTGTAAACCAGACAATTTTACTTGTCTCTAATATGTATGTATTTAACTGATGCAGTGATCTTAAAAAGTTTGAAATGTCTGATTGTCATACTGGAATGACACAGGTTGCTTGAATGGTCAAGAATAATGATGTTTGTGTTATGTTTCAGCCAGGTAGGCCATAATAACACAGACAATATTTTCTGATCTTTTGGCCCACTGTATACACAGATTACTGTAGACAAAATGGTTGTGTTGTTTTTGGCTCACTCTGACAATGTCCCTTCAGTCTACCTCAATCACACTACCTGTCACCTTGTAAGGAAGTTATATTCTTAAATATGATCATCTATGTTCTAAAATATGATCAAGAAAACAAGCAGTTATTTTTGGAAAACATTAATTAATATAATAGAGAAGACTTAATTCAACTTTCAAACATTTTCACAATTTAAAACAGCAAACAGTACATGTGCTAGAAGTACTTTAGGAAAATGTGGTCAGCTGCACTGATTTTGTTTCAGCCAATGTGCTAGTGGTACATCAAACAAGTGATTCATGACATTTGTAAATCTTCGCCCCCGTCCATTGTGGCTTGAACAAATTGATTTGGCTGCATGTTGCTTCCACACAGAGCTAAAACTAACCAAACACGAGTACTGGTAAACCGCTTAGAAGGACTAAGTTTGCCTAGGCAAAGTGGTGTGAGTCAGGTCGTCTAATGTATATAAGCCTTGTAGTTTCATAGGGTGACAGGGCATGAGATATCATTTCATCTCAATGTCGGGAACAAGTCCCACAAACTTGGAAGCAGCATCTCCAAAATGACCTATATAGTGTTAACGGGGATGTTAAATCTCAATACAAACAAACCATTTGTAAAACCGATGAATACAGAGCCAGAAAACTTAACATAGATGACAAGTATTGCATACATATGCAAATGGCATTTCAGCATCTTAATACAATACCAGCTATCAAATAAATGTTTTACAGCTACTTGCTTTCCATCTATATCATTTCGGGAAGTGTATACAAGATGATAAATGTGCAAATAGTTTCAGTGTGACTAGTTATGCATTTATTTTGAAGACTAAAACATTGCAGTAAACACTTTTGCCTATGTTATAATGAACCTAGAAAAAATGCAGAAAATGCTTTTAATGGTCTCACAAAACCTTTGATGTGTGTGTGTGGGGGGGGGGGGTGAGGGTGGGGGTGAGGGGGGAGAGCGACGTGCGAGTCTCTTTGACCAAGTGATGTAAGAAAAAATAACAATATATGGACTGATCAATAATAAGAACAAATCAGAAAATCAGCCTGTCCTTTCACAGATGGCAAATTATTGACTGCTGTTTTATTTTAAAGAGGGAAATGTCAACAATAAAAACAATTAAGGAAATAACAGGATTATGAAAGTAATTTATTAATCAAACTCAATACACCATTGTGTATTACTGACATTAATATCTTTGTATTGCGGGTTTAAAAAAAGACCAAATAAAATAGGGTAAAAAATATCCACCTTGTCTTATTCCTATTGTGTCATAAAATATATTTTCAGCATAACCCCTTTTGCAATGCTGTAAACACTAACACTAATCGTGATCACTGCATGAGTGCATTATATTTTTCTCTCTGCTAATGCATGTTCTCATCTACTATTTAAAGCCCAAACTAAAAAACATTCTCTGTCGAACAGTGTATTTTTGTTTGTGTGTGTGTGGGAGAGGGGGGGGGGGGGGGTAGGGTGTAGGGGCGGAATTACGTAAATGCATGTGCTCAGCTTTGCATGATATGAAGACACTATATGGTCATAAAAATACAATAAAAATATACTTTAAAGAAAATCTGGTCCCCTGATATTGCAAATAACTTCGTCACAAAAATATACCTAAACGCATATCTGGCAATCATAAACAATGTTACCGGTTTCTGATTTTTTTAAAACTTTGTTTGCTATATAGAGGATATATGTGGCCAATTTTATGTGTACTATCTTGGGGTGACAAGATCAGTAACACATCTAACACTTGGGATAAACATTTTACTTTTTATAAATTTTCATGAACAATTTAAGAAATTTTGTAAATAAATTCATCAGAAAAATTAAAAGACCTAGACAAATTTATATTTTTGGTATTATATGAATCCTAATAGAGTTCTGTTGCCAATCAAAGCAACAAAATTTGAAAACAATCGAGCTTGTTCATTTAAGAATGAAAAGTTCACAGGTGTGTATGACCTCTATAGGGGATTATCTCAGGGAGCTCTCCTGAGAACTATAGTAATTAATCAAATAAAACAAAGTTATATATATAGTTGATAGACCTAAAGTAAACAACAACTGAAGTTTTAAGAAAATCTGTGCGTGGGCAGATTTGGAACTCCCCCTTTGAAAGCAACGTCTGCAAAATGACCTTTACAGTGTTGACGGGGACGTTATACCTCAAATTGAACAAAACAACCACATGTCAGGGACACAGAGCAATAATTACGAGCAAGCGCCCTATCGCCTTTTTAGCTCACCTGAGCCGAAGGCTCCGGGGGAGCTTTTGTGATGGGTTTTCGTCAGGCGTCGTCGTCCGTCCGGATGTCAGTCCACAATTTCTATAAATGACATCTCCTCCTAAACCACTGAACAGATTTTGACCAAACTTGACAGAAATGATCTGTGGGTGGTCCTCTGTCAAAGTTGTTCACAGAATTCAATTCTATGCAGAACTCTGGTTGCCATGGCATTGAAAATGAGAAAATAAAAATCTTCTTGTCTGAAACCAGAAGGCCCAGGTCTTTGGTATTTGGTATGAAGCTTCATCTAGTGGACCTCTACCAAGATTGTTCAAATTATAGCCATGAGGCAAAAAATGCCCCCGCGCCGGGGCTCACTGGTTTTACATGGGCTTATATAGGGAGAACCTTTAAAAATCTTCTTGTCTGAAACCAGAAGGCCTAGGTCTTTGATATTTGGTACGAAGCTTCGTCTAGTAGACCTCTACCAAGATTGTTTAAATTATAGCCCTGGGGCCAAAAATGCCCCCGCGCCGGGGCCCACTTGTCTTACATAGGCGTATATATGGAAACTCTTTAAAACGTTCGTCTGAAACCAGAAGGCCCAGGTCTTTGATATTTGGTATGACGCTTCATCTAGTGGACCTCTACCAAGATTGTTCAAATTATAGTCCTCGGGCCAAAATGCCCCCGCGCCAGGGCCCACTGGATTTGTATAGGCTTATATAGGGAAAACCTATAAAAATCTTCTTGTCTGAAACCAGAAGGCCCAGGTCTTTGATATTTGGTATGATGCTTCGTCTAGTGGACGTCTCCCAAGATTGTTCAGATTATAGCCCTGGCGCCAAAAATGCCCCTGGCCGGAGCCCACTTGTTTTACATATGCCTGAACCGCTGACAGTTCCAAGGCGGTTCTTCTGTCATGGTTTATTTTTGTAATGGTTTGTCTTTTGATGTTTGTGTCGCTTATTTTATTTTTGATAGCCTATTAGCCTATTTGTGGGAAAGTAACTGTCCTTTTGGCTTTCTGCTGTTGGTGTTTCCATTGGGGTCTATCGTTTCAGGTTTGTGCGTCTTTCCCTTTGGTGTCTCTGATGGGAGCTGTGGGTTGATTGTATTGATTCCTGATCATTGCCTCCACTTCTATTTTTAGCTCACCTGAGCACAAAGTGATCAAGGTGAGCTTTTGGGATCGGTCCTTGTCCGTCGTCAGTGTGTCTGTGCGTCCGTTGTCAACGTTTGCTTTAAACAACTTCTTCTCCAAAACTGCTAGACAGATTTTGATCCAATTTCTCAGGAATGCTCCTTGGGTGATCCTCTACCAAAATTGCTCAAACTGTTCTGCTCGGGTGAACAAGATGGCCGCCAGAGCTAAAAATAGAAAAACCTTTAAACGACTTCTCCTGCTTAACCAGTGGATGGATTTTGAAATCATTTCACAGGAATGTTTGTTTGGTGACCCTCTACCAAAATTGCTCAAACCGTTCCGCTCGGGTGAACAAAATGGCCGCCAGAGCTAAAAATAGAAAAACATTTTAACGACCTCTTCTCCTTAATGGATGGATTATGAAATGATTGCACAGGAATGCTCCTTGGGTGCCCCTCTACTAAAATTGCTCAAACTGTTCCGCTCGGGTGAACAAAATGGCCACCAGAGCTACAAATAGAAAAACCTTTAAAGGACTTCTTCTCCTTAACCAGTGGACGGATTTCGAAATTACTTCACGGGAATGTTCCTTTGGTGACCCTCTACCAAAATTGCTCAAACTGTTCTGCTCGGGTGAACTAGATGGCTGCAAGAGCTAAAAATAAAAAACCTTTAAATGACTTCTTTCCCTTAACTAGTGGATGGATTTTGAAATTACTTCACAGGAATGTTCCTTTGATGACCCCCTACCAAAGTTGCTCAAACCGTTCCGCTCGGGTGAACAAAATGACCACCAGAGCTAAAAATAATAAAAACCTTTAAAGGAATTCTTCTCCTTAATCAGTGGCTGGATTTCGAAATTACTTGACAAGAATGTTCTTTGGGTGACCCTCTACCAAAATTGCTCCAACCGTTCCGCTCGGGTGAACAAGATGGCCGCCAGAGCTAAAAATAGAAAAACATTTAAACGACTTCTTTTCCTTAACTTGTGGATGGATTTTGAAATTACTTCACAGGAATGTTCCTTTGGTGACCCTCTACCAAAATTGCTCAAACCGTTCCGCTCGGGCGAACAAGATGGACGCCAGAGCTAAAAACAGAATAACCTTTAAACGACTACTTCTTAACCAGTGGATGGATTTTAAAATTATTTCACTGGAATGTTCCTTGGGTGACCCTCTTCCAAAATTGCTCAAACCGTTCCACTCGGATGAACAAAATGGCCGCCAGAGCTAAAAATAGAAAAACCTTTAAATGACTTCTTCTCCTTAACCAGTGGATGGATTTTGAAATTATTTCACAGGAATGTTTGTTTGGTGACCCTCTACCAAAACTGCTCATACTGTTCCGCTCGGGGTAACAAAATGGCCGACAGAGCTTAAAATAGAAAAACCTTCAAACGACTTCTTCTCCTTAACCAGTGGATGGATTTTGAAATTACTTCACAGGAATGTTCCTTGGATGATCCTCTACAAAAATTGCTCAAACCGTTCAGCTCGGTTGAACAAAATGGCCACCAGAGCTAAAAATAGAAAAACCTTTAAACACACTTTTTACCTTCACCGTTGGATTTTGAAGTTATTTCACCAGAATGTTCCTTGGGTGACCTTCTAAATAAGATTGCTAAAACAGTTCCGCTCAGGTCAACAAAATGACCGGCAAAGCTAAAAATAGAAAAATCTTAAACGACTTCTTCTCCTTAACAAGTGGATGGATTTTGAAATTATTTCACAGGAATGTTCCTTGGGTGACCCTCTACCGCAATTGCTCAAACCGTTCCGCTTGGGTGAACAAAATGGCCGCCAGAGCTAAAATTGGAAAAACCTTTAAATGACTTCTTCCCCATAACCAGTGGATGCATTTTGAAATTACTTGACAGGAATGTTCCTTGGGTGCCCCTCTACCAAAATTGCTCAAACTGTTCTGCTCTGGTGAACAAAATGGCTGCCAGAGCTTAACATATAGAAAAAACCTTCAAACGACTTCTTCTATTTAACCGGTGGATGGATTATGAAATTTTTGACAGGAATGAGGTTTGAGGGTTTTTAGCTCTGGTGGCCATCATGCTCAGTTAAGCAAAATATTTTGAGCAATTTTGTTAGAGGGTCACTCGTGGAACGTTCCTATAAAATTGCTTCCTTTTAGAGACAAATGTCTTTTGAATGTTTTGGCCCCCACCCACCTTGGCTGCAAGGTGCTTCTACAGGAGTATTGGTAAACCACTTTGAAGGTTTTAGCCTGTCTAGGCAAAGTGATGCGAGTGGAAACACCAATGCATTTAAACCCCATTGGTTTCATTGGGCGGCAGGACTTGAGATGCCAAAAATGACTTCAACTTCTCAAAACGACTTCTACTCCTTAACAGGCAGATTGATTTTGAATTAATTTCACAGAAATGGTCTTTGGGTCCAACGAAAATTGCTCAAACCCGCCACTCCACCATATATTACCCACAATTCCGTTTGTACAATAGGATCAGGTGAGCGATCCAGGGCCATCATGGCCCACTTGTTAATACAGGGAAAACATTTAAAAGTCTTCTTGTCTGAAACCAGAAGGCCCAGGTCTTTGATATTTGGTATGAAGCTTCGTCTAGTGGACCTCCACCAAGTTTGTTATCCCCCGCCGAAGGCGGAGGTATATAGTTTTGGCGTTGTCCGTCCGTCCGTCCGTCCATCCTTCCGTCCGTCCTTCCGTCCGTCACACTTTGTCCGGAACCGTTTCTCAGCAACTATTGCATGGAATTAAATGAAACTTGAAATAAATATGTATTATTATGGTGTGGTGATGCACGCGCAATTTTTTTTCAGATTGACTTTTTTACATCCAGAGTTATGGCCCCTTGAATGATTGAAATTCTGGATTTTTCGTCGTCTCACTTTGTCCGGAACCGTTTCTCAGCAACTATTGCATGGAATTAAATGAAAATTGAAATAAATATGTATTATGCGCAATTTTTTTTTCGGATTGACTTTTTACATCCAGAGTTATGGCCCCTTAATTGATTGAAATTCTGGATTTTTCGTCATCTCACTTTGTCCGGAACTGTTTCTCAGCAACTATTGCATGGAATTAAATGAAACGTGAAATAAATATGTATTATTATGCTGCGGTGATGCACGCGCAATTTTTTTCTGGATTGACTTTTTACATCCAGAGTTATGGCCCCTTAAATGATCGAAATTCTGGATTTTTCGTCGTCTCACTTTGTCCGGAACCGTTTCTCAGCAACTATTGCATGGAATTAAATGAAACTTGAAATAAATATGTATTATTTTGCTGTGGTGATGCACGCGCATTTTTTTCCGGATTTACTTTTTACATCCAGAGTTATGGCCCCTTAAATGATTGAAATTCTGGATTTTTCGTCGTCTCACTTTTTTGTCGGGAACTGTTTCTCAGCAACCTTTGCATGGAATTAAATGAAACTTGAAATAAATATGTATTATTATGCTGTGGTGATGCACGCACAAATTTTTTTCGGATTGACTTTTTACACCCAGAGTTATGGCCCCTTAAATGATTAAAATTCTGGATTTTTCGTCGTCTCACTTTGTCTGGAACCGCTTCTCAGCAACTATTGCATGGAATAAAATGAAACTTGAAATAAATATGTATTATTATGCTGCCGTGATGCACGCGCAATTTTTTTTTCTCAATTTTGGCCAGATATATTTTCTTGCCATTCTACACGAAAAACCCATTCGGCGGGGGATATCAATTCAACGAATTTGCTTGTTCAGAGTATAGCCCTGGGGCCAAAAATGCCCCCGCACCGGGGCCCACTGGTTTATTTGGCTTCGTCTTTGGTCGGGCCCCTCGGAGTCTAACTGTTGGTTTTCTTTTGCTCCAGCAATTCTGTTGCTGTATGCTGTCGAGTAATAAACCTTGTTATATCACTGTAGTTTTTTGATTTGTATGTTCTCGGAGATGTTACACTGATGAGTTAGGTAGCCTTCGTGAGGACTAAACATAATCAGTGCACAGAGGTAAGGGCGAGGATTATGACCATGTAAAATCGATTTAAGCCCACAAGTGGAATTCTTTCCACTGACCGTTCCATGGCGGTTCTTCTGTGGCGGTTTATTTATGTTGTTGTTTGTTACTTACTGTGTGTATCACTTGTGTCTTTTTATTTTGGATGGCCATTTGGCCATTTTGTGGGAAAGTAACTGTCCTTATGGGCTTCCTTTGTTTAGGTTTCCATTATGGTCTGGTCGCTTCATGTTTGTGTTTCTTTCCCTTTGGTGTCTTTGATGGGTGGAGTAAGTTAATTGTATCTTTAACTATCTTCTTGTCTGAAACCAGAAGGCCCAGGTCTTTGATATTTGGTATGATGCTTCATCTGTTGGACCTCTAACAAGATTGTTCAAATTATAGTCCTGGGGTCAAAAAATGCCCCCGCGCCGGGGCCCATTTGTTTTACATAGGCTTATATAGGGAAAAACCTTAAAAAATCTTCTTGTCAGAAACCAGAAGGCCCAGGTCTTTGGTATTTGGTATGAAGCTTCGTCTAGTGGACCGATACCAAAGTTATTCAAATTATTACCCTTTGGCCAAAAATAACCCGCGTGGGGCCCCACTGATTTAACATAGGCTTATATGGGGAAAACCTTAAAAAAATCTTCTTGTTTGAAACGGAATGCCCAGGTCTCTAATATTTGGTATGAAGCTTCATGTAGTGGACCTTTACCAAGATTCTGATTGTTCAAATTATAGCACTAAGGCCAAAAATGGCCCCGCCCCATGGCCCACTGGTTTGACATAGGCTTATATAGGGAAAAACCTTAAAAACCTTCTTGTCAGAAACCAGAAGGCCCAGGTCTTTGGTATTTGGTATGAAGCTTCGTCTAGTGGACCGATACCAAAGTTATTTAAATTATTACCCTTTGGCCAAAAATAACCCGCGTGGGGCCCCACTGATTTTACATAGGCTTATATGGGGAAAACCTTAAAAAAATCTTCTTGTTTGAAACGGAAGGCCCAGGTCTCTAATATTTGGTATGAAGCTTCATGTAGTGGACCTTTACCAAGATTCTGATTGTTCAAATTATAGCACTAGGGCCAAAAATGGCCCCGCCCCATGGCCCACTGGTTTGACATAGGCTTATATAGGGAAAACCTTTAAAAATCTTCTTGTTTGAAACCAGAAGGCCCAGGTCTTTGATGTTTGGTATGAAGTTTCAACTGATGGACCTCTACCAGGATTGTTCCAAATATAGCCCTGGGGCCAAAAATGGCGCTGTCCTAGGTTTTACGTAGGCAAATATAGGGAATACCTTTAATAGTATTCTTGTCTGAAACCAATAGGCCTAGATCTTGGATATTTGGTATGCCGCTTGCTGCTTCATCTAGTGAACCTCTTCCAAGATTGTTCAAATTCTAGCCTAGAGGCCAAAAATGCCCCCCCCCCCCACAGGACCCGCATCTTTTACATAGGCTTATATAGGGGAAACCTTAAAGATTTTTTTATCTGAAACCAGAAGGCCCAGGTTTATGATATTTGATATTAAGCTTCATTTAGTGGACCTGTACCAAGATTGTTCAAATTATAGCCCTGGGGCCAAAAGTTGTCCGCCAAAGGACCCACATCAAAATCTCTTAGCTCAGGTGAGCGATATAGGACCATCATGGTCGTCTTGCTTTAAAGAGTATACAAATTTTCGCAAGTAGCAATTCTTTTGGGATTTCGCTTTTATCGAGAGATAGTTGGAACAGATGTGCAAATAGTGGACTTAACTCATTTGCTAGTACCGTCAAGACATAAGGATGAAGACCATACACCAACATTTAAGACGTTACTTCTTGATAACCAAATCTCTGTGATATGATAGCCTTTAAGATGCCTTTTAGGTCTAATTGTTAGACAAAGTTTAGGAAATCTGAATATTACAGGAGACCATCCCTGCGACTGACCCTTTGGTATAATTTCTTGGCATTGACCTTCTTTTGAAGATCGCAGGGATCTTTTTGATTGTCTCTTGAACTGATTGAAGAATTCTGGTCAAAGTTGGTACAAGAAAATCATGGCAACACAACATGATTGGTCTTTGATAACCTTGGCAGCGTTTTCAACGTCACATGGCTTTTGCTGGTCATATTTAGTAACAGTTGAAACGTTTCTATTTAACTTTTCAGATTTACGAGGTGTCTAACAGGATTCACCTGATCCACTCAGTGGCCTTACTTGGTGTGCCATTGACCAGAAGACCACAGCTAGTAAGTACCTGTAAGACATTCGTCACGTTAATAAGTTTGTGTAAGGAAAACCTTTGACAATTTCAAAGGGTTTCCAAACCTTTGACAATGTCAAAAGTTTTCCTTACACAAACTTATTAACGTGATCAGAAAACAACTTTGTATACACGTAGGAAGGTGAAATAAGCAAGGGTATACATTCATTTTGTTCTATTGCGTGTGACATTGGTCATAGTACACGCATTCTCAATAAGCGGTTGCATTCGTGTCGCTGCTTATTTTTTCACATATACATATTTTGGGTAGATGTAGTTAATGCCTACAAATAAATAATTATATGGCCTAAGCTATTATAGTTTAAAGTTCTGCATAAATGTTAATACCATGAAAACAAACGTTCTAAAAGAACGATTTTGACGCGTTCGTTACTGTCGCCGATTACGATTCTTAAGCTCCTGCTAGTTTGTTATAAAGACACTCAGATATACGCTCTACTTCTTTCAATATTAAGAAATGCAAGTGTAAAACAAGTACAATATCACAAAACTTTTGTCTACATGAAACCTTTTTTGATAACACGGTCCGTTTTCTTGAAAAAGAAAACTCGCCCATTTTAGAAACATATTCGTTACCAGACATATAGAAGTCAATATAATTTCGAATACTGGAGATACTAATTGATAAAAAAACATATTTACATGCTGATGACAATGTTTTGACTTTGATATATAGGTTTTTTCACTTCTGTGGTGTATTCCTTGCTTCCAAAGGATAACCCTTTTATAGAACATATTTAACTTCACTACAGCTGGTGTGTGGGAATGTGTGGCGGCGGTAAAACGTCTCCCTGCCCTACATCATAGTGTAGATTATATTTTCTTGTCCTTTGGGATCATTGATTCCATTGTGGAATTTTGAAAATATCTGAGGGTCACTGATGAGGCCTAATTGGCCGAAACTAGCTAGTCTGGCCCAGAAAACATGTACACTCCATATTTTTCACTTCTGTGGTGTATTCCTTGCTTCCAAAGGATAACCCTTTTATAGAACATATTTAAAGGTTGTTGAATAACTATCCAGACATAATGAATGTTAACAAACCAAGCAGTGGACGGATTAACTTGTAAAGGATATGTTCGTTACCATTAATAATCAAATTATGAGCACATTAGTTGGTTTTTCAGTGTGGCTTATCTATTTGATACACCGTGTAGGTGTGGGGTGAACAAAGGTATATTTTTCGGGTACGTATGCGTAGTGAATATCGATGATTTCCAACAAAATGTAAGATTCCGTTACTGACGTGTACGTTACCAAAATTTTGAAAACCTTATTTAATGCAAGATAGGTCTGTCAATAGGGTTCTATCGTCACATAATTGTATGACGTAACTAAGATAGGTGATGTCACTTACCATGCTAACATAGATGGAAGATTATGGTGAGGTTAATTTCGTTAGATGAAAACCATGATCCGTCCAAGAAATACAGGCATAGTTGCTAGTTTATCTATGCATATATTTTAACATGATTTTCGGAAAGGTATCATGTATATGCCATCAACAACATTAATAATTCACACGGTAGATGTGTTTACCTTGTCATATGTATGCTAACCGTTTTACAATGCTTACACAGTTAAGAAATGTTCGTTACCAAAAGGTAACGAACACGTCAACATGACGATGCTCTTTTGTTCATTCAAATTCTGTCTAGTAATTAATAAAGTCATTGTAAACTAAAAAAGTGTTTAAAACTATCATAAGTACCTGTTAAATATTCATCAATTGCAATTTGTTAAAACAATGATATCCAATTGACACGTTATAATGACATGGTATCTGAACAAACTGCTTGTTTATTCCATTCAAATATAATGCACATAATTTTTCAATATTCAAACACCTGCATGTCTTTATACAAGACATTTTTCAACCTCAAATATTTGCCATCACTAATGTATTAAACTGAATGTATATCGTATCAAGCATGACAAGTATCCGGTAACGTACATGTCAAGTCAAGGTAACGAATTTTTTAAATTATTTGTCACATGTACAGTTGAACTCGGATAATCCGACCTCCTTTGGGACCATGAACATTTATTTGAAATAGTAGTCTACTGAGGTTCAATCAGAGTTTTAGGTCATGAAGCGTATTGGGGATCACTTTAATATCTTTACAATCTACTACAAAATAAAGGTATTTTGTGTGTACTTATAAAAATCGACTCGTTGAGGTGAGGCGATTCTTATGAGTACACATAGCATACCTTTTACCGATCAAATCGAGTAAATCTCCCTAAAATATCCAAATATATGGATATTAAAAGTCCCACAAAATTGGAAGCAACGTCTCCAAAATGACCTTTACAGTGTTGACGGGGGCGTTAAACCTCAAATCAACCAGCCAACCAACCAAATATATGGATGTCTGGAAGGATTTGAAGGATTCTCAAGGGAAAAGTTCGAATTAGCCTTGGTAAACGAACTAGATAAAGCGACCAGTGGGTCACGTATACCCCCGGCCAGCGCCACCCTTTGAAATATCTTTGTATGCATTATGAATGAAGAAGTTAAGAAGCTATAAGAATCTATAAATGTGCTTGTAAAAGCTAAACCAAACATAAAAAATTCTAAATGGACCAAGGGAGTGAGGGCATCAAAGTTACTGAAGGGATGGGTTGGGGGCATCAATCTTACTGAAACAGCAGGGTGGGGTATGCATCAATGACATCTTTGGACTGGAATGCAACATCGATGCAAGTAGCCATTGAATTTTTCATAGATTTCACAACAGACATGCATCTATAAATTTTATCACAGAACTTTAACCAAATGTAAAATTTCCCAAGTCTGTGACATTGAGGTCAAGATCACCGTGAGTTGGGGAAGGGACATACATAACGAAATCTTTGGACTGATATGCAACATTGATGCAAGTGTCAAATGAATTTTCCTAGAGTTTAGAACATACAGGCATCTATAAACTTTGTTATAAAACTTTAACCAAATATAAAAGTATGTGTCCTTGACCTCAAGGTCATTTTTGGCTTTGGGGTGGGGAGGGGTGGGTGTTGGACATACATCAATGAAATCTTTAGACTAGTATGTAACTACAGTGTAAGTATCAACTCAATCTATCAAAGGGTTCAGAAGATTTAATCTGTTAGAAACTTTGACGCAAGACTTTAACCAAAATGTTAACGGACGGACGGACACACGGACGGACGAACGGCAGGACGAAAACATACCCCCATAGCATACATCGTATTCCGGGGTTGAAAATATCCACACAGGCCTGACAACATTTGAGTTGATAGCAACGACAAACTGTGTAAAGTTTCTGCTCCTATCAAAAGGATGTTGTTAATTGATATTAAGTACATTTATCATGTCGAAGCATTTTTTTCTCAGCGTTGATGACATACTAATTCCTTTGAAATGTTCGTTACCTAAACCAGTAGGACGGCATCTAAGGCCGTTGCTATGATTCTATTCGCAATCTGCTTCCGCCGGTTGGGACTATATTTTGTCAAAAAATATAAGGAAGAAAATCACAAGAACTTCCGGTAATTTATAGGCCATTACATTATGTTACGAGATGTAGATTGGAGACAAATGAAGGACAGTTAATGAGAATCATCTTTTCTGAGGTCTATAGAAAAGGGTAGAGAGTGTGAAGGCTTAAACCGACTTAGCAGACGCCGCGAAACAACGGCCCCTCAATTTATTGACGTCCAAGTACTTTGATACACATGTTGGGTAAAAATGGCACAAAAAAATGCTCCTCTCCAGATTAAGATTATTTTTTGCACATTTGTCAAGGACATATCAGTCCGTCTTAAGGACTGAGTGGGAGTTGTCGCGAGCGTGTTACATTTAGAAAATCCTTGTTCAACTGAGAGCCAATTCTGCTTGGGTTTACGAAGATTACGCATGCGCGTTTCGATATCTTATCAAGTCATTTTTTCTCGCATGCTTCAGGATTACGGGGGGACATTGTTTAATATGCCTTCAAGTTTGATGAGTTGAATTATTTTGGTAATCTAACCATTCTAGAGAGAGAGAGAGAGAGAGAGAGGGAGAGAGGCCCAGCCAGCAGAGTATGTCAGACCAACGTCCAGCCGACAGCGATACAGCGTGTCTGTCCGGGCCCGACGTTGGCCCACTATTTTGTGCTAGCAAGAGAGAGAGAGAGAGAGAGAGAGAGAGAGAGAGAGAGAGAGAGAGAGAGAGAGGAGAGAGAGAGGGAGAGAGAAATCAAAATGATGAAAGTTTACAGATACGCGTAAGGAATGCACCATGAACCGAAAGAAATGACGAAGAGAGAGAGAGAGAGAGAGAGAGAGAGAGAGAGAGAGAGAGAGAGACCAATCTGTCAGTTAAAAAAAATCAGTAGTATGCGGACTTTGATTTAATCGATCAGATTTACTGACGTCATTAAATATGACGTAATTTAATATGATTTCGTCACACCAAACTGTCTACACAGCTGTGTCATCCTGGTGTAAATATACTGTGACATATATTGTTGATGTAAATAATTATTTATAAACAAACATGGTTGAAAGGTGGATTGTTCAGTGAAGAAGATGAGTATGGTACCACAAGACTTGTATTCCACTCGCTTTTCATTCGTTTTTATCGAATACAGGGGAATTCTGTGAGTTTCACTTAAAACTTTTAGCCAAACCTACCATTTTGGAGAGAAAAAAATGCTTTTGTACACACGTTTCGACCGGAAGTGGGTAGAAAAAAATGGCACAAAAAAATGCTCCCTCGCCGATTTTAGCAGAAATTTCAAGGTGACCAGATTAATGTATGCCGGAATTGATGATATAGGTGAGCATTATCGCGAGGAATATTATAATAGTCTATTTTTGGTTTTCCCGATGGTACCGACATGGTTGAAAATTCGCCATTTTCAAACCCTTGGTCTGCCCACACAAATATGCTAATTCAGGTTTTAGTCTTTATATTGAATACAGCAATATTTATATATATCGCTTTTATCTTTGTCAAAGATAATAAATAAACGACAATCACGTAATTTGATGCCAAAATAGTTAGTCGAATGGGAGCATCAAATTCGGAAGTAGTCCCATCGAATCGACGCACGAGAATTTTGTTTTTAAATCTACCTACGCTGGCCACTCTGATGCCCTACTGAAACTATGAAGATTTCTGTACCAGCTTGAAATTTATAGTAATTTTCTGCATGTACCCTCTTGAATACATCCTCACATACCGCCTTGTCATAATTAAATAGCAAATGGTCAATTTTAGTCAAACATGACATAAAGGTTAAATGAATGGATATCAGTAACGAACATTTCACATTTACTATTTCTGTCTTGGGAGAAATTAAGACAAGCTTTGTTTCAGAAATAACCGTTGACACGTGAGCATTACTGTCGAAGCACATTTTTAACAGGTTCAGTGTTGTAACAGTGATGTTAGAATAGTATGCAGTACAAGCACTGGCTAATTGTCAAACTATTGATATTGAATTTCAGTCATATACAGATTTATTACAAACATGCGTGTTCAGGACGTCGATCAAAAGAGTAAAATGTATTTAGATATTTTTATTGCACCATTTTTATGACAAGAAATGCAGTTTTCATGAACTGATTTGTGTACATCTTTCATTTTCGCATATGCAGTTACAGGGAAATGTTCGTTACCATTTACCTGTTATAAGGAAATAAGCAGCTTCACTTTAATTAGTGTATTTATGCTGATCAGTGCATACTTTTCCGTAAAAGTAATAGCTAAACAACCATAATACATTGCATTTTTCCTTAATGAAATACATTTACACGTGTAGCCAGGAAATGGAAACAACAATAAAAGAGAATATAGAAAAGTTAAACTATATTGAAGACAAGTAGAGATTTAAGTTTCTTTTGTAAGCTTTGAAAATTACTAATAGTCATTTTTCTTACTTTTCTAACAAGCTACACATCACCCCTGTCGCTCATGATAATATTTATACCTCCAATCTGATAATCATGTGCTGTAGTACAGATAAAATAGAGTATCTGCATATGGTAACGGACGTTTCCATGATTTGTAAAATGAATATTGTTGGCATATTCTGATTATCCAGTATGAAATAACGAGCTCCTTGATGTTCAAACCAAGTTTGATTCAGAAAGTTAAATGGTCATAGTTTTGGATTTTACTGCCCATTAAAGTTTTCAGAGTTTCCAATATTGATGTCGTTATCTTAGGTGTAATGCACCTGCTCATTGAGAATGCGTGAGTATCACAGCTTATTTGGACATGTCCAGGCAAAGTCTGGTAAGGTAATGTAAACTGACTAGCTCAAAATCATCTAAATAGTCTTCAGTTGGTCATTAAATCGCAATCCAAGCCAACGCTGTAGGATCTACGTCACTTCAACAAGTCTGTGTAATGATAGCCTTTGAAACAAACACATTTTATCAGTACTTTTTCAACAGTGTTTAAGTCATATTTTGCCAGTCTGTTTACCTAACCACAGTTTTCACTTTTTGATGTTGCTTGTAAGAACTGCTTCACAAACCAATTTTCAGAATTTAATGGCCCAGTCAACACTGTTAATGTCTTATCTTGCCAGTTAGTTTACTTAACCGCAGTTGTTTACATTTTGTGGTTGCTTGAAGAAATGCCTTACAACCCAAAAAATCAGTAAGAAGGAAAACATCACACGTTTTCATAGTTATCAACACCCCTGAAAGCACTGAGGGGTCGACTGTAGGCTGCAAAAGTGATCCTGAATGGCGACTTAGAACGTTTCATTTAACCTGCGACGTCTGATCTTCCTGATCTACACTGTTTGCCAAGCCCAACATATTCTGTAGATAATCCACCCACTGATTTCACATCGATAGAAATCACGCGGCTACTTCTATAACAACCCATTACCTGGATTTCCTCCAAATCAGTGATAACCACGTGGACATCAGCACTGGCAGAGCTTCTTTGCTTAGCAACTACGGGTCGATTGATAAACATTCGACCCAAAATGTCATTTTTCAAGACAAGAAGATGGCTTTATGTCACAAAGGTGTGCTATACTAATTAAGTCTCCCAAACAAAGGGGAAAGTTTTCTGCTTTGATTGTTTGATTTGAGGTTTAACGTTCCCATCAACACTGTAAAGGTCATTTGGGAGCCGTCGCTTCAATTTTATGGGACTTTTTACATGGCATTGAGACGAAATGACATCTGCAGCCCTGCCATCCAGTGAAACCAACAGGGTTTATCAGCATGGACGGTCCGACTCCACCGCTTTGCCTGGGCAGGCTTAGATCTCTAGGCAGTTTACCAGTACTCGTGTGCGGGTCGGTTTTAGCTCTGCGTGGAAGCATCATGCAACCCATCTATTTCTTCAAGCCCTGATGGGCGGGGCCGCGAAGGGGAAAGTTCTGCAATGGAAGTCAGGTGGTTTTTCCGGTACTCCAGTTTTCGCCCACCTCTGATAAACGATCGGTGCGATAGGAGTGAAATTATCATGAAAGGGCCGTAAAATCCAAAAAAAAAAAAAAAAAAAAACGAAGGGGACCCTGGACTTATTGGTTTTGCTACGTTTCTTCCTCTTCTTCTTCTTCTTATTATTATTACTATTATTATATGCCTGTTTGAAAAACGGACATATTTTGTTATACCCATTGGCGTCTGTCGTTCCATATGTAAACCTTTTCGTTTCCGGATACGACCTCCTACAGTTTACATCCGATCAAGCTGAAACTTCATACATAGTTAGACCATGATGTGGGGGAGCGCATATTGTTTCGAGGTTATGGTCCACCAAATATTAAGAGTTATGCCCCTTTGAAATTGTTGGTTATCTTCGTTTCTGGATAACTCCTCCTACAGTTTACATCGGATCAAGCTGAAACTTCATGCCGTGATATGGTGCAGCGCATATTGTTTCAAGGTTACGGTCCACCAAAAATAATAGAGTTATGCCCCCTAGAAAATTTTGGTAAACTTTCTGTTTCCGGATAAATTCTCCTACAGTTTACAACCGATCAAGCTGAAACATTATACATTGTTTGACCAAGATGTGGGGCAGCCCATATTGTTTGGAGGCTACAGTCCACCAAATAAAATAATAGAGTTATGCACCTTGGAAATTTTTTGTAAACTTTTCGTTTCCGGATGATTCCTCCTACATTTTACATCCGATTAAAAAGCGGCCCCCACCCATCGGGGCTTGAAGAAATATATGGGCTGCATGATGCTTCCACGCAGAGCAAATGCGACCCGCACACAAGTACTGGTAAACGGCTTAGAGGATCTACGCCTGCCAAGACAAAGCGGTTCGCACGAGTCAGACCGTCCATGCTTAAAAACCCTAGTGGTTTCATTGGGCGACAGGGCTTGAGATGTGTGTGTGTGTGTGTGTGTGTGTGTGTGAATTCGGGTTTAACGTTGCTTTCAACAATTTTTCAGTCATATCACGACGGTGTCTGGTTGCGACAGGGAGCTCAATGCTCACGTTTATAGTGCTGCCTCACTGAAGTATCATGTCCCAGACACATTACATGATACCACACCCAGTCACATTATCCTGACACTGGATCGACCAGTCCTAGCTCTACCCCGTAAATCTGAGTGCCAAGCGAGGAGCAGCTAGTACCATTTTTAACGACTTTGGTATGTCGCGGCCCGGGATCGAACCCGAGACCTCCCGTTCCCCGGAGCGGACACTCTACCAACTGAGCTATCGGGGCCGGTAACAGGGCTTGAGATGTCATTTCATCTCAATGTCGGGTAAAAGTCCCACAAAATTGGCATCAACGCTCCAAAATGACCTTTACAGCGTTGACGGGTACGTTAAACCTCTAATCAAACAAACATCCGATTAAAAAGCGCCCCCCCGCCCATCGGGTCTTGAACAAATAGATGGGCTGCATGATGCTTCCACGCAGAGCTGAAACCCACCCGCACACGAGTACTGGTAAACCGTGTCAGACCGTTCATGCTTATAAACCCTATTGGTTTCATTGGGTGGCAGGGCTTGAGATGTCATTTAATCTCAATGTCGGGTAAAAGTCCCACAAAATTGGAAGCAACGTCTCCAAAATGACCTTTACAGTGTTGATGGGGACCTTAAACCTCAAATCAAAGGAACAAACATCCGATTAATCTGAAACTATATATATTGTATAGTTAGATCACGATGTTAGGCAGTGCGTATTGTTTCGAGGTTATTGTCCACCAAATAATAATATAGTTATCTCCCTTTGAAAAATTGTGTAAACATTTCATTTCCGGATTCCTCCTCCTACATTTTACATCTGATGATGCTGAAACTTCACATACAGTAAGTCCATGATATGGAACAGTGCATATTATTTTGAAGTTACGGTCCACCAAATATTACCAGATATAGATGGGCTGCATGATTTTTCAGAACATTCCCTTTCCGGATAAGTCCTACATTTTACATCTGATGAAGCTGAAACTTTACATATAGTTAGACCATGATGTGGAACAGCTCCTATTATTTTGAGGTTAAAGTCCGCCAAATATTACCAGAGTTATTCCCCTTTCATAGATTTTTCTAAACATATTTTGTTTCCGGATAACGCCTCCTTCATGTTACATCTGATGAAACTGAAACTTTACGTATAGTTAGACTATGAGGTGGAACAGTACATAATATTTCAAGGTTACAGTCCACCACTTACTGCCAGAGATATGCCCATATTATTTTGAGGTAATGGTCCACCAAATATTACCGAACATGAAAATATTCAAGAGACAGGTAGTTTGAGCCATTGAGGGTTATTAATAGTGCTAGGTAAGAATATATGGAGCACATATTGTTCCTTGGTTACATTTCACAAACCCAAACTTGTACAACAGTCAGTATATACATGTATATGCTCCATCTTACTAATTGCCACGGGTGTATAATGCCCCGCTTGCGGAGCTCTTGTTATTCTTTTTCCGCCCAAACTATTTCCGGACGAATTCTCAGTAACCACTGGAAGGATTGTTCTGAAAATTTGGGATATGATGGATATGGATATGATGTTGTGCAAAAGGGTTTCAAAACTCAAAACTGGGGACCAAAAACGTCCCTTGGTGCATGCAAAAAAAATCCTCCAAAATTTTGTCGGGATGAGTTCTCAGTAACCACTGAACGGATTATTCTGAGATTATGGAATATGATAGATATGGATATATAGTAGTGCGAGAGGCTTTCAAAATTCAAAAACATGGACCCAAAACATCCTTTGGGGGCATGCCAAAAATCCACTCAAAGTTTGTCCAGACGAGTTCTCAGTAACCGCACGACGGATTTTCCTGAAATTTGGGTGATACGGGAGACATAAAGAAGTTTTGCATGAGGGATTCAACACATTCCTCGGGATGGGCCTGGGCTCTGCCCCATCCCCTCCCCTTCATTAAAGGCCTAACATCTCACAAACCGATCAGATCCCCATCCTAAACCACAAATATTCTAGTTCCTTATGATAAGACGCATTCAGTGACACCAATCTGGGGTGTGCTGGGGCAACGCCCCGCCCCTTCACTTTATAAAAGGCTCAAAATTTCAGAAACAGCTCAGATCCCTACCCCTAAACCATATATATTCTTGTTCCTTATGATAAGAGGTATTCAGTGACATAAACCTTTGGGTCTTTCGGGATGCGCCATGGCCATGTCTCGTCCCTCCACATTATAAAAAGCCTAATATCTCAGAAGCAGTTCAGATCCCCACATATGTTTCCATTATGACACGGTGCATTCAGCGACACAAGCCTGTAGATCCCAGGGTCCGGGATCCGCCGGGATCATGCCCCACCCACTCCACTCCTTAAAAGGCCTTATATCTCATAAAACGTTCAGATTCCCAACCAATAACCATATATATTATTGTTCCATATGATAGGCACATTAAGCAGAGGGTTTCAAAGCGGCCTCCGGGGTGCATCGGGGGTTACCCTACGCCCATACCCCCATCCCCACTTCATAAAAAGGCCTAATCCCAACACATAAACCATATTTATTCATTTTCCTTATAAGATGCGCTGGGGCCATGCCCTACCCTCTCAGTTTCATAAAAGGCCTACTATCTGAGAAACAGTTCAAAGCCCCACACATAAGTGAAAGATAGTCTTTTTATTATGATAAGACACATTCAGTCGAGGGTTTTAAACGGTCCCTCTATGTAAGTCGGGGCCTTGTCTCCCCGCCCCCCCCCCCGCACTTCATTAAAGGCCTGATACCTCAGAAACCTTTCAGATCTCACCCTCTACCATATATATTATGTTCTTCATGATAAGACACATTCAGTGGCACCAAGCTTGGGATACTCATGCCCTACCCCCTTCACTGCATAGAAGGCCTTATATCTCAGAAACCTGTAAGATCCCCACCTCGTTACCATACATGATAAGATGCATTCAGTCACTCCAACCTAGGTGCCCACTGGGGACCACAGGGGGGCATTCACCACCTCTCCACTCCATAAAAGGTGTTTTTGTAGCTTATGTTATTTTTTTGGATAGCCTTTTGGTCATTTTGTGGGAAAGTAGCTGTCCTTTTGGCTTTCCGCTGTTGGTGTTTCCGTTAGGGCTGTTGCTTCATGTTTGTGTTTCGTTCCCTTTGATGTCTCTGATGGGAGCTGTGAGTTAATTGTATCGATTCCTGATCATTGCCTCTACTTCTATTTTAATAGCTTAGTAGCCCCCACCCCATAACCATATATATTCTTGCTACTTATGATAAGATGCATTCAGTGATACCAACCCGTGGCTGTGCCATAGCCCCTTCACGTATTAAAAGCATAATATCTCAGAAACAGAGTCCACATGGGTGCAAATTTGAGTATTGGGGTTATTTTGGAAGACTTTTTATTTATATTGTTTCATTGAGTATCTTTGATGGCCAAAAACTGAGCTGTTTTGAGATTAATAACGGAGATGAATTTCTTGTATATGGTCCATTTATTGGTGACTCAGTCAGAAGTAGGGCCCCCGCCCTTCGGGGCTTGGAGAAAAAGATTGGCATATATGGTGCTGCCACATCGAGCTGAAACCGACCACATAAGTGCTGCTTGTTGTTGTTTTGGGGTTTAACGGCCCAGTCAGCACTGTTTAGGTCATATCGAGCCAGTCAAATTACCTATCCACACCTTTTCTGTGCAGGCTTATACGTAAATGGTTAACCGGTGCAGTGCACATTCTTTCGCCAGAAACTGGCGACTGCCCTTCTTGAATCAGCGGAAAGAAAATAATGACCACAGAAAAGATTTCATGATCAATTTCCATGAAAGAATGTTGCCGACCCTGCCCGCGTCCTGCTGATCACCAGTCAGATGTGCATCCAACTGAGCTACAAAGACCGGCCATGAGAACTGGTAAATTGCTCAGAAGGTCTACCCTGGCAGAGTGGTGCGAGTCGACCGTCCCTGCATATAAACCCTATTGGTGTGTTTGGTCAGTAGGGCTTGAGATGTCATTTCATCTTAATGTCGGGTGAAAGTCCCACAGAATTGGAAGCAACGTCTCCAAAATGACCTAAATAATGTTGACGGCCATGTAAAAAACAGTACAAACATACAAAAGACTGGTGAGCTGGAAGCTTGCGAAGTCGACAGTCATAACGTCAAGATATTCCCAAACCTTTAAATTAAGAAAAACTGAAACCTCCTGTTTTTTTAAAAGTTACATGCCAAACAGACATGGAAGATGCAATTAAATGGTCATTTTAATACAGTTGAGACACTGTTTATGCATTGATGGAGAAATGAAAATATTTTCCCTAATATTTCTGCGCTTTCTCTGGAACTGTGGGATTCCTATTTGTGGTGTAGTTTCCTTCATATTTTAGGTTGGAAGTTTAATGACAGCTGGAATTCTCCTATTCTCTGGTACCTGCTACTACCATGCAATGACTGGTGATACTCGACTGAGGCGGGCGACACCATATGGAGGAATGTTGCTGATTATAGCATGGTTGTGTATGCTGTTGTGAACAAAACATTATACTTGACCCGCCAAAACGTTTATACAGTTGCACGGATCCAGATAGGAACCATGGTTTAATAAGTGCCATAAATATACCTGTTAAGGCAGAACGAGTTTGCATACGAGTGCCATAAAAGCCATTCTAGAGTTATAGTATGCCTTAATTCCTGCCTGGTTGAGAAGTATTTCAACTAAACTGCACCAATATTGACTGTAATCCATTTTAGCTCGCCTTAGCCCAAGGCTCATGTGAGGTATCAGTATGACAATGCTCCGGTGTCTGTCGTCCGTGGGTTCCAAAATTTCAAATAGGTTTATCTCTGATATGCCTTTGCCAATCATGTGAAGCATTATTCGATCGGAGGGAAAAGCTGCATAAGATTTTAATGAAGATCGCATTAAAATTCTGGTTGCCATGACAACCTATAGCTCCCATAGACTGACAACAGGAAAAACTTCGAAAATCTTCATCTATGAAAACACACGGCCCAGAGCTTAGATACTTAGTATGAAGCAACACCAAATTGGTCACACCTAGCTGACATAGACTTCTAATGGACAAAAAACTTCAGATGTATTCGTCCCTGAAATTACAAGGCCTATAGCTAATATATTTAGCATGAAGCAGCTTTAAGTGGTCACCTTCACAAATCCTGCCAGCCAACCATGCCCCTGGGGTCTAAATTGGCCACGTCTCTTTGGTTCATTAGCTCACATAGACTTAATATGAAACAAAAAAAGCTTCAGAAGTCTTCTTTTCTGAAACCATAAAACCCAAAGTTTAGATTTTTACTATGTAACAAGTTGAACAACGTTAAGTGGCAACCCATATAAATCCCGCCAACCATGTCCCTGGGGTGCCAATTGGCCAAGCCCCGAGTCTCATTATCTCTATTAAATAGACAAACAATAAAACAAACTTCAAAAATCTTCTCTGAAACCATAAGACCCAGACCTGAGGTATCTAGTGCCAAGATATGTTAAGTGGTCACCTACCTAAACCCTGCCAAACATGCCCCTGGAGTTGAAATTGCTCACGCCCCAGGGCTACCTAACACCTAACAAGACTTTAAAATAAATGGAAAAAATTAAAGATATTCATCTCTGAAACCATAAGACCCAGAACTTAGATATTAAGTATGTCCAAATTCACAATGCCCCGGGTCTCATTTATAATAGGGGAAAACTTCCTAAATCTTTTTCTCTGAACCCATAAGGTCCAGAGCAAAAAAAAATGGTCACCTACATTAATCCTGTCAACCATGTTCCTAGGGTCAAGATTGGCCACCCGGCTGGGCTCATTAGCACCCATAGACTTATAATGGGAAAATCGGAAAATCTTCAAAAATGTTCTCTCAAACCATAAGGCCCAGTTATCCCTAGGTCAAAATTGGCAACGCGCCGGGCTCATCAGCTTCCATAATCTTACAAGAAAACTTCAGAAAACTTCTTTTCTGAAACCATAAGGCCCAGAGCTTAGATAATTATTATGTATCGACGTTAAGTGGTCACCTACACAAATCCTGCCAACCATGCACCTAGAGTGGCACATTTATAATGGGAAGAACTTCTCTGAAACGATAATGCCCAAAGCTTACCTATTATATATATAACAACATGAAGTGGTCATCTAAATAAATTCTGCCAATCATGCCCCTAGGGTCCAAGTTGGTAACGCCCCTGGGGCTCATTAGCTCCCATAGACTTATAATGGAAGAAACTTCAAAAATCTTCGCCTCTGAAACCATAAGGCCCAGAGCTTAGATATTAAGTACTAAGCGAAGTTGAGTGATCACCTACATCCTGCCACCTATGCTCCTGGAGTCCAAATTGATCACTCCTTTGAACCCATTAGTAGCTCCCATACACTTGTAAAGCGAAAAACTGTAAATAAAATTTTTCTTCTCTGAAACCATAAGCCCAGAGCTTAGATATTTGATATGTTACAATGTTCAGTGGTAACCTACATAAATCCTGCCAATCATGCCCCTGGGGTCTAAATTGGCGACGCCCCATGGCACATAAGCTCCTATAGACCTATAATAAAAATCACTTTATAAAGGAAAAAACTTCATTATATCTTCTTCTCTGAACCTAGAAGCCTCCGTGGTGCAGTGGTTACGCTACTCGCCTTGTAAACCAGGGATCGCAGGATCGATCCCGGGCTTCTCCAGACTTTCGGATGAGTCTTTAAACCGAGGTCCCGTCTCCGTATGACCTTAGCTGTTGGTGGGACGTTAAACTAAAACTCACTCACTCACTCACTCTTCTCTGAACCCATAAGGTCCAGAGCAACGTCAAGAAGTCAACTATATAAATCCTGCCAACAATGTTCCTCGGGTCAAGATTGGCTACTCCGCTGGGCTAAATTGTGTCCCATAGACTTATAATGGGAAAAACTTCAAAAATCTTCTCTCAAACCATAAGGCCCAGAGCTTAGTTATTTAGTACAATGCAACGGTAATTGATCATCGACAAAAGCCTGCCAATCATGTCCCTAGGTCAAAATTGGCAACCCCCCGGGGCTCATTAGCTTCCACGAACTTTCGAAAAAACTGCGAAAATCTTCTTCTCTGAAATCATAAAGCCCATAGCTTAGATATTTAGTATGAAGCAACATTAAGTGGTCACCTACATAAATTCTTCCAGCCATACCACCATGGTCTAAATTTGCCAATCCCTGGGGCTCATCAGCTCCCATAGACTTATAATGGAAAAAAAATCATAACACTTCTTCTCTGAAATCATAAGGCCCAAAGCTTGGCTGTTTAGTACGAAACAACGTTAAGTGGTCACCTATATAAGTCTTGCCAAATTGGCCACGCCACAGGGATTCCTAAGCTCCCACAGACTTATAATTGGAAGAACTCCAAACATTGTCTGGCCAATATTTCAAGTAGACAGGGCAGTGAAGCTTCAGGCAAGACTGCTTATGCACAATCTTGACTAATACTATGATGTTATTAATCCAGTAATTGCGCCCAGTTACAGAGCCGAGGTATGCTATATTGTCCCCGAGGCCGATGGTCGACGCCAGTACAGCTGGCCGAGAACCTGTAACTTGGCCAGTACGAAAGTTTAGACTCATATTCTAGACAGGTTTTTAATTATTTGGACCCCATTTTGATTTATATCAGTCTTTGAAGCGACTGCCTATTCGAAATTCGCAAAATTGCAGTATGTTTCCTCTGGCTTTTTTGCCGGATCATTACAGGGTCACTGATGAGGCTTTATTAGCCGAAACTACGTAGTATGACCCATCTTCTTTCTAATGAATTTTTTCATTGCTCTTAAAGGAACTCATTTTTGATTTTTATTTGATTGATGGCAATTTTATTAATGGACAAAATTAAAAAAAAAAAACATGATTATTGATATTTGACCTCCGGTTAATATTGGTTGACCTGGTGTTAATACAGATGACCACCGATCAATACACGATAGTCAATAAATAATACTGTTATCGTTGTGATAGTACAGTTTTCACATATGTATTATAACATCAACTTGTCCATTTAATGAACACCCTTGAAAAGCCACAGTTTATAAATGTAGCTGTGAAGATTAAAATATATAAATTATTTTACATTTTTTGTTCTAAGGTATTCAATTTGGGTAGTCTGTGAAACCAGCACAGCAAGCACCAAAAATCTTATCTTTGCAGCAGAAATATGAAAATTATCACACATTTGCATCAGAAGAATATCATCTTCGGAGTCTTCAAAGACTGCCATATTTCATACAAAATGTATAGAAATAGATACCAAGGAAAAGCCACCATTAACCCATTTTGTACCAGAAACCCCCCAAAAGGGTACCCTGGCAAACAGTGCAGTCCCAGATCAGACGCCGCAGAACGCGGCATCTGATCAGGGCCTCCACTGTTTGCTAAAAGTTAGGTCATTTTCCAAACAAATTTTGATGAAAACACAACCTGACACCCCTTAATTTTGAAATGGGCTCCTGCTATATGTAAGGAGGAAGATTCCATTTGGAACTTCCAATGAGGAAAACCAAAAAAAAAGGAAAACATGTTTTCATGATCTTTTGGCTTTATTGCAAATACTGATTGATTGTGCAGTATATATCAGGATCCCTCTTTTTTAGCTGTATACGAAGCAAGCAGGTCTTGAAAATATATAGTTTTTGCAACAAAAGTTCTACAAGCCGTTGTGTCATGTGCTTTGATTATAGAGGATTTGTTTGTTTGATTTGAGGGTTAACGTCTCCGTCAACAATGTAAAGGTCATTTTGGAGATGTCGTTTCCTATTTTGTGGGACTTTTACCCGACATTGAGGTGAAATGACATCTCAAGCACAGTGAAACCAACATTGATGGTCCGACTCGCACGGCTTTGCCTGGGCAGGCTTAGATCCTCTAAGCAGTTTACCAGTACTCATGTGCGGGTCGGTTTCAGCTCTGCTTGGAAGCATCATGCAGCCCTTCTATTTCTTCAACCTCAACCCCAGATTGGTGGAGGCCTGTGATTGAAAAGGAGATTCTATTTGAAAACATTACGAATATTCCCTTAAATGTTTAACATGCAGACTTTGGGAAAGAGGGTCGGGATGTTTGTATCGAAGTACCTTTAAAAGTTTTAAAATAAAAGAAAAACAGGTTATATAAACGGGTTATGTTTGTTTATTCTTCAGCACACGCACAGGAGTCCATCACGAAAACACGCCTATATGATTTTGACCCCCCCCCCCCCCTTGAACTGCACGTCTATATAGTAAAATTGGGGTTTACAGGGGTATACCTTATTTTTCTTATCTCTGCTCTAAAATATAGGTTGTGTACACTCGTTAGAACTGTCTCATCGATAGATTTTGGGCACTAGTTAGAACCGCATTGAGGCGGTTCTAACAAGTGTCGACAATCTATGTTTTCAGCAGAAATAAGAAAAATATCACGATTTTTCATCTTCAATTTTTCGTGTTTTTTTCTCGGCGGTTAAGTTTATAATGTACTTGTATAGACGTGTTTACGTAATGCAAAGCACCAACAGCGCTGAATGGTCGACTTCTCTGAATTAAGCCTGAAAAAATGGTCATTATTTTGCACTATCTAACAGTTTCAATATTGAAACATGTTTTCCTGTACTAGTGTTGCTTATAAACTCATATGTTCCTACTATCTAGTGTCCCAAAATGAAACATAGACAAACGGTGAAAACCCTGATCAGAAGCCGAAAAAAAGCAGTGTCTGATCAGTGTCTGCACTGTTTACATTAAGTATGGAATTGTATTAGGGTGAGCTATTGTGACTGCTTGGCTTCCGTCATCTGTCCATTCCTAATTCCTTCAAACAACATCTCTTAAACCACTCAATGGATCTTCACTAAAACTGGCAGGAATGATGCTTGGGTGAAGCGTTTTCAAAGTTTTTCAAAGAATTCCAACACATGCAGAACTCTAGTTGCCATGGCAACAAAAAGGGGAAAGTTAACAAACCCATTTAAAAAACTTCTTATCGGAAACCAAAAGACCCAGGTCTTTGATATTTGGTCTGTAATTTTGTCTTGTGGACCTCAACCATGATTGTTCAAATTATAGCTCAGGGGTCAAAAATGGCCCTGCCCTCGGGGGTCACTTGTTCAAAATAGACTCATACAGGGGAAAACTTAAAGTTCCTGTCTGAAACCAGAAGGTCCAGATTTTTGAAAGTTGATTTATAAAACCAAGTTTCTATGTCATTCCATTTCTACTTCCGGTACTGGACCGGGTTATTCCACTTCCGCTGTTCGTTCGCTGCATAAAATAGTCCAAAGGAACTCTTGAAAACGGATTCTGCAGGCATGGAGCGTCTTTCAAAATATTTCATTTTTCGAGACTTTATACGGATTGAATATAAATTGGCACAACAGACATATTCTGAACAGAAAACAGTACTCTAGGACTATTTGACTACGCGCTTTCCGATGATATTTATGTTTTACTCTTTCATTCCTGAGTTTCTGAACAGGACTCTTCTCGCTTTAAATATACACTGATAGAAAGGGATTTCTGATTAGTTCACTGACTTGATGGCAATTAATCAGTGTACTTGTAGATTCTGGCGAGACGTGCTAGCTACGTGCCGTCTTATCAGGATCTACAAGGTTTGCATAGATACAGTGTAATTCTATCTTGGCGTCTGCACCGGTCTACAGGGATAAAAGGGTGAGCTCGCTTCTCTGTGATTATCACTGACCGACTTAACAACCCCTAACTGACCGACATCAAACACAGTTATTTACCTGCTTTTGAGAGCATTAATTACAAAACATGTATTGTAAGCTGTGAGTTTTAAATAAAGTTCCGTAGATTTAGCAAATAGTGAAGACACCGACCAGACGCTACATTCTGTGGCCTCTAATTTGTCTTTACTGTTTCCGAATGTCCCAGTATTGAAACAACTGGCATTTATGGGTTAATGTTTTTATCTGGACTAAAGTACTTTAATTCGCCTTGGGCAGTTGATGTTCGCTAAACGCGGCGTCTGATCAGGGTTATAATGCCTTAACTGTTTCCAAATGTCCCAGTATTGAAACAATTGGCATTTATGGGTTTTATGTTTTTATCTGGAATAAACGTATTTTAATTCGCCTTGGGCAGTCGAAGTTCGGTAAACGCGGCGTCTGATCAGGGTTATTAATGTCTAAATTAAATCTTTTTTCTTCCGTCTAAGTTATTCTCCTTTTCCGAAGGAATATAGCTCCAAGCGGCTGTACAAAGTATGTGCATCGTCGTATCAACGCAACGTAGACGCGACGTTGCTAAGACGTAATGTGCCCGCTAGGAGAACTTGTCTGAAAGATTTTTAGCAGATGGGACAAGCACAGAAAGTACTGAGCTAATTTACAAACCATGAAGAAATTAGCAGACACGTTTATCTTTCTTTCTTCCTTTTTTCTTCGTGGGGGTAGTTGGGTGAGGCACAGGTGATGTGTATCTTGTGTCACTGGCGAGTCCAGCTGATACTGACTTACATTTGGGCAAAGCCTGCTGTCCTTGCAGCAGGTAACGGTAGATGGTGAGTGTTGAAATTTCTTCTGTTTCTACACTTCCATTCACTCAGTCTCTCACTTTCATCTCCTCTGCTATCTCTTCCATCACTTTCCCCCCTTTCTCTTGGAGAAGACAAAATGTTCCACAAGGGTTGACCTGTCGTTAAACTCAAAACAATCGATGAATCATTTTTATTTTCTTCGTCGAATTGTTTAACCCTCACAAAATGTCTAGATAACTGCTTGATCTAAATCTGGCATTGTTATCATATTATTCCTCATAAATCAACTTTACTCAGTACTTTCAGTACTTTGATTGATATTTGGCATGCAGCTTCGTCTACTTGATCACAACCAAGACTGTTCAAATCATTGCCCTGGGGCTAAAATGGGTCAGTTTTGTTTTTCATAGACTACGAGTTCTGAAACTTGCACGATATTTCCGAACTCCTTGCACGCATTTTAATAAACAGCACGTGCAAGGAAAGCTACACCTTTTGAACATGGTATATAAAAAATTCGCGTGCAGATGTAAACCCGCATGTATAAATTCGAGGCGTTTCATGCAAGGATGCAAGGGTTACGCTCTATACCAAATTTTTGATAAATTCAGTAGTTATGGCTCATGAGGGCCAAAGGGCTTACATCAAAATTCGTACATTGTATAGGGATACGCCAACGGCTATTAAAGCCGATCTAGCACTGTTTATGGAAGTCAAGCTTTGCCATACATTTATGTCTAAATTACAAGATGATGCTTGCGAGTTAAGCAGGCTAGTGAGTCCCTTGAAGGTGACCCCCTTTCGGAACTTCCCTTGCCATCGTTCATTGAAGCGTTCCCACATTCTATGATTTGAGCAGAAATATGAAAACGTATAGATTCTTTTATTTGGGAATTTTCATTTTTGGGTGGAAAAATGTTCAATAGGTGTGTTTTCCTAATGAACCCTTTCCAAATGATATGCCAAGTTGGACAAATCAGCCACAAACGTATCACATCCTGTTTGCTGACTATCATAAGCCCAGTTCAAGCAACACTCAAGAGATGTTTCCTCATGTTTAAAATGCCAGAGTATAAAACGGGGTATAAAATGGCCCTGCCCTCGGGGTCACTTGTTCAAAATAGAATCATACAGGGGAAAACTCAAAACTTCCTGTCTGAAACCAGAAGGTCCAGGTCTTTGATATTTGGCATGAAGCTTCGTAATATTAAACCTTATAATGTTGGAATTTTGACAAATGAAAAAATGAATAAGCTCTGCTTACTGGAGTTAATCATCGAAAACAATGGGAAAGCAAAACGGTTACGGACACTTAAGATCATGAACTACAATGATTTTCTAGCAGCAACATGTCGTGAATATCAACATTTATGAAAAGATTCCTAATGTTAATCAAAATATGAAGGAAAACCAGTTTTCAAGTATTTTATTTTGCATTTTAATACTTATTAGTAGAAAATAGTTCATGCTTAGCCGAGCTGAGCATGAAAAACGTTTTTTAACCTATACGACTGAGAGGTTTTTAGCTCACCACAGCCGGAGGCTCCGGGGGAGCTTATAGGATAGGCAGTTGTCCGTCGTCGTCGTCTGTCATCGTATGTCGTATGACGTCGTCTGGCGTCAACACTTTCAAACGACATCTCCTCTGAAGCCACTGGGTCGATTGAGCCAAAATTTTACCTGTAGCATCCTTGGGCTGGGGAATTGAAAGTTTATGTTTTTATGAAAATCGACTCATTATTTTGGCTGCTATGGCAAATTGTAGTTTCCATAGACTTATAATGAAGAAAATAGATAAGTGGCATTTTCTGCCAAGTCATTGCAGATATTTTGACAAAACTTTTATACATATGTTCCTGGAGCCAACTTCTCTCAGCCATATGCTTTTATGCAACATGGGGGTCCCCAAGGTTTTTGCCGGGGCCATACCCCACCCCCCTCCACTTCTTAAAAGGCCATATAACTCAGAAACCATTCAGATCTCAACCCTTAACCGTATGTAGTCTTGTTCATTTTGATAAGACGCATTCAGTGACACCAACCTGGGGTCCGGGGTCATGCCCCACCCCCTCCATTTCATAATAGGTCCAAAATCTAGGAAACCTTACACATCCCCACACCTTAACCATAGATATTCTTGTTCCTTATGAAGAGACGCATTCATTGACACCAACCTCTGAGTCTCAGGGGGTGCGCCGGGGCCTTGCCCCACCCCTCCACTTCACGAAAGGCCATATATCGCAGAAACTATTCAGATCACCACCACTAAACCATATACATTCTTGTTCCTTATGATAAGACGCATTCAGTGACATCAACCTGGGGGTCCCCTGGGATGTGCCGGCGTCATATCCCACCCCCTCCATTTCATAAAAGGCCCAATATCTCGGAAACCTTACAGATCCCCTCCCTTAAATCATATATATTGTTGTTCCTTATGAAAAAACTCATTCATTGACACCAACCTGGGGTTCTCCCGGTTAAAACCAGGGCCTTGTCCCACCACTCCATTTCACAAAAGGCCATACATGTATATCTCAGAAACTGTTCAGAGCCCCACCCATATACCATATATATTCGTCTTCCGTATGATAAGACGCATTCAAATGGCACCAGCTTGGGAGTCCTCCTGGGTGCCCGGGCCATGCCCCCAGTACTTTACTTCATTAAAAGCAAAGTATCTCAGAAATCATTCAGATCCCCACTCCTAAACTATATATATTCTTGTTCCTTAAGATATGACAAATTCAGTCACACCATCGGGCGTTCCCTTGTGCTGGGGCAATGTGCCCCACACCTCCACTTCATAAAAGGCAATATATTTCAGAAACCCCACCCCATAATCATATAATATGTTCTTGTTCCTTATCAAAAGCACACCAACTTGGGAGTCCGCAAAAGCTATTCCTCTCCTCTCCACTTCATAGAAGGGCCGATTCCCCACCCCCCCCCCCCGCCCCATATATATAGGGCATGCCCCAACCCCTCCACCGCTTAAGAGGCCTTATATTTCCGGCATAAAGACCCCCACTGGTATATATTCCTTACGATAGGACATATTTAGTGATACCAGCCAGGGATCCATTGGGTCCATGCCCAACCCCCTCTACTTCATAAAAGGACTAATGTTTCGGATACTGAGTCCACATGGGTGAGCGTTGTGGTACGGGGTTATTTTGGAGACTTTATAATTGGTAGATTAAAATGATATCATGTTAAAATACATGGCTGCCATTGGCCAGTGCGCACCAGATCTCTGGTGAGCATTGTGGCCCATGGACCTCTTGTTTTTCTTTCTGTTCTGAAATATAAGCGGCCGTTAGATATGGGTTACTGCAGTCTCAGATGTTATTGTGTAGGAAGTATCATCAGAGAATCACGCCTTTAAGTTCCCCGGTAGGCGTCTCTTGTCTGATGCCTCAAGTTGACCTGTCTCATGAGCTACGTCGGTCGGTGTGTGCTCGGAGGGGATGTCCTGTGTTTGCCGGGTCTTGTCCATCATCAGTTTCGGTTTCAAAACTTCGGGGTTTAGACACACTGAGGAAGATTTGATATCAGAAAGGCCTCTGTGTCACTTAATTTGGTATAGTTACGCATTAATTTTTACGGTCCCCGCCCATCGGGGCTTGAAGAAATAGATGGACTGCATGATGCTTCCACGCAGAACTCAAACCGACCCGCACACGAGTACTGATTAACCGCTGAGAGGATTTAAGCCTGCCCAGGCGGTGCTAGTCTGACCGTCCATGCTTATAAACCCTATTGGTTTCAATGGGCGGCAGGGCTTGCGATGTCAGGTTATCTCAATGCCGGGTAAAAGTCCCACAAAATTGGAAGCAGCGTCTCCAAAATGACCTTTACAGTGTTGACGGGGACGTTAAACCTCAAATCAAACAAAACAAACACAAGAGATCCACTTTTGATTACTTTGAAACGAAGCTTATCAGTGTAATAGAACAGAATTCAGATATATTGTCCCTATAATCGGCTGTCTTCCCTCAGATATTTCTTCGTCCAAGTATTAATTCTTTACTTATATTACTTAACAAACGAGCCCAAACAGTTGGTGAATCTTTTGTCTCTGTATGACCATTCTGTTTTGGCATTCAATTTGGTATTACTCTGTAGATGACCGTCATCCCATTACGAAAACATGCCTAAACAAATACATTGTAAACTTTACCGCCTAAAAAACGAAAATTTTTAGATAAAAAAAATTGTGGTATTTTTCTGAGTTCTGCTCAAAATATAGATTGTTGGTACTCGTTAGAACCGCCTCATCGAGGCGGTGCTAACGAGTACCCCAGCTTATATTTTAGAGCAGAAATAAGAAAAATAAGGTTTACCCCTGTAAACCCCAGTTTTACAATATAAAAGTGAGGTTCAAGCGGTCAAACTTATATAGGCGTGTTTTCGTAATGCGATTGATTTTTGCAATCTGATTGTTCTCTCCACTCTCAAGTCTTGTTCAGTGTGTAATGAACTCAAGCTCGTTTGATGAAATTTCCCAAATAAATTACCGGTTTGGACTTTATTGCTATAGGGGATCTTGTTGTGCTTAGTTTTAAGATCGCAAAAAATGAAAGAGCGTCAAGTTTGGAGCAGAAAGAACGGCTTCCCTGCAGTATCACTACATCTGGCAGATGGATTCTAGTAAGATTATGTAAAATTACTTTTGGTTGTCATTACACGCAGAATCTGGCGAAGTGTGGTCACGCTGGAAATAAGATGTCCAGGAAAGGATGTCCCTGAATTCAGTGAGTTGCTTTTGATTGAACTGGAATGCAAGCACAATTCCTAGCGGCTCAATGCAGTTAGTTTTTTGTTGGCCTTGACCCAAAGACCAACGTCACCTTACCAGAAAGTAAATGGAAAGGATTACGGATTATATCACACCTCGTGTCTCTGATTTTTTGTTGTTGTGTTCTTTTTTCAGACACCGCTTTTGAGAATCCGCCAGTGGAATAGGGTGAAACTTAGATTCTGCCCAAAACGTTTCCATAAGGTTCCCGGTATTTCTCGGGATCGGCTTTAAATATTTCTAGCATTTTAACCCTTATCCTGCTGTTCACGATGCAAACAGTATAGACCCAGATCCGTTCACATTAAGTTTTATGAATTTTGGAATAAATTACCTCGATTATTCTGATTGGTTTAAAGTCAAACATGGGTGTGGCTAAATTATTTATTGAGCGGGATAAGGGTTAAAACATGCTTTTCTTAATAAATTTCTCATGTGGACAATTAAAAGGAGACTATTAAATCAAACAAAGACGAAAATTACAGCTTTCCTGATCATTGTGATTTATTCAATCGAGACAGCTCATGTACACGACTGGAAACTGTTATATACATATGTAACGTTAACTTACATGCCTCTGAGAATGTCAGTATTCAGACGACAATTTAGCGCCCGTGTTCGGGGTTTGCGACCAGGTTAGAAACAAACCAGCCTGTTAAATACTTGAAAAGAATCCACGTAAGAGCCTTGGTTTTGGATATACCAAAACCCAGTGATTATTATACTTATTTTCAGCCGATCGTTAATCAGAGGTGGGCGAAAACCGATGTACCCGGAGAAAAGCCACCTGACCTGCCGTTGCAGAACTTGCCTTCACACATACCAGAGCGAGGCGCAAACGACTAGTAATTACTATCCAAGCAGCATAAACCAAATGTGCTTATCCAACTTCACAGGTGCACAGGCAGACCTGCGCCTTTGTTGAATATGGGTTCATCTTATGTAATAATAACATTTTTGCCAATGATTCCAGAAGTCCGGTTTATTCATAAAAGTGCAGTGTCAAATTGATCTGATAAAGCTCACTTGTCCTGAGATAGTCAAGGTATTACAATGGAATTAATACAGGGGGTGGGGGGACTGATAAAATAAAGTTTTAGGTGATCCTTATATTGCCTAGTTCTCGTGCCTGTGACAAGTATACGCATGTATGGTAACATTTATATCACGTATGATAATTGATATTTCGATGCCTTCATTTGCTTATGACGCAGTCGAACTTCAATATCTCGAACGCCTTTGGGATCATGAACTTTGTTCCAGACGGTGGTAGTTTGAGCCACTGACGGTTAATCATAGCGCCGGGTTAGGATGCATATTAGGGATATATTTTCGATTTTCTTAAACATAAAGTAATGTCGCGCGTACTCATTAGAATCGCATCATCGAGGCGATTCGATGATGCGATTCTAATGAGTACACACGGCATACGTGTTCAACATAGAGTAAGGAAATTACTCAAAATATGTTGAGATGTGAAGTTATGAGAAATTTTCCAAACGGACTCGAGAACGAGCTCAAAAGAGCCGTGATACACGAGCCTTCGGTGTTCAAGACATCGATGTTTTACTGTATATGCCGCCATGAACAAGATTAATGAACAATGATGTATGATTACATAAATCGATGAATCGACATGCAGATGGTCAAGCTTCCAAATGCTTCACTGACTGATTTGTTAAGATTTATAAGCATATAAAAATACCGTTTTCAAACCACACCTTTACAGATTAAACTTGCGTGTCCTAAAATGTCAATGCATTGGTAGTGAGTATACATATTTAAAACACACACAGCAAAAAAACAAATGTCATTTTAAGATATTCAGCTTACTTTTCAATATGTGGAATTAAATTAACTGGCTATACTTTTTGTACATGTAAGGTGTGCTTAGAAAACACTTGAATATGAACGAACTATGGGAAACGTGCTTTTAACACAGAATGTATGACTACAATCTATTTTTATAGTCAAACTTTCTTTCTATCATAGGACTCATTTTCTAAGTGAATCCAACATGTGTATCTATAGACGAACTTCAATAACTCGAAAACCTTTGGAACCTTGAACATGTTTGAAATAGGAATAGTTCGAACTACAGAGGGACAATAATATGCCCAGATTGTAAGTTCATAATGGGGATGGCCTAAGGAAATATTTAGGCCCCGCCCATCGGGGCTTGAAGAGAATGATGGGCTGCATGATGCTTCCACGCAGAGCTGAAATCCGACCGTTCACGAATACTGGTAAACCGCTAAGAGGATCTAAGCCTGCCCAGGCAAAACGGGGCAAGTCGGACCGTCCATACTTATCAACTCTATTGGTTTCACTGGGCGACAGGACTTGAGATGTCATTTCATCTCAATGTCGAGTAAAAGTCCCACATAACTGGAAGCAATGTCTCCAAAATTATCTATACAGCGTTGACGGGGACGTTAAACCTCAAATCAAACAAACAATAAGGAAATCTTTTCGATCTACTGTAAAATAAAGGTATGTTGTGTGTACTCATTAGAATCGCCTTATTTAGGCGATTCTATTGAGTACACACAACATACCTTTTAAAAGTAAAATAAGACAATCACCTTTAAATTAGCCTAAATACGATATAGATATCTGAAGCTATTGGAAAACTTCTCAAGAGACTCCAGAAGTTCGAATTAGCTATGGTAAACGAACCATCCGTGTTCAAGTTATCGAAGTTCCACTATATCTTTATACTGACGAATATAAACGGGGAGCCAGTACATATAAGCAAGGGCTTAACATTAATGAGGTAAACGAATCTCCGTCTGGTTTCCTAATCGGAACAGTCACACCAGCTTTGAGACATTCCACTTTTATTCATCCAACATATATGCCATGTAGAATCACCATGTGACGTGGTCACGCGTTCATGGCCCAGTCCTCGTTTCGGTTGAAATCGCTTCACAAGACCGCGTTTTATGGTTATAGTACCCAGTTGTGCACGTGACAATCGCGACAGTTCTATCCCTGTAGCAAACTATGTAGTATTCTGACCCTCGTCTGCCAGGGAAATTATTACTGCCATCGGGTTTCGCAACACAACTAGGGTAGTTATCTTCACAAGGCTCACATGTAGCATTGAAGCACTGATTTTCCACGTATTCACCTGAAATATGGGAATTTGATAATGTTACTGAATAAGAGGATAGCTTGGAAGCATTCATTTACATGGCGGATGCGCGTATAAATCTACATCAGAGGCAGTTGATATGATATGTATAGACCCATCATATGTATACATCACTGGTTTTTTCACTAAAGTATTCTAATGGCCAATTATTTACGCTTAAAATTAACCTCAGAGCCTATCAAGTTGGAGCTTATTTAGTCAAAGTATTTTAAAAGTCGAGGAGTTTGGTAAATGCTGTACTCAAGACAATATGTACATTTTAACTGCTTGGAAAACGGCGTCAGAACGCGACTGTGAATCGTATAAACTAACAACCTAAATATTGTATTTAACAAATATAAAAGGACATGGTATCTAGAGAAGCATATACACATTCTGTGAAATGAATGCACTGAATGCGAGGCGTACATATGGATTGTTTAGATCTAAGGTTCCATAAAAGTGTGGTAGCTAACATAATTCACATACAACAGCCTCTTTGCATTTCCTTACGTCGTGAAAAATGTTTCGTGACTCTTTTTCTGCTTCTGTATGTGTGCAGCTTTTATGTGATTCTAATACAATGTTGTTAAGTACAATGTCACTTTGGTCAAACATGTACTTGAACAAAACAATAAAGGTACTCACATGGTGCCTTTGGTTCGAATCTTCCCTGACATTGTACTTCTGTAAATAACTGACAACTGGTAGCTCCATATCCGAATAGTCTTGGATATTTACACTCCTGTTTAAAGGGCACATTTAGACCTTCTATAATTGAAGCATCACTGCAGTTGTAGTAACGGGAACAGTGTTCTGGATCTGGTATAAGCACATTTTGATTATCTCGACAGAAACCTCGCAAGACTCCTAAAATAAATTGAAAGGTATATGTCAGAATTACGGGGAATGCATACTACGGACACATTTGGATAAGGAAACAACTTTTGGAAATTCATGTTCGCTTTTCTGGAAAATATTCACTTTGAAAACAGGATCTAGTCGTGACGAAAATACTTTCTGGGGTGAACCCTGTAGATAAGAATGAGATTTTTAAACGAGTGCCTTCCTCTCAGAAGGTTAGATACCTCCGTGTTGAAGAGGTTACGCTACTCGCCTTGTAAACCAGGGATCGCAGGATCGATCCCGGGCTTCTCCAGACTTTCGGATGAGTCTTTAAACCGAGGTCCCGTCTCCGTTTGACCTTAGCTGTTGGTCGGACGTAAAACTCAAGCACTCATTCAATCACTCCTATCAGAAGGTGTTTCCACTTGAAGGAGATAAGTCTGGAATAAGCTCAAAATTCGTTATTGATACTGCTGTCTGAACGGGATAAATTAAAATTATCCGGACTTTTTCTGCTTGATTCATAGGATAATTAAGGGATGATTATTTGTATTCTTAGTAGAATATGTATTGTGTGGTCTCAATCAGGTGATTCCAACCAGAGACCACAACACATTTCCATGGGGAAATAAGAAAAAATATCTTCATTATTAGCTTGAGCTATGATATATATAGATTATTCATCCTCCTAGTTGAAATATGGGATTTATAAACCGAGGTAGGTAAAACAATCCGATAAAGAAACGAGTGCGAAGCACGAGTTTCTTTAACGGATTGTTTTACCTCCCGAGGTTTATAAATCCCATATTTCAAATAGGAGAAATGTATAATCTGTATATTACATGCACTTCCACAGACTTTTAGGAGAGTTTGGGTCTTGAATTTTGGATCTGAATGCCCGTTCAGTTGACTGTTTACAGCTCATGTAAACGGTTCAATCAGCGAAGTGTTACAGAATCTGGGTGGAAGAACAAATGGATGGGCGCCATTTTGAAAGCGCTTTCTACAGTTTTGAACAAAAATAGAAAAAAACAAAGTGTTTCAGTGATAAAACAAGTAAAATGTTAGATTAAATAAAGCAAAACTTACATCCTAATCAATGGTCATAACCATGTTTTCTTTTGTTTCAGCGTTGCATCCGACTCAAACGTCACGCATTCTGAACGTCTGTTGATATTTCTTAGACGCCATTACAATGACGTCATGAATAACGTCGCCGTGATTGAAACTTTCCCGCGTTTGAATAGAACAATTTCACTACACTGAAGCGGTATCTCGTATCTTGTACATAAAGTAGTTCCAGCTGAAGGGATTTATTTCCCCGGCTAAGAGGAAATATTTCTTCTCAGCAAAAAGGAAAATACCAAGTTTTTGTCTGGTAGAAATCATGGTATTTCTCTGTAATGAATGTAATATGATGGTTTCTTAAAATTCATCACGTTAACAGGTCCTTATCATAAACACACAAGTAAACTCCACTTTATAAAGCGGAAAAGTGGATTCTAATACAGCGTGTCTGTACAGGTGATGAAAAGATTTTTACACGGAAGTGTGTTACGCGAAAGGCCACCGTTTTATGCAGTTACTCATATATTCTTTCACGTCGGACGATGTTAACACAATTTCGCGCCCCAGAAAACGTTACAAAAAGGACTGAAATGCATGTTGTAGTCGGTAACATTGATGGGAATTCTTACAAAAATGGCATAAGGTTGGGATAATTTGAAGAGTGTCGATTTCAAGTGTGTTAGACTCGAAATAGATCAGCTGTAGTGTGTGAATTGTTGAGTAATTAATTACAGTCTGTCGGCCAGTTGCGAGTAGACAAATCACTCGTGCTACAAGCTCGTGAATTTATCTTGTTTATAACTGACCTACAAACAGTGATTTATTACTCAACAATTCACTACTAAAACTGATCTATGTCTTAATTTTAATATAACATGAATTGCATGTATTTATAATTTTGGCTTCCAAACAGATTAAAGTACTCGCTAAAACCACTTCTGTTCTGCGTTTCTTTGATCGAATACTGTATCATATGACACAGGTATGTAATATAGCAAAGTATCTTATTTTCTTGTTTGTTATTTTATTTTTAGATGTTTCCTGTCATAGACAAAATTATGTGACTGCAAGGTTACTTACTTGGATCAATGTTATTAGAGCACGCTCTCGATTTTTCATCGAACAGTGAGACCTGACACACTTCTACTGCTACGGTCCTATTCTGGAAACATTTCACATAATATTCCGAGTTCGGTCTGTTTGGGAATGCATTTGCACCATCGGACAATCCTATACAACTTGGCAATCTCTCTTCACATGGGGTACACGCAGTATCTCCTTTACGGCACCGGGTCTGGTAATATTCACCTGCAATACCACAAGATTAAGATTTCTGGATAATGTATTCCCCTCAAGGGGAATGAATACATCGCCGTGCTAGGCAACTCCTGTAAAAGTAATTTTGTCTCCCATGTCAATAGGGGTAAAATAGATGTGACGGCAATGATCTCTTAAAGGAAATAGAAAAGCGAACAGGAAGTCCCGCTGAGAATTGGTGGACAAGTCTGTCAGATGTATCCATTCCCATTAGTACGGGCCTCCGTGGCCTAGTGGATAAGAGCGCTGACTCTTAGTCATTAGGTTTCTCACCGCCGTAGGTTCGAGCCTCGCTCGGGCCACGTGTGAGACGCCAAGATCTGCAACGGAAGGTCAGGTGGTTTTTCTCCGGGTACTCCGGTTTTTGCCCACCTCTGATTAACGATCGACTCGATATGAGTGAAATAATCTTGAAAGGGCCATTAAACCCAAACCAAAAAAAAAAAAAATCCCATTAGTATTACTTTAAATAACTGATGAGTAGCCACAATACACTTATTGTACTGATAATATAACATGTTTCAGCGCATGTTTTTCACTAATTTCAAATGGCTTGCCGCTTTGATTATTTTTAGCGGCTAGAATTATCCCATATTTGCATTGTCCCAAAAGTGTTCTAGCCGTTTGGGTCGACTGTTGAACAAATGCTGTTCTCCCCGGACCCTTTCGACCATTAGGTAGAAATATCTAATACCGATTTACAGCCAACAGCTTATTCAGTCACACAAGCTAAGCAAGGTCTGGGTCAATGCAATACTTCGTCCCAAATGGAAAAAATGGGAATTCAGTTGGCTATCAGGCATTAATTCGAAATGTAAAAAACTGGAAACATTCATTAAACATTGTTATTTCAGAACTTACTTAAACTTGAAAATTATGGGCCTCATATGTGACTGGCTTTTAATAGAGGTACAAAGAGGCAAAAAAAGTCGACAATACTTTTTAACTTCTCATATAGTAGGTTTGGTATTAGCAAAGCGTTGGCTTGTCACGCATGCCAATTTCACATATGTGTGTTATCTTACTTTCATTCATATCAAAAACAATGTAATTCTAAAGTGAATTCTTAATATATAACATGCCCAAGGTCAAAACAAATAAAGTCTATGTGGAATTATAACCCGGGACCTTTAAATTTCAAGTCAGCAAAATATATGGTCACTTTTACTTACAGGGTGCCTGGGGTTCAGATCTCTGTCGACACTGAACATCTGAGAAATTCTTGCATGTAAGTTCGATTTCGTCAAACAGCTGTGGATATCGACATTCTCGGAGGAAACTCCCATTCACGGCTTCTCGACAGTCGAAATACTGGGCACAGTTATTGAAGTGAGCAATGACAGCTGTAGGATTGTTCATACAGTACATCAATGCCATTTCTAGAAATAAATAAGCACTATATTCTAACACAGCGCGCCTATATAGGCAATGTAAAATAACTGATTTTTTTTCTACAACAAATCACGGCAAGGAAGAGCGTGACGATTGACATCATTAAAAACTGTCAGTTTATGACCTCACTAGTCGATATCCTTGACGTTAGACGGTGTAACGTCATTTAAAACATAAATGCATGTCTTTCAGTCGACAATTTTAGCGGGATTTCTCCTAACAATGCCGAAAAGTTGTGAGATTTTGAAGGAAACAACAACATTATTACCGATTTTCAGCGTGTTAGAATCGAAATAGATCAGCTGTGGTCTGTGATTTGTCGAGCAATAAATAACAGTTTGTTGGTCAGTTGTAGGTAGACAAATCACGCGCGCTACGCGCTCGTGATTTGATCTACTTTACAAGTGACCTCCAGACTGTGATTTATTACTAAACAAATTACAGGTCTGATCTGTTTCATAAATATAAGGACAATACAATAAAACTTCAATGCCTCGAACGCATATGTCTTGTTTACATGGTTTATTTATTCTTGAGCCCCTACAAACTTCTTAAAGCGCCGGGTATCACAAACGTTTATGGAAATTTAAGGAGAATTTTTCGTGTTTCCCTTCGAAAGGTAAGTTGTGCGTAGCCTAAACGGTGGCTTTAACTGATAGAATATCGAAACAATATTCCCATCTCATCACGTTTGTAACGCCTTATTTGGTGCCATTGTTAACCTCAGTACAGTACACTGAGAGTAACCATACGAACTGTCTTGGACAAAATTAAAATCTGTTCTTCCAAACTTTAGGCACAAACGGTCGACAGTAGGATCTTACAAAAGACTCACTTTTATGTATGAGGTTCAAGGTTCATGAAACTAGATTTTTTTTAGATTTCTTGAATATTAAGAGGTACGATGTGAACATATTGCTGTTTGATTCGTACGTATAGTCTGCAATGGCAGAAAATATATATCACACAGTTCATTTCGTGGACAACGTCACACTGTAAGCTAACATTTTATCCGGGCGTTGTAAACACTAGCACATCATGAATGACATTTTTCATCGATTTGTTTTTTTTTTCTTTCTCCTCAAAGCAATAGCTAATGAAGTCTCACTTATGGGATAACTGTACTGAAAATTTTCATTTGGGGAGATAAATCGGAGGTTTTACGGTCGGAAATTACGTTTTACGGTGACACGTTAACTGTACTGAAAATTTTCATTGAGGTAGGTAAATCGGAGGTTTTACGGTCGGAAATTACGTTTTACGGCGACGCGTTAGCGGAGCCGTAAAACGTAATTTGAGACTGTAAAACCTCCGATTTATCTCCCCAAATGAAAAATTTCAG